>CM021108.1:443881570-444468485 GCA_007115665.2 Sequoiadendron giganteum | reverse complement strand
AGTAAGTAGAAAGTTGGAGACAATTAGTTGTTAAATAGAAAATGGAGGAGAAAGGTTTATTTTATAGACAACTATTCGAATGGACGGACGGGATTGATCTTCTAGAAAGATTCTAAGATCGACAAATGAGGATTCATGAGAGGGAGATTGTGAAATGGATGGCCAAGATTGAGTTTCTAGAAAGATACCAAGATCTACGGTTGAAAATTGATGCAACCAGAATATGCCATGCATGGAAAATATATGACATCGATGACTATGATGCCTGGCAGCTATGACAGACATGCAAGGCATATAGGCTATGACATGAAATAATGACAGGGGATCTTTGACCAAAATGGAGGGATAAATAATTTATTTTAAATAATTTATTCAAAAATGGAGGAGGATGACAAGTGGCAAATAAATAATTTATTTTAAATAATTTAAAAGAAGATTTAATGAAATTCATAAATTTAATTAAAGGAGGAGATAGAAATTAAATATGGATAATTGATTTGGATCAATTATTTAAAGGAGAAGAATGACACATAAATAAATAATTTCGTCAATTATTTAATTATAGAAGAATAAAAGGTCAAATAATAATTATTATCTGACTATAGACATGCGATGAAAGATAAATAATTAAATAAATAATGATTTATTGAATTATTGAAGAAAGGGGTATTGGTGACACAATTAAATAATTTTAATTGACCAGGATAGAAATGAGAAGGTGAATCAATTAAATAATTAAAAAATATTTAATTAATAGAGGAATATGATCGAACACAATTGAATAATTAAAATTATTCAATTATTGAAAGACGATGACCAGGAAAAAAGACATTTGCAGGCTCCCCTATGTAATCCTTTGCCTAG
Organism: Sequoiadendron giganteum; assembly: GCA_007115665.2. Taxonomy (NCBI): domain Eukaryota; kingdom Viridiplantae; phylum Streptophyta; class Pinopsida; order Cupressales; family Cupressaceae; genus Sequoiadendron; species Sequoiadendron giganteum. Next base: position 444,467,621 of record CM021108.1, on the reverse strand, counting down.
TGTTCCTTGTTAGGGGTATGTTTTTGTTGATGCTATATATTTTAGTTTTGTTCAAGATATGTAGCAAATCATTTATTTATGTAGTGTGTGTTGTCTCATTCCATTTAGAAAATTTGAGATCACTATAGAAGGATTTGATAATTTGGAGTAATAGTCACTTAGTTTTATTAACATTCCCTTTACCCTTGGATCTCTATTATTTGAAAATCATAGTTTAGATTAGAAATGTGGTGAATTTCTTAATCTCCTCCAAAGTTTCAACAAACACTAACTTATTTTTGTCAACAGTTTTCCATGGTCCGTGAACTAAGTACTCTTCCTAACACACAAGCATGAAGATAATGTTTTATAGTATTGTTCAACACTTTGAAGTGCTTTGCTAAGCACTTGTGGTTGCCAAAATTGGTTCAATTACCAGTAAATTTTACTAACAATCAAAAGAAGAAGGAAGGCCAGTTACATATTAATTTTTTGACACATAAAAGAGGCTCTAAAACTACTATCCAAAGTTGTAAAGGTATTAATAACCTTGTCAAAGCCCAATGGTACTTTTCTAATCTCTTATTTTTTCAAAGGGAATGCTTGTGGCTTTGTGTGTTGGAGATTCATATAGGTTTCAAAACCTTGTTTTCTCTCAAAAAGGTTTTCATAACCTTGTCAAAGCCTAATGAGATTTTGTAACTTTTGAGGAAATTAACTTAATGGCTCTTTGGTCTCTTCACTGAGTTTCTAATGGTTTTAGAACCACTATTAAAGGCTGAAGGATTTTTTCAAACCATCACTATTTTACAAAGGCATATTTTTGTGTGCTGCAAAGATTTAAGGTGGTTTACAAACCACCCCAAGTTGCTTAAATAAGTTTGAATGATATCGTGAAGCATCGACAAGCAAAGATAAGGAGGAATATGATAAGCTTGATCTATGAAGGTAAAATAGATACCAAAGGAATTCTATAATTTTAAAATGTTTTTGAGTGCTAAATACAATGGAACTACTTTTATTCACCCACCTACCTAGCATTAATGTAGAGGGTTCTCCCAACTACCTGCAATGCTTCAAACACTTTCCTTTTAATATGGGGTGCCCATTTTGGGTGGGAATGTGTATTTATAATTGGTTTTATTAAAACTATAGTGTCACAGGTTATGGTTTCACCCTACTACTATTAAAGTGGATGTTTTAATCATTTTGGAGGAGGTTGGTTATTCTGGTGGTGGCTGAAGACTATGCAAGTGCAGGGGTTTGTCTAGGGATTCAATCATATAATGTTTAATTGTAGAAAGGTAGTGAAGAAATTGAAAGATAAAATGTTATGGGTATTATGTAGAGAATGTCTCCAAATCATTTGTATTTATTAAAGGAGATCTTTACTACTATCAAGGTTTTCTCTTGTCAAATTTATTGACATGAGTGTACTAATCATTTAAAAATGTAACAAAAATTTAAAATATTACAAACATTGTAATAATCATTTGTTTATTCCACATGAATGTAAGCAATTCAGTTTTAAATTACTAAGTGTTTTATTTATAATTCTTGTAATTTAATGGAACATGGACCTTTGTTATTCTATATATCCTTTCATTTTTCCCTTCTTGTTGTTTGTAAATCTATAGCCCAAATGGATAGGCATCAGTCTTGGGTCCACCTAACCAATCTCACATCATCAAAATAAAACAAAAATTAGTAGTTTAAGGATAAGACCATCTATTGTGCATTCATGATCTTGCATTATAACCATGGAATTAGTATTGAGAGAGCCTTGAAAGGATTTATTTCATGTGGGTTATATCTCGACAATCATATTAGCTATATGGAGGTTATCAAAACTAGTCTTTCTTGACCTAATGACAATATTTGGGATCAAGAATACAATTGGGTTTGGTTCTGATTTTTTGTTGTTGTCCATTTTGTTTAATTCAATACCTATGTAGGCATACCTTTAGGAGAGCCCTTTTGAGTCTAAGATGAGCTAAAAGTGTAGGAGAAAAAACCCACTCTCGTAGAATTAACCTTTAACCCTCCATGTTATGTGGATGAATAAGTTTCACCTTCATGATGAAAACCTTGGCCTTGATAGTGAAATTTTGTTCTAGGAAGTGGAGCAGTGGTTTTGGGACCCAATAGGTTCCATGTCATGGGTGTGTTTCCTTTTACTCTTCATTTCCTATTGAAGTTTAATCATAAGAATAAGAGAATTATATAGGTGGTCAAAACATAAAAGGATTTTGATTCCTCATCATTGATTATATAGACGCCTAAATTTATCTCAGTAAAACCTTACCCAAAATTAACTAAATGATTAAATTATTTAGTTAATCCCACTTCATCTAATGTAGGTCCCACCTCATTGAATAATTATATTATTTAATTAATCATTTTTCTCTAACACATAATTAAATAATCAAATTATTTAATTATCCTATTTTCCACCTCACATGGCTAAAATAATTAAATAGTATATATTCTTTTGTCAAAATCCAAGAATAAAGGAGCCCCTAAATGCACATGCCCCTCATATTCTTATGGTTGCAACATTTTACCATTTTTAATAAATGCAATCATATCCCTTCATTTTCAAACAAACCTCATCATGACCATTCATCCTCTTCTCAATTATAGGAAATTATTTGCATTCATTCTCCATCATTTATTTTCTCAACACAACTTCACCATCCATTTTCCCTCCCAAAAATTTATAAATAGGTACATTATAATATGTATTTGATCCATCTACTTTTATGCTAACTATATATTGTAAATATAGGCAATTTTATGCAAATATTGTCCACATCTCAATAATTATTGGAGTAAATCAAACTTGAAATGGAGTTTTATGGTAACATTTTCTTTGATTTCTTTATTTGAATTTCATTTACATGCTCTATTTGAGGTTTATTTTAGTTAGAACAAAGATCTTTTTGTCTTGCATTTGTTTCCTACTTTCAATTTTAAGCCATTCCATATATTTTGATGACTTTGTTGTTGACCCATTTCCCTATCACTCATTTTCATTTAAGTTTTTGAGTTTTTACATGTAGGTTAGTAATTAACCTCTTTCACTTTGTGTTTCAATGCTCTCATTTCCCAATCAACATTCTCATTTCTTGATTAATGCTTCTACATTTTTCTATATTTTCAACTTTTTGTTCCTCATTTCTAACATTTATCTATCATTTTTCTAACTTTTTGTCATCTATCATCTAGGGTATTTTTATTATTTTCATCATTTCCATCATTTTTAACCCTTCATTTGTAGGATAACATATTTTTCTCACTAGATTATCTCATCCAACCCATTTGAATGCTTACACTCTATGAATCAATGCATATGTGGATAAACACTTTCACCCTCTCTTTTGGTATTTTCATGTCTATAGAATTTTTTCTATATTGTATCATTATTTATTTTCTATTTGTCTACTGACATGTCTCCCTGTAATTTTCATCATTTTTGGCATTCTATTTTGTAGTTCCTTGCTATTATTTAGAAAAAATCATTAAAATCTACTTGTTGTTATGTGTAGATTCCTAGTTTAATACTCATATATATTGGTGAATAAACATTACAACACTTCCAAAAAAAACTATTTTTTTGTAAAAGACAATATATGCTTATATATTAATATAGATAATGGAAATTATACGACTTTCAACAAAAGGCCAGCCTAGCTGGCATGTTTGTGAATATTAAAATTTATGAGACTTCCACACCCTTCCCCATACTATGATGCTAATCCCTTTCATGAATTCCCATACAAATCATTTTCCATACATACATATAAGCATAAAGTTTTTATACAGTGCCCAGAAAAGGTTTACACTTTCAAGTTTAGTACATAAACATACTGCATACTATACAATATATTGACAACCATGACCAATTACTGGTATGTAGGAAGCTATTGAAAAAGTATTTTAAATAAGACTACCAAAATCGTAAATAAGATTCATATGAGTTTGCATATAAACAAAACAAGATTCACCATGCATGGAACAAAATAATTCTTCCCCATGAGCTATAGAAATTTTGATGGCGTTGGTATGACATTTACCATAATTCATTTTAATTGTGTGGATGCCCCCACTGGATGCTATGCCAAGTCACCACACCAGCCTGAATGCCACACTCCTTCATGAAACCCAAACCATTATGGGCAGATTGATGAGCCCATTTTTTGGCACATCTAGATCATACTTTTGCAAATATTTTTATGCTTTTTCATTATGCTAAAATAAAAATTTGGTGTTGATTATGGGATAAAACAAAAAAAATTTATGCTTAAAGTAATGAGTATATTACACTAAATCTTCCATGGTTATTACTTTAAATGTTTTAGTAGTTTAATGAATGCCTTAGTAAACCTTGTGTGATGACAGACCTCCTGCAACCTCTACTGTTGAACTCCCTGCAGCCACGCCTGGAATAATGTTTGCTTTAGATTAATACTTAAATATATGTATAAATAGAATGATGAAGCGTCTTAAGTGTTGAACGTGTTGAGCTAACTCTCTACCTTAGGAATAGTTGGCAGGATATTTTGCAGGTACCACGATAGGAGGAAGGAATTCAATTTCCACTCGCAAGTGAAAGACCAAATCAATGAAGACCGATTCTACTGCTTAAGAATAGGGAGTCAGTTTTCAACTCATCCACCATTCGAGAGAAGTGTTTCAGAAATATAGCTCAGGCGTCCTGATGGTGCATGAATCCAGGATGATGGCACTTTAAGACTGAAACTGATTTGACTCAGTCCTTTCATTTCTATCCATTGCTTTTCTAAGTTAGTTGAATGTAATAAAGACCTCCCAATTTATAAGGGAAGGTTAGTTAGTAGTTAGATTTAGTTTTTCAATAAATAGCTCACTCTCCTTCAGAGAAAGAGCTGAACCGTTGCTGTTGTAAACACATTTTCAATTTCAGAAATACAGTCAAGAGAGATTGCATGCTATGTATTGTTTTACCTTGAATCAATAAAGTTTATGAACTTTTTTGCCTAATCTATTGTCTACTTTGGCATGACCTAAGGGGGCCCACTTAGGGAATTGTCTATACTTTCATTTTGTAGGTTAGAATAGACGTACTTACTTTTGTAGAAGTTAATGTGTCTGTTCCTGCAGCTGACAAAAGTATAGAGCTGTCAACTATTCCTGTAACCACTAGAAATAGAGTAGTTTCATCTTTCAGTTTTCATTTCCAAAGCAAGTTATCCAGTAGAGTAATTCCAGTAATTAGAGTTCTACCATTTTAGGAAATCATGCATGTATGAAAAGGTGATTAGTGCATATATTGTGCTGGCCCATTTCAAGTTTACGCCCTCAGGTTGATAATTAAATGAGGTTCTTTAAGTAGATTGTGGCTGCTGATTGTGATGTCCAATCCCTAAGTAGAGGAATTCTTATTCCTAGTTATTGAGCTGATTAAAGAACACTACACAGACCATTATAAAAAAGAGGCAAAGGGTCAAGGAAAATCAACAACAAATGATTTGATCAAATCTTTCTGCCAAAATATGCTTGAGTAGCATAGGAAAATGATTTTCTATCTCCACCATGTCGAGGACTTGATACTATTCGCCATCACAACCTATGTTAGCAAGAATATCTGCCAAATTATTTACTTCCCTGTATGTATGTGATATTGAAACTTTGCTAAATGATTCCATCAATGCCTAATTTTTTTTCAGAATATAATTTAGTCTCCAATTATGAAGCTTTTTCTCCTTACATGCATTGATAATCAAGAGAGAATCCCCCTCAATATGTAGCCGATTTATGCTCAAATCTTGAGCCATTTTGAGACCTTGCAACAATGATTTTTATTCTACTACATTATTAGTATCCCTTAACAAAACTGTTGCCTTTTCTGCTAACAGTGAACCCTTCCAATCATGAATACAAAAACTTGCACTCGAAGCCCCTGGATTACCTCTTGAGGCACCATTAAAATTAAGTTTGTAGTATTCAAGAGTAGGTGGTTTCCAACAAATTGATGCTCTATCTGCTTTAAATTTACTAGAAACAAACTGAGAACCTTTAAAAGGCAAATGCATATACTCCCAATTCTATAACAACCAACTATCCTAGCTTGAAAAAATGGATGAAACCATTTTATTGCTCTGAACATATGAGTTTACCATGTTTGAAATATGTTTTTCAATTTTAAAGTCGATTTGATATATCGGGAGAGACTGATTTATGAAGATACACCTATTTCTTTCCCACCATATAGGGATGATTTATAGAGCACTAGCCAACTTGAGAATAAATCCCATATAGAATTGGGCAAAGGAAAGTGAATATTCAATTTTTATTTAATGAAGCCCCAAAAATCTTGTGCTAATCTGCATTCCACAAATAGATTATCTACTGTCTCTATAACTTTGTGGTAGAGTACACATTTGAAAGGATATGCAAAACCCAAATTTTGTAGTGTATCACTGGTTAAGACTCTATGCCTTAAGGAAAGCCAAGCAAAAATCCTTGCTTTAGGCAACGTTCTTGAAGACCAACAAAAGGAACAAGCCCTATGTGTTTGATTTTGAATTGATTGTTCCATGATTGATTGATAACCCTGCTTCATAGTATAATTCCCATCCTTGGATGGAGCCCAAATTATCCTATCTGGGCAATTAGAAAATGTAACAAATATCTTATCTAACTCACTTTTTATGATACTCTTTTGGTTCACAAAAATTAGAGCAAGAGGAAAAACCTTGCAAGTTACTTTCCCGGTTAAAGGCTCAATTGTATGTATGTAATCCTTCAGATTTGAACCCCATATTGTTGTAAACACTTGTTCTACTATTTGTAATTCTTGGACATAATTAAATGGGGGATATCCATTCCAAGAATCCTTCTAAAAGAAAACACTTTCTCCACTGTTCACCTCCCAAGACAAATAAGGAGAAATGACCTCTTTGCAAGCCACAATAAAGTTCCACATGGCTGAACCTGATGGGGGGTTTTCTATTGTAAGAAATCTAGCTAGATTGTCATTATCCAAATATATGCTTTGCATTAGAGTACACCATTTTGATTGTGGTTTCTTGTATAACTGCTAGGTGAACTTTCCTCCTAGATCCATGTTTCTTGCTAAAATATTACGAATACTTGCTCCTCCTTTACATTTTCTCATGCACATACTATCTAAAGAAACCAAAGGCACTTTCCTTTTATTATCTATGTTTCCTCTACATAAAAATTTCTTAATAAGTTTCTCAATAACACTGATAACACATTTTGGAGCCTTCAAAACAACAAGAAATTAATTAGGAATGGATGCTAAGATCAACTTAATCATCAAAATTATTCCAGCTAAGGACAACTACCTTGCCTTCCAAGAAAGGATTGCAACCTTTACTTTATCAATAACTTTCTGCTAGTATTTCACTTTATCTACCCCCATAGAAAAGGAATACCAAGATAGGTACAAGGTAGCTCTTCCTGTTGAAACCCTAGGGCCCGTACCAAATTTTTGGAGATAGAAGCCTTAGTATTGAAAATGTAGATCTTATATTCATTGGCATTAATCATTTGGCCTAAAGCAAATGAGTATTTCTCAAGGATTTTCTTAACTTGCAAAGCCTCCTGCAAAGTGGACATTGCAAACAATTAAGTATCATCTGCAAATAAAGAGTGAGTGGCTATAATTGATGTATGTGGGATAGAAACACCTTTCCAAATACCTAAACTACATGCCTTCTGAATTAAACTTCTCAAACCTTCAACCATTAAAATGAAAAAAAGGGAGACAATGGATCCCCTTGCTTGACCCCTTTAGAAGAACTAAAGAAATCAGCTATAGACCCATTTATGATAACTGGAAATTTCGCCCTTGCTAAACAAGATATAATCCATTTACACCACTTATGATTGAAACCAAACTTTTGCAATACTTGGATCAAGAAATCCCAACTTACTCTATCATAAGCCTTCATCATATCGAGTTCAACAATGAATGATGAAATATTATTTATTTTATTAGAGTGTAGCACCTCATGAGCTACTAAAGCCCCCTTTGGAATTTACCTCCCAAGCACAAAACCCCCTTGCTCTTGTGAAATTAATTTAGATATAAATGGTTGAATCCTGAGGTAGATGGCCTTTATAAAGATTTTATAAATGGTATTGCATAATGAAATAGGTCCGAAATCTACAAAAATATTTGGTTTCTTTACCTTTGGAATAATGGAAATATGCTTTGTATTGAACTATTTAAGCATAGTACCTATTCTCCTAGATTCTTCTAATTCGAAAAAAGATATCAATTCATATGAAATCCCAACACTTTTGAAAGAATAGAGCAGTAAAACCATCTGGGCCAGGTGCTTTGTATGGTGACAAAGAGAAAACCACTTTCTTAACTTGTTGGAAGGTAAAAGGTCTCATTAACCAAGCGTTATCTTCATCATGGATCAAGGTAGGAATGTTATCAAGCAACTCTTCATTGTCATTTATTGATTCTTGAGACTTGATGGGTGGCACACTTAGGAGATAAAAAAGAACCTAACACTCTCCTCCTGAATTTCAGCTTCATTTGTAAGCACCATATTTGAATTTAAAGACTAGATTGAGAAAATTATACACAAAGACTTCTTCACTTGAGCTGTTGAGTGGATTTTTTTTGTATTTCTATCACCCTCTTTAAGCCACAACTCCCTTGATTTTTCATGCCAATATATTTCTACCCTTGACACAACCTCTGCCCATTCTAATTGCAATTTCTTCTGCTATTTATAAGTGGCTACATCTAAACCATTTGCAATAATCTACTCATTAATCTAAGAAACTTGTTGGTAAACTAGTTCTTTCTGTTGGAAGATATTCTTAAAAATCTCAATATTCCATTGCTTAAATTTTGCTTTAACAAAACTCAACTTGTTGCACAGCTGAAACATTCTAGAACCCTAGACAAAGGGCACACTTGTCCACCATTGCTACAATAGAGGTAAGAAATGAGGATTCCAAAACTACATCTTTTGGAACTTAAAAGATGATTTGACCTTATGAACTATATTTTGCATCTCAATATCCAAGGAGATCGCATAATGGTCTGATGTTGAGAAAGGTAAAATCTGAGAGGAATTTTTTTTTCCCATGAGCCAATTTGGAGAAGTTAGAAATCTATCTAGCCTTTCTACAATCTGCAAGAAGCCTTGTCTCCTATTTTTCCATGTAAACTTTCCATTTTTTGACACAATGTCAATTAGGGCATTATCCTTTATGAATTCTGAAAATCCTCCATTACTTTTGTTGGGGGAAGAATCCCACCCTTTTTCTCTTGCAAGTTTATTATGGCATTAAAGTCTCTTGCAAATATAGTTTTTTCATCCCTTAAATCATCCAAGGTGTGAGATAACACATCCCAAAGTTGCTTTTTCTCTACAGTAGATGTTGGAGCATATACATTGAACAAAAAAAATTGTAAATTAAAATGTGAAACACAGGTAAGCATCCAATTTTTCTCAATTTTAAGAGGTTTCACTTTGATTGTTTAAGGATTCCATAATGTTATAATACCCCTTGATGCTCCTTGAGCTGGGGAATGAATGAATTTCCACTTTTTCCATTTGCAAATAGAGGATTTGAAGGTCCGGTCAGAGGTTTTAGTTTCCTATTGTAGAATCACATCAGCTCCACAAGCATCAATTTGTTGCTTGATTTGATCTTTCTTGTTAGGGGCATTAATACCCCTGACATTCCATGAGAGGATCTTCATTAGTATCGAGAAGATCAACATGCCCTTCTCAATCACTTACTTGTTGAATGCAATAATTTGTCATCCAAAGTTGTTTGCACCCCTGCTGTAATTTCCTCCATCTTCATAACATATGACTTCCTCCCCCTCTTACCTGAAGATTTCCCTGTGACTGTCTGAGAAGCTGGTGTTTGTGAAATCGACAAAATATGTGAAAAATCAAAAGCCTCTTTGATTGCATCATCTAGAACATCATCATTAGATGGAATATCTTTTTTAGACTGAGTTTGGTTAGGAAATGACACTGGTGATATACAATCCAGTGTCGAATTTTCTCCATTCCTAGAGTTGAATTCAGAGTCATGAGCAGTTAATAAAGAAGGAGATAAGCTGATATTTTCACTCAAGACTTCATCTGAAAACTCTTCAATAAATTTTGAACCAACATAAAGGAGCATATTATCTATAAAACATTCCATGTCTTGTAATGAGTCGTGTTGTTCCACTGAAGACAAAATATTTTGAGATTCCAACAATAATGGAGCAATCGATAAAGGGACTTGAAAACTAGTCACCTTTGCATGGTCTATAACAAGATTTGACATATTTGCTAACCAAAATCCCCCATTAAACATTAACTTCTTTGCTATAACCTTGACTTGAGGAAAAGACACAGAGAGGATAGAGGGATTATATAGATGCAATGTTAAGGAAATGCACTTACCCATCTAGATTTTCACTTTGAGGACCTTTTAAGGAGATATTTTGTGCTTGGGAAGCAGAGAGATCTTTCCCCTTAATTCCTTATTTGTGTATGAACATCCATACTGCTTCATACTATTGATGACCACTTATGAATGAACAACTTATGGTTTATACATTGAAATTTGGCCGCTCTGAATAGTGCCCTCAATACCATTATAAACAATACTACTACCCTCCCCCTTCAGTGGAGTAACATTAGCAACAAAAAGTATTGATTTGAGAATTAAAATGGTCCAAATACAAATTAACAACATTCCCCATTGCATATTATTTCTTTTTTATCAAGCTATTCTATTGAGGATGGTCTCTCTTCCTTGCATTCAACACTCATGTGGCCCAAAATGTGACACTTTGTACAAGCGTTTCATGCATTCTCCACTATTATTTCCTGAACCCTCCTTGCATATTTAGAGATAAGGAGGACATGAGAAGGGAGCTCCTTCGTGGCATCAAGAAAAACACAAAACATAACTGGTAGGGAGGGATTTCTAAAAAAATTCTTATCATGAGACAAAAAAATCCCTATATGATTTTCAATCATTTCAATGAGCAAGATTTCCCTATACTCGAGTGCTAAGTCTTTCAGTTGGATCCAAAATAGGATGAATTTAATGACAACATCATCATATTTAAAGTTCAAACACTAGGGTTGCAAAAAAGAACAGAACCTTGGAGTACCCAAGATTTCACCTTATAAACAACATCCCTAAACTCCTTCTCAAAGAAAATAACAATAAAAATCCCCTTATCTTTGTCAAGGTAAAAAACCTTACTAACCCCTTCCCATTCTGCAAACAACAAATCTTGTAAAATATTTAAATCAAGAGTCAACTGCCAAAACTTACATATTAGAGCTCTTTGACGAAGGTCTTTGATTTGTGGCTCTAAAAGATATTATGGGAAAGTATTTTATACACAACTCGTAGGCTTCTACAGGGGGCCATGATCTTTGGTCAAACCAACTGCCACATTTTTACACTCTGGCACCCCATTTGATGAGATCTTGCATCTTCATTACAATACAATTTTCTTCTTGTAGCCTTGTTTGTTTCTTCCAAATTTGGGTGACTTCCTTTTACACCTTTGCTTCTATCGATACGATGAATTCCCTTTGTAACCTTGAGAATGATTCCCTTTCCTACCATTCCATATGTACATCTCCTCCTTGTTCAATTTACTGTTTGATTGAGTCGAATCCCATATGTAACCTTGGGAATGATTCCCTTGCCTACCATTCTCTTTGTGCCTCTCCTCCTTATTTGACTTACCATTTGATTGAGTCAAATCTCGCTCTTGTACCTATCCTTTGGTATTTTTAGAAAATGTTTGGGCCTCCCCAAATTTGAGGTTTCCCTAGAAATTTTGTGCTAAAATTGAAGGATTGAAGGGAGTATCACGCAGATCTGTGATATGTGAAGAAAATTTATCTTGCTTAAAGGGTCTTAAGTTTGCTTCTAAAGCCTTGTATAGGCGATTGCGAAACTTTGGATTGCGTTCATAAGACCGGTTATGCGTAAATCTACTATCACCCTCTTGTTCATCTTGATCCCTATCATCTTCCCAAATATAAAAAACTGGTTGCTTCTCACAGACAAGGCAACGATGAGGGTGAAAAGGAGCCCAATTAGGTTTTCTAAACCTATGCCTGACACTATTCAAAACTTTCCCTGGGTTGGAAACCCAACCTGCCCGATGCCCTGCATGTTTTTCATGTGATAAATTTGTAGTAGATCAATACAAATTTGGGTTGTTGGGGCCCTACTAGTGAGCAGATCGAGACTATTGTTTGCCATGGAGTTGAGTGGATCCATGTGGGCCATGTTGTCTTTCATTTCCATGCCTCTTCATAATATAATTTTTATTCCCCTTGTCACCTTGTGAAACTTGCTACTCCAAGCCATGTGAGTCATGAGGTACAATCCTACCTCCCTAACGGCCATAGCCATGGGGGCCCTGAAAAGCAAAATGCTCAAAATTTGAAAAATATTCGCTAGTCTCCATAGGTGCCATTTTCCCAATCATGATCCTCTTGTGAGGCTATGGCTGTCAAAATAATCACATTCATGCTTCAACACCTCCACTTTATGTAAGCTTACTTCCATTTCTCTTCTATTTTGTTCTCTATTTTCTCGGATTTTGTGCTAACCTTTTCTTTCAACTATTGCTCTAAGTAGTGCAATTGTATACACTTGTCAAAGATCGATATCCTATACTACTAACATATTTGATGAAAATTATGCTTGTGAAAGAATATTTTTATCACTAGTCTAGTTGCACATAAATTAGAGTAGTTGGTTAATGAGCTTGTTAGTCATGTTCTAGAATTTTTTTGAATGTATGCTCTCCCCTTGTGGATCAATTTTTTTTACAGATTTCCTTTTTTTTTTAGATTAAAACCTAAGGGTGCTAGTTTGGTTATATGCTCTTCCCTTGCACTTCACACAATCATGGGTGATCAAAAGAACCTAGTATTCCTTTCACTTTAGGAGGAATACTTGGGGATATCATCACTCTAAGGGATGACCCCAACCACATGAATTTAATTGGGTATATAAAGTGGGGAAAATGAAAGTTGTACCTCAAAAAATCATGTTTGGTACAACCTTGGGGCCCCTATTCATCAAGACACAAGGTGAAGTGACATTTTTTTGTGCTTATGTTAAATTATTATAAATAGGATCTAATTCATGAATATAAACACGGTGTACCTTTGTGTTTTAAAGAGAATACCCTAAAGAGCTTGTATATCTTAAAATAATAACTTTCAACTATCATGTTTATGGTGCATCAAATATCGATTAGGCTCGAGAATTTGCTTACAATGTAATTTTGAATTGTAGTGGTAGAGCTTACTTTGGCTAAGGATTTAAGACTACAAGGTAAGGGGTGCATAGGTGGTTCATGTCCTTTCATTCCCTAGCTACCTGCATCCTTCATAGATAGCATAAATGTGGACCCACAAAGGTGGCATTCCTAATTAAATAATATAAGATTTTGCAAATTGTTTTAACTATCTTTTTGTGCCAAATCAGTAATGTTACACCCCATTTTTGAACTACCTAATTACTTTTACCTTTATTTGTAAACATGATGTTAAAAACAAAATCATGACTTTAATGTGTTCAATGGATGAATGAAATACATACATATGCATTATGATGCTATTGTTTTAATGATGTGAATGATATATGATGGCTAAGATGTTTATGTGATTGTCTAACTTATTTATAATGCACTAAGTTGGATGCAAAAAAGAATTGAGCCCTCCAATGAGGAGAGGGAGAGTATCACCCAGGAGAGGAGTTTGGTATGGTAACCCCTAATGAGCCTACTTGAGCTATCACACACTCACATCCTAGTTAGTCAAGATAAGTCAAGTTAGTATGGGCTTAGATTTAGTAAGTAAAATATTGTTATTCTGTGGGTTGGAAGGTATGTTAGGGTTATTGTCTTCGAATCCTTTTTCATTTCTTTGTCGACTTAAGCCATAATGTTAAAACCCTTTAGATGAATCATGAGATATTTATATATTGCTTTGGATGAGTATACGTATATATATATATTATGGTGTGTACATATGAACATGCATAGTCAGAAATGTCTACGTATACCCATATATAGATAAGTAAATGTGAAAATGACCATTTGTGTATATAAGTATATATATGTATCCTATATACATATATGTATAATATATATATTTATAGATACTGTAACATTAGAATAAATCTGTGATAAGATCTGCAACTAGAACGAACAATTGTTAATCCTAATCTAAATCAAAACTAATCTAAAAACCAAACAATAAAGAACGAGGAAATAAACATGATAAAAACTAAACAAATTGAATTGATCTCACTGAATATGCATTCATCCCTTCAAATTATCTCCATTGCTCTTCTCCATTTTGCCTTTTTAGTATTCTTGCCCTCATATTTCTTTGTTTGAATGCAAGTATAGCTGTGTTGAATGTCTAAGCAAAATATCGAAGAATGGTCTCTCTTCTCAAAAGTGTATGATTTTGGGAGGAGGAATAATGATTGTGACAGGCCATTTTATAGATTTTGTGTTTTTGAACGATTGACGGACTAGATTGATGAATGCCATGCAATGAGATATGTGACAGATAGAATGCAAGTTAGAACGTGAGTTCAACTGCAGGATAAAGACTAATTTTAGAACGTGAGTTAGAACATAAGTTCCAATCTTCATCTTCAAAAATAGAAGAAATAGACTTTGTATGCAAAAGCCAAAGTTAGAAGTTGGAGATTAAATGCATGTGAATGCAAAATGAGTTAGAACTAGTTAATCGACTAGTTGTGACAGAGAGTTCTCTCTCAGAGTTAAACTGGTGTTTGAACTCAAGAGATAAGTGGAAAACTAAAAATAGAACTCGAGTCCAAAGGTGAGTGAATGTAAGAGATAACTGAATGATGGAAGAATGTGACATAATTATTTAAATAATGAATTAAATGTTACTTTAATTCAACATTCGAAGATAAGACTTTAATTAAATAATTAAAGTAATTTATTTAATTTGACTGTTTGAAAAGGATAAATATGAATAATTAAATAATAAATATTTAATTATAGATAAAAGGGGTTAAATGAATAATTAAATAAAGATATTTAACTATAGTTAGAAAAGTATGATAAAGGGGGAATTAAATAATAAATTATTTAATTGATAGATAAAGGGGGAATTAAATAATTAGTTCGCAACATAATTAAATAAAAATGATTTATTTAATTAATTAAGTTGAATAAAGGATGATTATGAATTAATGAATTAATTAAAAAGGCTATTTAATTAATATGTGTTAGAAATAATAAACATTATTTAATCATGACAATAAACTATAGAAAATTATGTTGAAATGTGTACTCGTAGGCCTAGACCAATTTTCGGTATCTACAGTTTGCCCCTCTTTGATACAATGTTGGTACAGTGTTGTGTCAAAGAAAATATGCCTCGGCCGTGCCCCGGCGTGAAACAAGTTAGAGTATGCCCCAGTGAAAGGGAGAATGACGAGGAGGTAGTGGTATGCCCCCTCGAGAGGATAGGCGGGTTTGAAGAACACGAGTGTGCTCTTGAAATGGATGAGAAAACTAGAATATGAAGGACAAAAGAATAGGGAAAAATAGATAAGGATGATGAAGATACAAACTAGAAGAAATGTTGGCATGGATGATTTTAGAATGTTAGTAAGAAACAATTAAATTTGATTGATTGAGAAAAAGACATAATCTTCGATATATTGCCAAATACGCTATACTTGCTTGTTATCATCATTGGGTGAGACATGACACAGATGGATAGTACACACTATGATATGAGATAGACCATAGTGTACAAAGTCATCCATATGTGAAAAACAGACAGTCGTAGACAAGGAGTATCTTAACTTAGACTAAGGAGATGATGCCCTAGTCATTTGGTCAAGACAAACCATAGACAACAAACAAATAAAAGACGGGTCATGAGACGTCATTGCTCCTCTAAATCCTTGATTGGAAATCCTTGAGGAAACTAGTAACATGACTCAAAAACCAATGTTAAAGAGACAGTTGACAAACAATAGCCAAAGAAAAAAGAGTCCTGAGACGTCGTTGCTTCTCTAAATCCTTCAAGGGACATCCTTGAGAAAGCTAGTAACAGGATCTTGCACAAATCGATAAAAAGATAAGACAAAATAAGATATAAAGTCATAAAGCCAAATCAATGTATTCGCCAAAACTTGATCTTGTGGGATTGTTTGATGTTGATGTTTGACATAGCGTAATGTGAGAGAATGACACATACTGCATAAGATGTCGAGTCTGGTTTCGACTTGGTGACTTCTGTATAAGGCATGACAAAGCCTGGTTTCAGTAAGACACGTGCCATATAAGACGTTGGAGTCTGATGATGTTGAGGTGACAAGCCACATGAGACTATGACAATTTGATGATGTCTGTTGACAAGAAAGAAATATCTTGTTTAAGACATAGGTTGACCGCTTTGACAATCTGTTGGATATTGACTTGATGACAATTTGAGACATTTTCCCTTGTTGTTGCATGACTTGTTTTGATTCATTGACTGATAAACTGTGTGTGTGTAGACAGTGTTTGACACGAGACGATACCTTAAACTATGATATGCAACTTGTGTGATAGTGATTGTGAATGAACCCTATTAGACTGACCTAGTGTGGTTTCGAGAGCTCATCAATTGATTAGCCTTGCCTACGTTGTACACATAGAGACCTCGTAGTTTGACATGACCAATGAACTTGTATGTACAAAGAGTCATGATTTAATGTGTGTGATACATGACAAACCTAGACTGACATACCTAATGCCTTGGGGGCACATCGATTGATGGCCTTGCCTATGTCCCAGTCACAGAGGCAATGTAGTTCGACTAAAGTCTATGACTGACTTAACATGACTGACTTGACATGATGACCTGACTCTATTTTTGGGAGTTTTTGACACTTTTTCGATTTTTTTGGATTTTTGAAGTTTTCTAATGTTTTTGGTATTTTTCAGGACATTTTCAATGATGTGACGTTATGTACAAGGTGTTAGGGCATAAAACAAGGATTTTCCCCCAGTTGGGAATAAGATTTGGAAGATGGAGTGGGTAATGTGATGGAATGGATGCTCGATGTCAATCTTTTCAAGGAATGGATAAGACAACCATTTATTATGAATGATGACAAAAAAGTTTGATTAGAATGACGGTAGATAGAAGAGTGAGCTTGACTACACATGGCGCCTGTTTGCCAGGTTTTTACCATGGTACTTATCCATAGCGCCACCAAAGCGGTTTTCACTATTGGATGGATTTATTTCTCTTTTCTTTTTTGATTTTCTCAATTTTTTTTTTAATTTTTTTTTTTTTCAATTTTTTTTTTGTATTTTCTAGATTAAGACACAGATTCTCAGAAGCTAAGCATAGAACCTCTTTAGATGCAGACTGTTGATAGGTGACATAAGCGACTCACCTTCAAGAGTAGAGAGTTGGTACGCTCCTGATCCAAAGGCTTCTGTGACTATATAGGGCCCCAACTAGTTAGGCTCGAACTTACCTGGTTTTTCTTTTTCAGTTTGGTTCTTAGGATTCTCTATTAATACTAGGTCACCAATGTCAAAATGTCTATTGAGAACCTTCCTATTGTAACTATGACGAAGATGATTCTGATATGCTTGCAAATGATCTAACGCTTTCTGTCTTCGTTCATCCAGCAATTATAGCTCTTGTAACCTTGAGACACGGTACTCTTCATCATCAACATAGCCCTTCAAGGATACCCGTAGAGAAGGTATTTCAACCTTGATAGGTAAGATAGCTTCGGACCCAAATACGAGGGAAAATGGAGTGGCGTTGGTGGGAGTACGGATGCTTGTGTGATAAGCCCATAAGGCAGGATTAAGCTGTAGGTGCCAATCACGGCCAGTGTCATTGACAGTCTTCTTAAGGATTCTAACAATAGTCTTATTAGATGCCTCAGCTTGGCCATTACCTTATGGGTAATACGGAGTGGAGAAATGGTGTTTGATGTGGAATTCTTCACATAAATGGCATACTTCTTAGTTCTTGAATGGACAACCATTGTCTGTGATGATGGATTGTGGTACACCATACCGACAAATGATATAGTTTAGGATAAACTTAGATATTTGTGTGCCGGTTATGTATGTCATGGGAATAGCTTCAATCCATTTGGTGAAGTATTCGGTGGCGGTGATGATGAATTTATGGCCATTTGATGATGGAGGGTGTATCTTACCTATGAGGTCGAGTCCCCATTGGGCGAAGGGCCATGGTGAAGTAATTGGATGAAGCTCTTGCGCTGGCGCTCTTATCAAGTCTCCATGTATTTGACATTGTCTACATTTCTTTACAAAGACGTATGAGTCTTTCTCCATCGTAGGCCAATACTAACCCAATCTCATAATCTTGTGGGCTAGAGTGGGACCACTCGAATGAGATCCACATATACCCTCGTGTACCGCTCGCAAAGTTGTTTGTGCTTCCTCAACATCGAGACATCTCATAAGGGCATTATCTAAGGTGCGTCTATACAGGGTTTCTCCGATGATGGTGTACTTGGCTGACTTTCAGATGAATGTTCGATGTTGGTTATTAGACAAGTCTTGAGGTAGGGTTTGGTCAGTGAGGTAATCGAATATGTCTTTATACCAAGGAGACGTAGGACCAACAATGGTACACACTATCGCCGTATCGGGGACATCATAAGCGGGAACCAAATGTTGTTCAACCAAGAACTCAAACTTAGGCACGTTACTCGGAATATCCAACAAGGAACCCACGGTTGCCATTGCATCGACAACTCTATTCTGGATACGTGGTATTTGTTGAAAAGTTATGTCTTTGAAATACTGTTTAAAACTATCTGCCATTCACTTGTATGGTGCAAGCTTCTCATCCTTAGTCTCGTAGTCATCATTTACCTGTCAGATTACAAGTTGAGAGTCGCCAAAAACATGTAGGCTCTTAATTGTCCATTGAACTGCCATTTTCAACCCTGTCACTAGAGCTTCATATTCTGCTATATTGTTGGTACAAGGAAATGCAATCCTGAATGATTTGGGAATGGTATCACCTTGAGGTGTGACAAATAAGATACCAGCTCCTGAACCATGATTTGTGTATGACCCATCAAAGTATAGTTTCCATTCTATTTTAATGTCAATGTTGAAGAGAAATTCATCTGGAAAATCTGCCACTAATGGATGGTCTGCCTTTTTAGGTGCATCAGTTAGTGGATCAATCTTTGCAATTAACCTTATTTGTCGATTGAGCATGTAGTGCCGAAGTTTTTGGGTAGCAAAAACTACCACAAGACAAGCACGTTCTATGTTGCTGTAATTCAATTCATAGCCCACTAAGGTACGACTGATATAATAGACCGCTCTCTCATGACCTTGATCGTCTTGTTGTGCGAGAAGAGCCCCTAATGTCGACTGAGTTGCTGAGATGTATAATATCAATGGTTTTCCCTCTATAGGTGGCATTAAGACTGGTGGAGTAAGCAAATAGTCCTTGATTTGCTGGAAGGCCTCTTGACATTTAAGGGTCCATACAAATGGCACTCCTTTCTTGAGTAGATGCTGAAATGGATGTATTTTATCCACCAATTGTACTATGAAACATCTAATTGACTGTAATCTCCCTTGTAAGGTTCTGAGTTGACCAATGCTAACTAGAGGAGGCATTTCTATGATGGCTCTTACCTTCTTTGGATCTACTTCAATGCCTCTGCGAGAGATGATATACCCTAACAGTTTCCCTGATTTGACTCCAAAGACACACTTCTTCCTATTTAGCCTGACATTGTAATTCTCCAGCCTTTGGAATATCTTATCTAAGACTTTCAAATGATCTTCCCTTGTTTCTGATTTTGCTATGATGTCATCTACATAATCTCCCATGAAAGTATGTATAAAGTCATGGAAAATTGTGGTCATGGCCTGTTGATAGGTAGCTCCTGCATTCTTAAGGCCAAATGGCATAACATTCCAACAATATGTGCCCCATGGACACGTAAAAGCCGCTTTATGCTAGTCTTCAGGTGCGATTTTAATCTGGTTATATCCAGAGAAACCATCCATGAGGGATAACATCTCGTAGCCTGCTATAAGGTCTACTATCATGTCAATATTCGGCAAAGGAAAGTCATCCTTAGGACATGCCTTGTTGATGTCTCTAAAGTCAGTGCAAATGCGAATGCCCCCAGTTTGCTTAGTCACTAGTACAAGATTTGATATCCATCCACATAGTCTATTGTCCTTATGAATCCTACATCCAAAAGTTTCTTAAGTTCTACTTTGACCACTAGAGTAATTTGCGGATGCATCTTCCTCAACTTCTGCTTGACTGGCTTAATACCTGGATGTAGAGGTAAATGGTGCAATATTAGATCTGGATCCAGCCCCGACATGTCAGTATACAACCATGCAAAGTTTATCTGTCTCTTTTGAAAGAAGTCCTTAAACTCATATTTTTCTGTCTCTGTTAAAGAAGCTGCAAAATAGACTTTCCTAGGATTCTCTTCTGTACCTATGTTGACTTCAATAGATTCTTCCACTAACATCGGTGACTTTTCCTATTCAATGGGGAGAATATTTAAACCTCTATCCTTGGGTGCTTCTGAGAGGTTTTCGCCCTCGAATACGTCCTTTATTTTGACTTTTTCTTCATCCAAAGGCGCCTTTCAGTTTTCACCTAGGGACTCGTCATTTTTCTTTTTATTGTCTTTTTTCTTTTCATTCTCATTTTTGCGACTAGAGGTGTAAATAGACTCCCCAAAGTATGCCTTATCATCCAAGTCTATGGTAAAACCTACTTTATGGTCCCCTCTTGGTATGCCTTCTCTAAGTCCCATGAACTTAGCAATTGCTTTGTCATTCTTGAATGTATCTATTATAGGTGTACCTTGTTGATCCCAGTAAATGAGTTCGGGATATATAAGGGGCATGTCATCATCAGAGTTTTTAAAGGTATCTGCTATCAAGGTTAATACAGAGTGGTTGACATGGTCACAGAAGTTTTGGACTAACTCCTACTTGGTCTTTTCCCTATGAGTAGGTAAACTCTGATGTGGGACCATAGTAAGGGCAAATTGGTCAGAAGATGGGTTTTTAGGTGCCCAAGATGCATGATCAGGGGTTTCCCAATAATAGTTCTCTTGCCATTCTTGTTTGGACAAGTGCTTCTTAGGACGGGGACTAGATAATTTTGGTTCAGGTTTCACGTTGAGGTCCAATTCTCCAAATAAGGCATCTGTGTTCATAGTACTAGTAGATGAAAGGGACTCCCACTCACCATCACTTGAGTAAGGGGATTCATCAAAAACTGGAGGTTTGTCGTAAACTGGGGTTTTGTCGAAAATTGGGGGAAGTGGTTCATGAGATGTCTCGATGTCTGCGTAATCATTCACTTCCTCTTGAAACGATAACGAAGTACCAAGAAACCCGATTTGAAGCAGTTGACATCCTAGCCCTAGATATTGCGGTCGTGGGTAGACAGTAATTGGTTATGTCCTTCCATTCTGATATAGACCTAACCCACTGTGCCCGTCATAGCCTTCCTTTTGCATTATTTTAAAACCTTTCCCGTATTGGTCCTTGGCTATTTGAATAGACGGGGAGGGATATTCATGTTCTTCTTGATACAACCAGGAATCACCTTGATCCACAATTTCTTCGCTTAACTCTCTCCATTTGGTTAATGTCATTGTAGGGGGAACATGAAACGTGACCACTGACTGTCTTCTATCCGCCATGGGTAGGCCATATGCCTTAGGTGGAATCAGTTCACTAACACAGTATGATGCCTTTATTTTGTATTCGCCATAGCCCTTGTCTTGGATCTCGAGTTTTGGAGTGGATGACGGTGGTTTGAATGAAAGGGACTTAGTGAGATGTGAGGGGTCAATGTATTAGGATAAAGTGGATGAAGAAGCTTCTTGGTTAACTGACACTTGTCATTGTGGAATTTCCTTTAGGCTTGTACAATACTGAAAAGGATCTGGATCACCATCAATGGTCATCTCTGTGCCATTATAGGGGAATTTGAGACATTGGTGGTATGTTGAAGGTATAGCCTTCATTGCGTGTATCCAAGGTCTACCTAACAACAAGTTGTATGGGAGGGTGAGATCCAAGACTTGGAAGCTGGTGTTCATGATTGCTGGGCCAATTCGGATAGGGAGTGTGACAACTCCTTTGGACGAACTTTCCTCATCATCATAAGCCTTGATGACTATACTCTTAGAGGTATCTACATAGTCTTTTGAGAATCCTAATGCCTTAACCAATTTAAGGGTACATAGGTTCAAACCTGCTCCTCTATCTACCAAGACTCGTCTGACTCTGGTTTCATGGACTAAGACTTCAAGATGTAAGGGGTCATTATGATCTGACTTTTCAGTTGAGTAATCCTATTGGGAAAAGGTGGCATGATGCGAATTGGTTAAATATCCCATCATCTCTTCGAAACTATTGACATCTAAATCTATAGGAATGGTTGTATTTTGTAGAGCTTTGTCAAGGATGGCTCGATGTCCAAGTGATAAGGTCAACAATTCCAAGATAGATATTTGCGCGGGGGTTTTACTCAATTGATCAAGAAGATTGTACTTGAGCTTGGAAGGTTGAGAATGGTTGAGAAGAAGGACATGGAATAGTGATCTTAGTTCTACGTGTGTTTACACTACATTCTGGATGCTTCTTAATGGTGAAGGTATCGACATGCTCATTTGCTGCACGGAGGCTATATACGATCTTTCCTTTTCCATAGTCATAGTTGGTGCTTGCGTAATTGGCTGATGGATCGGTCTTAGGTCCCGAATTGGAGGCTTTTCCTTTTGTGTGGTCATGTAATGGGTCCTTGAAGACCTTATGATCACTGTTCTTACTATTTTTTTGGCCACCAACCTCTATGGTTCCGTTCTCAACAAAGTCTTGTATTATGTTCTTGAGTTGACGACATTGTTGGAGGTTGTGCCCTTTGGTTTGATGATATTCACAATGGGCTTTGTCGTCCCACCAAGAAGGTTTAAACTATCCTAGATCATACTCCCTTGGTTCCAAAGGTTTGATGAGATTGTGTTTAATCAACTCTTTGTAAATAACCTCAATTGGTTGTCCTAAAGGTGTAAATTCACGTGTAGGAAATCTCCTTTGTTGCGGTCTTTGTTGTTGTGAATTTTCGACATAGTTAGCTTGTTGATCTGGACTATCTGTCATGTCTTGATTGGAGGTGTACCCTCTAAGTGTGATAATTGGTCTGGTATGTATATTTTTAGCATCAACAATGCCATCATTTGTAACATTCTTGTTCTTAGACCAGAATTGCCTTCTATCATTTGGCGCATTTTGATTTTGTACAATGGGGTTCTTGCCTGGTGCCTTCATTTCACCTTTTTCTATAAGGCCTTTCTCAAGGATGATTCCCTTTTGTACTAAGTCTGAGAATGAAGTACAATAGTGTACCCTTAGATCACTTCGCAATTTGGGGTTGATGTTCTCTAGGAATATGGTGACCTTTTGTTTTTCCGGTATTTCAATGGGACATCTACTAGCTAGAATTTGCCATCTTTGGAAGAAAGTGGTGAAGGTTTCACCATCTTCTTGTGTCGTGTGCGACAAGGTTGCAATTTTTACCTCATTGTCTATGTTAAAAGTGAAATTTTTGACAAATTTTTCAGCTAATTCACCCCAAGATCGTATACCATATGGTAATTTAGAAAACCATTCCAGTCCTATCCCGACAAGGGTTCGTGGAAATAGTCTCATTAAGTATGTGGGGTCATACGATATGTCCATGCATGCTGTTGAGAACTCTCTAATGTGTTCTAAAGGATTCTTTCTCCCATTATACTTAGGCAAAACCGGTATAATGTATCCATGGGGGAAAGGTGTCATATACAACGCTTTGTCAAATGGACATGGACATAAGTCTTGTGCTGAGATAGTTCATTTTCTGGAGATAGACATGTTATCCGTCTGCTGTTGAAGTGTTTGCATCTGGTTTTGAAGGACATCAACTTGCATCAAGGACATGGTGTTTGTGAAATTGGGATCAATGTAGGTGTTTTGACATGCCATGTTCTGTGACGGGTTGTGATTGGGCGAGGGAATATATCCTGTCAAAATATTCTGATTCGGTATAGGGATATTCCCTGTCTGAATGGTTTGAGTTGGGCTTCCTGTCTGAATTGTCTAATTAGGAATAGGAATGCTTCTTGTCTGAATTATCTGACTTGGTATAGGTATATTGCTGCCAACTTTGGTTCTCTTACCAATCGTGTTGGTGCTAAAGGGGTTGGAGAAAGTTGCCCCCGTAGTAAATTGTAAACCCTGTGTGATGTTGAAAGGGGTGGTGTTTACAATTGACGATGTCTGAGTTGGTACACTAGTCAGTATTGCTATGGTAATTTGTGGAACATAGACAGTTGATGTTGCAGTTTGAGATGGTTGAGTTGAATATGTCTGCAAGGTACGTATATCAAATCCTATGGGTAGTTTGGCACCTTCTGCTAGCAGTTTTGCTAGATAGCGTTGGGGATCATTTTCCAAATAGTCATCCATAAAGGATGCAAATTCAGGATCTTGTACTGCTGCGTCTATGTCTTCTATGAAAATTTGACCATGTGTGTCTCTTGTGACATGTTTTTCTAGCAAAGACTTGTGTGGTTGTTTATTGCTTGACGGTTGGTTTTCGAACGGATTGATGAATTCATTAGGGTCTGTCATTTCTTTTTGTTTCTTTTTGGACCTTGTTTCGACCATGAAAAAGTTGCTCAAAATGGGTAATGCAGACTATGCCTAAAAACTGATATGACCTATGTCTATGTTTTTGGATTTTTGGATTTTTCTGACGATAAATGACGTAGCTAAAATGGTTTCTAAAAGATGTACACTAAGATGATGAATGGTAGGACAGACAATATGCAAAAATTTATAGAAGATTATGATGATAAATGGTTCTAAAATGGCTATAACCTACCTACCTATGGGATAAATGCATGCAACTAGGTTGACTGACTGTGACAAACCAAAATATGGACGTTTCCAAAGACAAGGAAAGTTATCTAATCTTGTGATATGCAATTTCCTAGGGAGTATCTATTTGCATGCGACTTAAGATGACTATGACTAGGATGTTTACTGTAATTAAGATGTATATGACACCTAATGATGGTAACTAAGATGTATATGACACCTAATGGATGCAAGATTTTTGAGCAAAATTTTGATAGTTTTTGTTCAAGGTTGATCTTAAGGAACAGAAAAGAAAATGACAGTGATATGTTCGGACTCAGTTTGCAGTTTTGAATGTTTTCTGTTAACAGGAAAATGTGGTTCACCTAACAGTTGTAGTTCACAATTTGACAGTTGCGGTTCCAAATTTGACAATTGCGGTCTTTTCTATGATAGTTGCAGTTTACTAATGCACATGCGGTTTTTCCTATTCTGGACTCTGAAAACCTAATTTTCCTACCAGACACTTGCGGTTCGTAAATTGATAGATGTGGTTTGCTTCACACATGCGACTCAGAATGTGACAGATGCGACTCGAAACTTTTAGACTGAAAACGGAAAATTTATGACAAATAGATGCGGTTATTACCCTAATAGATGCAACTCGCTAATACGGATGCGACGATTAAACTGACAAATGCGACTCTGTTTCTGACAATTGAAAATTTTCCCAAAAGTTGTTTTACTGACTTTGTTTGTTTGATCAATATTTTGGCAAATACAACAAACAACAAACAACAAACACAACATGCAAAGTATTTTCAGTTTTGTGATGAATGGACTGTTGAGACTCGAAAAAAATTTACACCCTAGGCTTTTAGGACAATACTTGTTGAATTCTTACTTGGATTTCTCCAGCTACGCATATTTACGGTGGATGATTAGTAGCTTGACCCCACTGGCTCCCCTCCAAGACACTCACTTATACAAGGTAGCCAAACTACAGTACCCATGAATCTCCCATGGCATACCTTTCAACTCTACACATAAACCATAAGCTTGTAAGACGGCTTCACAGGGCGGACCCTGCTGCGCCAACAAGTAGATAGGATTTTGGTAACTCTACAACAAGGTGTTTAATTTGGGCATTCCATTCATGGGATACTATCCAATGTTGATGAGAGTCCATTTGTGTCCATCTCGTCGGGCTAGTGTGCGTGATTCTTGGGGTTTCCCCAAGAATCCACTTTTGTATACCAGTTGGAAGTCGGTTGGCTTTAGCATGCTACCGGTCTGAGTCGTCTTGGGGTGAGTACTTTTTCTCACCAAGACAAGCCCAAATTCTAGAGTCAGTAATCGTTTCTCTTACACCTAGGATCGCATGAATGCACAAGGGGAGAGGATACTTCAATTACTAAATCGTGGGGTTCTAAACTAACAATGTAGACACAAAAAACACTGGTAAATTATTAAGCCCAAATGAGATTGTTTACACTACCAAAGAGAAGTTCATTTTAATCCAGATGATGATTATCTATCTATCAAATGAAAAATCTTGGTAAAAAGATAAAAGCATTAGGTCCTGCATGCAAATTTTGTCAATAGTTCATTGTTTGTCTTTGGTTTTTGTATTGTCTTCTATGCTTCATCCTGCAAACACTTGTTATTCCATCTTGACACAACTGAACCAAGCATTAGCGAAAATCCAAATCACCTAAAAAGCGAAAATTGAAAATATGGATGCACGAAAATCAATTAAAAAAAATTCTTTACTAGCCAGATGTGGCTTTCGGAGCCACATATGCGGTTCGATTGGTGATAGGCGGATGCATTTAATGGAGTGTCTAATGTAGTTCAGGAATTCATTGACAGGTAGATGCGGCGATTGACAGGTGGATGCAGTTTATGGTGTGTCAGATGCGGTTCGTAATGACAGTTGCATCGTTGTTTTTGACAGATGCAGTTCACTGGACGGAAAACCTGCAAAAAATGAAAAATAAAAAATGGAAAAATGGAAAGATGTGCGGATTTGAAGTGTGCTTCACGTTGGGTTCACCAAATGTAACATTAGAATAAATCTATGATAAGATTTGCAACTAGAATGAACAATTGTTAATCCTAATCTAAATCAAAACTAATCTAAAAATCAAACAATAAAGAACAAGGAAATAAACATGATAAAAACTAAACAAACTAAATTGATCTCACCGAATATGCATTCATCCCTTCGAATTATCTCCATTGCTCTTCTCCATTTTTCCTTTTTAGTATTCTTGCCCTTAGATTTCTTTGTTTGAATGCAAGTATAGCTATATTGAATGTTTAAGCAAAATATCGAAGAATGGTCTCTCTTCTCAAAAGTGTATGATTTCGAGAGGAGGAATAATGACTGTGACAGGCCATTTTATAGATTTTGTGTTTTCGAATGATCGGCTCAGATTGAAAGAGAGATTGACGGATTAGATTGATGAATCCCATGCAATGAAATATGTGACAGATAGAACGCGAGTTAGTACGTGAGTTCAACTGCAGGATAAAGACTAATTTTAGAATGTGAGTTAGAACATGAGTTCCAATCTTCATCTTCAAAAATAGAAGAAATAGACTTTGTATGCAAAAGCCAAAGTTAGAAGTTGGAGATTAAATGCATGTGAATGCAAAATGAGTTAGAACTAGTTAATCGACTAGTTGTGACAGAGAGTTCTCTCTCAGAGTTAAATTGGTGTTTGAACTCAAGAGATAACTGGAAAACTAAAAATAGAACTCGAGTCCAAAGGTGAGTGAATGTAAGAGATAACTGAATGATGGAAGAATGTGACATAATTATTTAAATAATGAATTAAATGTTACTTTAATTCAACATTCGAAGATAAGACTTTAATTAAATAATTAAAGTAATTTATTTAATTTGACTGTTTGAAAAGGATAAATATGAATAATTAAATAATAAATATTTAATTATAGATAAAAGGGGTTAAATGAATAATTAAATAAAGATATTTAACTATAGTTAGAAAAGTATGATAAAGGGGGAATTAAATAATAAATTATTTAATTGATAGATAAAGGGGGAATTAAATAATTAGTTCGCAACATAATTAAATAAATATGATTTATTTAATTAATTAAGTTGAATAAAGGATGATTATGAATTAATGAATTAATTAAAAAGGCTATTTAATTAATATGTGTTAGAAATAATAAACATTATTTAATCATGACAATAAACTATAGAAAATTATATTGAAATGTGTACTTGCAGGCCTAGACCAATTTTCGGTATCTACAGATACATATATATATGTATGTATGTATATATAGATATATGTTAATATAAATATATATTGTGATAATGATGGATATTCAGGTATATGAAATCGAATTGGAATATGTAAATACATGAAATATATATCTATATAGATATATATTAAAGAATGTATAGTATATATATATATGTATATGTATATATATATATATTTATATATGACTAAATAAAGTTATAAACATATAAATATTGCCATAGAGTCTGTGATAGACATTATAACATGGTAAGAATATACCTTTGAAAATATAAAACTGCAATAAAAGTTAAATTTTAAACACATATTTGTTTATGTTGAATAATGCATATAAAACACATTGTAATGGATAGCAAAAGAAACATGGGTAGTATGCATACCTTTGTTTCCATATAAAGGCATTGAATGGTATTTTAATGACATCCCAATGGCTATTTATGAAGGTCGATATGGAATTCATAAGTTGGCAAAGGAATAACACATAAGTTCAACAATAAAGTAAGTCAATGGAAATGCATTCATATGAAATAAAGTTAGAACTATGTTGTTGTGCCATGTTAAGGTAGTGAAATGCAATTAAAAATCAAAGTTGCTAAGTGATAGAAAAGAGACATACAACAAATAGGGAGGTGATGGACTTGGTCAAAGCCAGGAGGTAACAAAGAATAGAAAGTGTTTGATTTGCATTTGACTGACAGCTAGTAATATAGGCGCCATAAGAAGACTGTGGCAAGCAAAAAAATCCACGATGGAAGTAGGAAACTTGTAGGAAACCATTGATAAGTTTGACTTGGTAAAATAACCATTGCTAGAAATTTTTGGAGGTGACTCAATCATTGAATAGAAGAGTTTTCTAGGATTATATATGTGCTTATATTATGTTTCTTTAAGTAGCCACATTTCACAAGTCTTGCTTAGTCAACCTGTTTTGAAAATAAGCTGGTTTTGGATTTGTATTTGAAATTTAGAGGCGTCAAAAGAAAAGAAAAGGGTGGTGAATGGAGTAGCTAAACTATAGCATTAAGCTTCTCAATATTTAATATAAATAGAGGAAATTTCTTAGTCTTTTGGCATTGATTCTTTTGTAATCCATTTGCTTCCTCTTTGCTGTAGTTTTTTTTGTGCAAGTAGTGAAGAGTGTGAGATTTCTTGAGTGTTTGTGAGTTATTTAGTTAGAGTTTTTGAGTGTTGGGAAAGAGGCTAGAACAAGGATAGGCTAAGAATAGGAGCAAAAAGTGGAGTCTTTGGGATTGACCTTGAGAGAAATTTCTCCATTGGAAGTGAAATATACAAGCATGCAAGTCTTCCTTATTTGTTATTCTCTTTTATTTGATTGACATGTGTTTGCAAGTGCTTGATAAAGTTATAGTTGTCTACCATAGTTGTTAATCAAGCTTGTGAATATGGCTAGATTGGAAATAAGTTATTTTGGATATAATATTAGTATGATACCTATATATAATTATTATGATTGTCATGATTGTCTAACTAAATAGATTGTATATATATATGATATTGAGATGATTGTATGTTACTTGTTTTCTTGCATGAATTATGATGTTAGTAATGCACACAAATGATAACAAGTTAGATGAATTATGTCTTCATTGGTAGATATGATGCTATGCAAACCATGTTGATAGTTTATGCTTGAATGATTACTTATTTATTTGAAAGTTGGAGAATAGTATATTCTCTAGGGATGGGATATACTCTTGAATGTTATTATATTGATATTTAATAATATGGTTGAGAAATGTATAAGTGATATATATATATATAATATATATATATATATATATATATATATTATGCTATTATCATATACCTGACTAAAATTTTATACTATTTAAAATATTCTAGAAGAGGACCTACATTCCAGAAACCCAAAGCCGTAATATGAGGGAACTTAAAGGTATAGAGGCACAAACTACTCTTGAGCCAAAAATGTCCTCCAGATTAGATACGAATTTGGTATACAATGTAAACATGTGAATATATGAGTCATATTGAAAGAAATGATTTATGATTATTAAGGAACATAGAAACCTTATAGGATAACTTGGAAAGATCCATGGGAAATGGAGAATAATCAAAAGGGCATGTTGAAGATAGAAAACATATTTATGTGACTGCATGTTTGTAGAATTTGATTAATAGCCAAATAATGGCAACTAGAGGGTATTATCATAACATATAGGTTATCATAAGTCAAATATGTGACAATATTAAATGTTATGTTGGAAAAAATGGTAAGATATAGAGGTACTATGTTGGAAATGTCATTTTGATGTTATGTAAACCTATATATGGTTTGGGGTTTGTTCCTAGGATTAGAATAAACCAAGGTTGGGAGTGACCTAGATGGTCAGTTAGATCATTGGAAAATACATTATCCTATGGGATGGAATCATGTTATGGAATAAAATTATTAAGGGTTAGTATGGTCATATTATTTACCAAATCAAGCAATAGGGTGGGTGAACATACGACATCCACTTCACAGAGGTGAGACACCACTTCTTAAAAAGTGAGTTTGAATGTAAGGAGCAAATCTTTGGCTAAAGTAGTGTAAGTTGCCACTGATTACACTATCGGTTCACTATGGGATAGGGTTGCATAACTAGGTTGGAAATGTCATGCATGTAGTTGAGCATCCACTATTGGTAGCTCTAGTTATGTAGGACACAACACTAAGCTCGGGTAAGATATTATTATTTATGAGGGATACCAAACCATACTCTTTGTTGAAGGGTAGGACCATCTTACCGATTAGGAAGATGTGCAAGGGACCGCAGTAAGTTTGTGGTTGGACGAAAATAATCACCTCTATATTTTGAATCTTTCATAAATACCTAAATAAACCTCATAAAACCTTTCCTTCATTCTAAAAAATCCAACATATCCTTCATCTAAAAAATAAAGGTATCCCCTTGTCCTTTATTTTTAGTGATTTGTCCCTATGCTTTGGTGCTTTCATGGTTGACAGTTTTATTGATTGATGTTTTTTTGAATCATTTCCTCTATGTTTTGATGCTTTCACAAATTTATTCTTTAGGAATTTGGTCCTAATTATCTATCCTTTAGATACATCACTCATCTAGTTCAAATCTTAGTCCATCCCACACCCTTAAATTCAACCTTGAAGCTTTAGTTTTATATCAATTACTAAATCCAAACTCACATATTTTTTCTAAATTATCATCCCACAACCCTAAGGTTCAAGGGGCTCCCCCATTTGTTACTCATTTATGTATTGTATAAATTGATTCACAACTTTATCCATCCTTGAATCAAATCCAAATATTTGAAAACCTTAGGTCATCCTTGATCATTAATTCACCATTCATAATTCAAAATCTTATCATCCTCATAAGAAATCTTTGGATGAATTTGAAACATAACATTTGGATATATTTTAATAAAACAATCCCAAAGCTATCCTAGGGCTTGTTAATGTTTTATTTTTCCAGCTAGGCTTTGAAACTCTCTAAGAGGTAGCCAACCTCTATATTCAAGAACCACAAAGGCTAGTGGCCAACTGATAGGAAATGGAATTGACACACATTTCCCCTACACTTCATGCTCTGTAAGACCTAGGGGGGTAACCCTTTAGAAACATCTAAAAAATCTAGACGCACAAGTAACATGATATTGCTTAACATATAATGCTCTCACATAAATATGTTGAGAAACCTAAAAATCACTCAACCTTGGCAAGATATTGAATGAATTTCATCAACCAACATGGAGAACATGACAAACACAACTCAACAAAACATATTTGAAATGGTTTTTGATTCAAAGAGTTGGGACCAAACTGAAAACAACAGAAACATGATAATGGACCAGTGCCATAAAAATGGGCTATGGAGTCATATAAATAGCATTCATCTTTCAGTGTTGAACATGCTCTGAAGGTCTTGCAAATGTTGTCACATTATGACAACCAGACCATTGGAGTTTTCTCTGATAACTCTTCTTATAAATCCACCTGAAACATAACACTCCTATCACATTTGTTAAAGCAATTACACTATCCTTGCACAATAGGCAATAATAAATGCAACTTGTGCTTTATTAAAGCAATTAAATCATTCATAAAACAAAAGGAAACAACAGATGTAACTCAAATGCAACAAATGTGCATGAAAAGACTCAAACAATTTTATTATTGAATCCAAAATAGCATTACAGTTCAGCCATGGAGACAATTATTAGCTAAAATAAACATAAAAGAATAATTCAGAACACACACTTTTAGATTGAATGACTAACAATCATATTCCCCCTAGCTTTACAGTCTACCCATAGCTTCTGCCTGACTTGTAGAGCTTTTAGAAAATTTTGGAACCCCTTTACAATGAGAGAAGAAGAGAAGATATAGAAGAATGGAAGAAACAAAAGAAGCCCTAAAATGCATCCACAATTGACAACTGGCAGCTTCATCCTCCGTTGAATAGCATCAAGAAAACATCTCTCTTCTCTCATCATTTGCAGCAACAAATTGATTCTTTCAAAACTGCCTTTGCTCATCTTTGTTTTGAAACAAAAAAATTAGCCATGTGGAGAATCTTCATTTTACCCCTGGAAGTGAAAAAGTCATTTCTGTTTTTTGTGAAAACTCATTTTGTTCCTTTACTGCAATTGGACATTTTAATTTCATCTCTCAACAAATGAAGTCTTCAAATAGTGAATATATTCACATTACAAACCACTCCATGGTGGACTTTAATATTTTTCCCTTTACATTTTTATCTGGCCCACTTTACCTTCACTGTACATAATAAACGATGTTTATTGTAAAGGATAAAAAAAATATATCTCTCTGTGCCTCTCCAAACCTTGCTGCATTTTATAATTTCACTCCATTTATGCCTAAAAGTGAATAATAAAACCATTTCATCCACAATGAATATTTAATTCACTCCTCTAGCAAGACCAAAAAATTACCCTTACCTATTTACTTTCACATTCATTTAAAGAATTTGATTTTAAAATGTTGACTCATTCAACTTTTACCAAGGCAATAATTCAAAGTTTAAAATAAAATCACCTTTCACTTGTTTTATTGGGCAACATCATTTTACCCATATCTCCATGCTTTTCATTTTCACCAATATTTAAAATTCTCACCTAGCCATGCTTTTAAATTTTAAATGTTTTTCTTTTAAATGTGGGCCTCTAATAATTCCATTGGCAAAATGGAAATATACCCATGCTTTTTCTTTTCCTCCCTGGCCCTCCACAAGCCACATGGCTCCTTCTCGCTCACCTCGTGGGAATTAACCTATGCTCACTTTATGGTTGCGAACTAGCGGGGAAGGGTATAGATTATGCTACATCCTATTCTCCATTCATGACCATTGATCTCCTTCCTCTAGCTTCTTGCCCTAATTTTCCTTTGTTCGTTCATTCTCGAGCTCTATTTGTCAATGGCAACCATTTTTGCAATCATCGAGCCATCTGTCATTTCATTTGCTTGGAAGTTCCTGAAGCTTTTAAATAATCTATTTTGTGTGCCTCATAATCATGGCATCCCATGAAACTATACTCATGTACTCGAGCCTCTACAATTTATACTTGCTCGAGAGTTTTTTGAGGACTTTTCAACAGTCCATTTTGTGTATGGCGCGGGCCTCCACCATAGTTTGAGCCTAGTTGCCCTATTCAACCAAGAATTTCTGAAACCCTTTAACAAATTCATCTTGTCCATATCCTACAATCATGGAGAGCCACCAATTATTCTCTGTAATCAGCGCCCATCACACAATTATTTGAAACTCTTTAAAATGCGTTGCCTCCCATCTGGATTCTTCCACTTGCTGGTCACACCCTTCACACAATGACACATTGGTGGCTTCCTCATCTAGCACAGGTTTTCCCCACTACTGATTGCGTTTGCTTTAAAGTTTCTCACTTTTCATTAAAACCATGTTGTGTGCAGCAATCATGGGATTCTCGGAAACCACATTCAACTAAAATTATGTCCATCATGGCGTGCACCCTGTCTATGCTCCCCATTTTAATTTGCTACCATTCCTGGCTAGGATACATCTCCCTGTGTTTGCGTACCACTACATTTTCCTGAAAGTCTCTAAAGAATTTTCACTGCAGCCACAAAGCATTCTCCTCCAACAATGGCGTCCCCAATACTTCCCTGCTTGGAAGTTTCCAAAGCCTTCAATAAATGCATTTTGTTATATCTACTGCAATGTTGATGTTCCATGAGATCACATTTAAGGAACTTCTTTCTACCATCCATGTGTGGCTATCAAGCCCCCTACATTTTTCTTGAAGATTTCAAAACTTTTTTGCAAGTTTATTATGTGAAATGCGCCCGCCCTGTTAATTGTTGAAAGTTCTCTACAACCTTCTCAATAAAATCACTTTGTGTTTGAGCCGCTCCATGGTATTCCCTGAGATCACACTATTTGAGGTTTCTCAATTTTACAGATTGTGTGCCTAGTGTATGCTTTGATGGATGTTTGGATTTATATTTTTCTTGGAAGTTACTGCACTCTTTAATAAATCCATTTTGTACTACCCTGTAACTATGGCGTTTTTGCCTCCTTTGGATTGAGTTAAACTCTAGAGATAGCCTCATACAATGGATCCTTCCATTATATCATGCCAAACACTTCTCACAATAGTGATTCCCACAATAAACACATTGAGTTGATGGCAATAAACTAGTTTGAATAGATACTTAGCCACTAACATAGGCAAATTTAATTGTAGCAGTGCATATATGATTCTAAGAACACCAATGCAAATCATTGGTTTACCATTCATTTCCAATGTTGGATCATTACTGGCTAAGCTTAAATTCATGTTTTAATGTGAATTTGCATCACAATTAAATAATGTTTGGTATTGCAAACATGAACATCTATGAATATTCCTATGAAAAGATGGTTTCCATTGGACTGCATTGCTTCAGCTTCAAACATGATATAGCATGTTTGACCTTTTAAATTGAACAATACACCAATAGAACAGTCATGTCTTCCCATTTTATGATTATTAATGCAATTCTTCTATGTTGCTTCAAATTTTGAGATTAACTTACTTCCATATCCATTCCATTAACCCTTTCCCTTCTTGCCACCATGCAATGTTTACAGATTATGCAAGGCATGTTGGGTCCTATATGGGCCCGACTAAATTTTTTTCGTTTTCAAACAAATTTTAACTTGGAATGAATTTAGAGCAGCTTTTGAATGTTTCTGGAATGAAAACATGAACTGGGTTATCCATAAAAACTATTTTCAAGCATATTTGGAAAATGAGCAAAACTGGCCAAGTTGGCCCTAGAATCAGCCTAGGAAACTGGTCAAACAACCTTGTGAAACAATGAAAACTTTTAATATTGTAGACATTCATTCTAGGAATGCAATGCAAAAGAGAGATCAAAGATATCAATTACGAAGAAAAAGTTATTAACCATCAAAGTTGCTTATTCAAACTTTCTACAACAAATAGTTGTTCTAAACCAATTGAAATTGGCCCAATTGTCATTTTGCAAAAATATTAAATCAACTCCTAGTGTGCTGAAACTAGATACAATAGATCACCTAGGTATCTCGAGTATGTGTGCAAAAGGAATTTTCTTGAACCATCACTGATCAAAAGATATTAGGTGTCGAAGTTGACCTCGCAGAAAGGTTCCTGAAAGTGCAAATGCAAAACTGAAGAAATTGCATTTGGTTTCGATCTGTTAAAAATAGAAAATCAACCCATGAGACTCTGGAAACTGACATACAAGCTCATTTAGGTGGGGAGAAAGCAGAACAATATTCATTTTGACATGAAAGTCATTTGGTTGCAAAATACAAGCTCAATCAAGAGGCAACCTTACAAAACTGAACATTTGCAAACAACAGAAAAGTGTCAAAACCCTTCAGCTTCACTTTTCAACACCCTAACACAACTCATCGTGGGAAGCTAAAAATTGACATGCATGTTCACATATGTCAATTGAATATGTCTACCAAGGTGTTTTGCATGAAAATCATTAGATTGATTCATCAGGTGCACTTCTGAAAGTGCAAAGGCAAATTTTTTGAAATGGGCATCTCAAATTTGCAAAATTTAAGAGTGCCATCAGGGCCCATACTCCAATCCTTGGAATTCTACTAATATCCATAGATTTTAAAATTTAAGTTAATTCAAATCATCCTTAAGATCCAAAAAGTGCAACATATAACTTAATCAAAGTTTAGTAAATCAATACACATAGTTCACCTAATAATATATTCCCACCTTTTGAAATCATCATATCCATCCAAATTTGTTTGAAAGTCATCCAAGAAAATCACCTAAGTTTTCACCCATTTGGGAATTAATTTTCCTTTTTTACATAGTCATACAAGTCCAAGTACAACCATCTTGAATTTTTTTCCAAAGGGCTTCCCCTTTGTTACTCATTTTATAAAATTCCAATTTCATCAATTCCTCCATACCTATACTTTATCACATCATATTGTAAACCAAGACTAATGGCTCCTAGCACAAGGAAAACTGCTAGATGTTACATGCATAAAGAAAATCCCTTCTATAATAAATATTTCATAAAATAATTTCCTTTTATAATAAGACCTTATCAAACCCAACATGACTATATTGAAATTAATGATAACCCCAATCAAGCCAAATACACTATTAATCCTAATTCCATCTTTAACTTTGAGCAAGGATGCAATCTAATGGAGAGGTTATTTAAAACAAACAAGGACACAACCTTTAAGAAAGTAATTGAATCATGGTTTCTCCCATCTTGATCACATAGTGTGTCTTGACCCCTTGCATAATGATCATGCCCATGAGAAACTTCCAATCACAACCCATAATTTCCTTCATCCCATTCATGACCACACTAACCTTCGTCTAGATAATAACATCCTCTAAAAAAAAATAGTCCCTTTCCATTAGGGGAAACCCTCTATATCAATAATTTATCCCACCTAAGATACACAAATCCCTTCATAATGAGTTTCAAAATTTCTTATCTACTAACCAAGTCACGGTAATAATAGACATCACACTTGGTACTAAATACCACACTTCCTATATTGAGTCCATCTTAATTTCCATCACTAATAAAATTACCTTTCATGTCCCCTCTTCCACTATGAACATTGAAAATATTGTACATTCACATAAGATCAACATCAAATCCTTTGTTTTGTGTTTAGTTCTATCTACATTTAATAGATAATTCAAACCCTCTATTTCTTGCCTAAAATTCATAACAATCCTTTGGATACCTTGTCAAAAATTTTGTCAAATACTTTTCCTATAACATGGAACATGAGTTAACCATGATGGACCTATGTAACATAAAAAAAAAAATCATCATTCCTTCAATGGTGGAGAGATTTAGCTAGTAGGTTTTCATGCCCAATACTAGAAAAACAACTCGTATACATCTTTGTCACAAAACTCAATCCAGAATTTGTATTTCATTTATAAGTCCAATGTTTCACTTATTTTGATGAGCTCATAAAAAGAGTAATCCAAATAGAAAATTCCCTCATTGCTAAAGGGATAATTAAATTTATTAAAAAGATCAAAACCAAAATTAAAAATTCCAATGATAAACCTAGGGATAATTAAACTTTATTAAAAAGATCAAAACCAAAATTAAAAATTCCAATGATAAACCTAAACTATTTAGAAAAATAACAAATTTAGTTGAAGATGGGGTCACCAACTAAAATCATGTTCAAATCGTCTAAAAACATTCATCCATCACCATTTCATTTACACCTCCTAAACTTGAGAGAAAGAGGAGATAATTCACACGTTTAGAAGAGCCTGTTGAGGTAGTCTTTCATCAATTGGTCAAACCTAACATAATTTCATTCCCACTCACAATACTCTTTGATGATATTCAACCTAAACCTTCCTAGTATAAGGAGGATGAATATTGCAATTACCATTAAATCAAAGGTCATTCCATTGGAAAATGTGTGAAATTAAAACATTACATAGACAACCTTATAAATAAAAGTGAAATTAAAATTGAAGGACCTTCCAACACCTTGCATAATCAAGACTTTTGGATTCATCAAAACCCATTCCTTATACATAGTCAACAATGTACTTGAGGAGAAGATTTCCATAAAACAGGATCCATTACCATAAGAACCCTCACACCTATGATTTTGTTGTTGGGAATAATGAGAAATCTGATGAGAAAGTTCAAACCATTAAAATCAAACAATCAATTATGCCATCACTATCCAACATAGCAAAGTCACTATCCAAGGCCCTAGTTCAACCAATCCAAATCCTAAGAAATAATATAACCTCATCAACCATCTTGATTGAACACTCACCTATATTTCCATCCTTTAGCTCATTCTAATATCCCTTGCTCATAGGGATATATTGAATCAAAAACTCTAAGCATCCCAAGTATCTAATAACATCAATCCCTCACACTTTAGGCCCTTGTTGGTCATCTTTCCATCGACCATTATCTCACCTTCACTCTAAATTATTTTCCTTCCCTTTATCCATCACATAACCATCCACTCCATATCAAGGCTATCATTTCAAAAGATAAAATATAGTGTATTTTCATAGATAATGGGTCAAGCCTAAAAATTTGTGCATTAGTTGGTGCAACATTATTGTTATACAAAAAAAATAGGCTATTAGACTATTACTATCAAGGCTTGTGATAATTCAAAGAGAGAATTGGTTGGTACTATTCACCTTCCTATTAATATTAACCCTTATTGAAGTATATTAGGTATGACATGTCTTATATCTATATCTTCCATACAACCTACTTATTGGTCAAACAAGGCTTCATATAATGAACCTCTACCTATCATTAGTGCCTTAATTTTCCATATAATGGTATGGAAGCTTCTATTCATGATGATATTTATCCCTTCCACTATTGTAAAATATTGGAAGGGAAATATGATAAATAGTTTCCATCATTTGAACTTATCCACAAATCTACCTCCACCAAATCCAAGTCATAAATTAATTCTAGTGATCCACCCTCCAAATTGTCTACTCCATCTACCATGAAAAAATCCCTAAAATCCAAATTCAAAATCCTTGATAAAGAATGTTGAGAATACCAATTCTATGAATCCCTTAGTATTGCCAAATTACCTATCTCACCTTGATCCTTTGGTCAACCACACCCAAAAATGCAATATCTCTTCCTTGTGTTGCAATGGAGTCCCACTACCTTCTTTTTTAAAGGTTATCTTTCTGATGAAGACATAGATGGATTTGATCTTACATGGATTTACAAAGACGAAAAGTATGTCATTTTTTTCAAGGACCACAAGTATCAAATTCCCTTGTATATATGTAGTCATATGAACTATAAAGTAAAAGGTCTTGGAATTCATAAGTAAGGTACCATTGATCTTGTTTATTTACCAAAAAATTATGGAACTTCTAGCCTAAGATATGATTCTTACCATATGGTACCTACCATAAATATTATGATACGCTTGCAGACTTTCCTAATAATTTTAGGTACACATCTTATAAATTTGTAAACAATAAGGTAGTATTAGGATTAAGGTGTCATATACCTTGAAAATCCTATGTCATCTTGAATGGTTTCAACATTCTTGGAAAGGGTCTCTAGGAACTTAGGGTATATTGGGAAAATACTTTTTAATATTTCTTCTCACCAATTTTCATAATACATTCATAAGGGACGATGAGTTACACTATTAGTGGTAAACATGACTTATGGACAAGAATATTTAATCTTATTTTCCTCACATGTGGAAACCTAGAATAGGATGGTAAAAGACAAGTGAAGTAGAAAAATGAGTGTCTGTTGGACTTCTCCAAGTGGGTTATTGGAAAGAAGCAACAAGTGTCT
Source organism: Sequoiadendron giganteum (assembly GCA_007115665.2). Classification (NCBI taxonomy): domain Eukaryota; kingdom Viridiplantae; phylum Streptophyta; class Pinopsida; order Cupressales; family Cupressaceae; genus Sequoiadendron; species Sequoiadendron giganteum. Next base: position 444,427,486 of record CM021108.1, on the reverse strand, counting down.
CTTGGTATTCCATCATTTATTGCATTTAATGTAATATTTTTTTAAATATTGAGTGCCCAAGGTGGAGGGAAATTATTGGAGCCAAAAATAGTTTACTTTAATATTTTGAGGTGGTAATCCAAGGTTTGGGACATTAATAATGAAGATTCATCTTTGGGTGCCATTTTTGGTGCTTAAGACCTCTTCACAAGTCTATAAATTCATCTCGTTGGATGTAGAAATAGAGACAAACAGTTTAATGTAGAGTCACTCTACAAGAATAAGGATAGGTTGAGGCATAAAGAAGTTGTTAATAGGTACACAAGTGCTTCCATTTTGGAGGAAAAGAGGAGAATGGAAGTGAATGTATTATAATCTCATTTATTTTAAGATAATGCATACTTGGCCTCTCTTCTTTGTGGATTTTTTTTCCCGTAAGAGTTTCTCCACATAAATACTATGTTATGTGGTGCCTTTTATGTTATTTATTTTTGCCTCATTGGTTATATATTATGGTGATTTTATGGTTTATTTATTGTTATTATAAGTTCACATAAGTTGGTGTTATTAAGCATGTTATGTTGGTTTATTTTTTAGCATCATAAAGAATACACATCTAATCATGGTAATTCCATATTAAGTTCACTTAATTTAATATTTGGATATAAGATTCATATTTTCATATTGTAATAGTCTAAGCCTTATATCTCATCCATTGAAGTCATAACTTGAATATTTGGATATAGATTAAAATTTCCCAATATTTGGTATCAGAGCCTATATAATTCTCATCAAGTAGATGCCATCCATAGTCCTTTTGAAGAGATTTATGTCACACACATATCTCTTGAACACATTATCCTTGCCATCCATATCTATGTACAATATCCTAAACTCATTGATTAATACCAACCAAATCCCCTCAAATTTGATGCTTTTCAAAATGATAAGGACACCCTAGAAATTATGCAATATCACAACCTAATCCACTCAAGAGATCATAAACAAGGATTTAATACCCTATCAAGCTCACCAACATATTTTAGAGAATGATTAGATTCTTTAGAGTAACCATCAAAATCCATATTTGGTATAGAAACACCCATTGATAGTGAGCTCCATCTTCCATTGGCTCTTGTCCCACTTCAAAATGGATCATCCATCATTGTTGAGGAATCCACATGCATGATTCAAAGGAAAATTAATTTTATATCATTTAGTAGAGGCTCCAATTCCATACCATCATCCTTGGGTGATATAATTTCCAAATGAATCCATATTTTGCGTTGAAGAATCTAAACCATGGATACTATATATATTTTGATGGATCCTTTACTTGACATGGATCAGGTGTTGGTATCCTTTTTATCATTCCTCAAGGTGATTTCATCCCAAAATAATTTTGTATTAGTTTCCTTTTACAAACAACATAATGAGACATTATTATTTACTATGAAGATGGCAATACAATAGAACATCTAGTATTTATAAATCTTTAACAATTCATAATTAGCAGTCACATATGTCAATGATGAGTTACTCATGAAGGATGATAATTTTTTTACCTTATAGATATATGGTGGATAATTTTAAGAATTATTTATTAGATATATATTTTGAGAAAGTTCCACAAATTCGTGAAAAAAAATTCAATGCAATCACCACTATCAAGTCTCTTTTATATATTTTTAATGAAGGTCATGACTACTACTTGTTGAGAAACTTTGTATACTTTCTTAGGATATGTTAGTGTAGATATTATCTCATTTTAATGCACATGGATAATTACTCATGACATTAATCCTACTTAGGTGTCCTAGTTAGCGGGAGATAACCTTTTTATTTATCTAGAAAGTCTCATGGAGTTAGCTCAACACTTCTTGTTAGTCTTGAGGAAGTTAATTTTCCATTGGTCTCAGTTAGTGTGAGTTGATTGCCTATTATTCTCCAATATTTTGGGTAGCAATTTATTCCATCTCTTCTATATGTACATCTCATTTCATGGATTAATATAATGTTGTTCGATCCGTTTTTGTGTATTTTTTGTTTTCTTTGCATTATGTGTTTTTGAATCCATCTTGCATTAAGGAGCATGTGTGTGCTTGACTCATGTGGCTCAAAATGATACAAGTGTTCAAACCAACAAGATATTGGCATAGTCTCATAAGGTATCAACACCAATATGATTTTTATTTTTTACTTTATTATTATCTATTGAGTTTATTCTTCAAAAATAGTAGGTGCATGCAATTTTTAGTTTGTTGTGTATTTTGTTTTTGTGTGTTCTTTGAATCATTGTGAAAAGGGGCACTAATCATTGGTGAGAATTTTTTTGGGGGTGTGTAGAGGTTGTTCATACAACTTGCATCTTCTCATAAGTGTGTAGAGGTTACGGGAAACCACTTGTGTGTGTTGTGTGGAGAGATTGAGCATGATTTATGGTCTTTTATTGTGTTGAGAGGTAGAGGGAATGATCTAATTATGGGTTCTAGGGAACTCCACACTCTTGTCCTATACATTGAACTCTTGTCCAAAAAAATTCCTATATGTAGTAGTCTAAAATTCCATCCTATACACAAAACAAGCAAGATTCAAAAGAGAGGTAGCGATGACTAAGAAATTTAGAATGGTTAGAAACTCATCAAAGTTTTCATAGGTGTGAGAGTCACTATTCATAAAAAGAAGAATTCATTGATGAACTCAACATTTACACCAAAGTTACATCAACAAAAGGGGGAAATCATAAAACAAGTTATCCCCTGGTCATATGAGGGCTTGAATATCAGGCTACCTACTATTGAGGGATTATGTTTAGCCCCTTCTTTGATTTCCATTAAAAAGGAATAAATAAATAAATATTACAAGAAAATAGAAAAAGTATTGTAACTTTTGATAGGCAACTCAAAATTAAGTGTCATTTTTTGTACCTAATCCATTGAAAATGTCAATGCGCTAAAATTATAAATCGTAATTTTTCCATCTCATTATACATGTCTATGCACAAAATATATAAAGTTTGAAACTTGGCTGTAGCTCACAATATTGAATCAATGGGGCGTTTCGTGTTGTGTCTAGTGCACTTCCACATTTCCTTCCATATTTTATTTTTCTATTTCTTTTCTTCAATAGATTTAATTTAAATCATTGATTCAAAATAGTCTATGATGCCTCTAACACCCTTTAATTATCATGATTGAAAAATAAAGGTATAACTTATGCTAAAGAACGAAAGGGTTGTATAGGGTAACAATGGGCATTGAGAAAGAACCTATTGTTAACAAAGTTAAAGAGAATTGGTTTAAAAAATGTGATCAATCCTTTGAATTCTTATGTCCTAATGTATCTCCTAAAATCCTTTTTCTTGTAGAAGCCTTGAACACACCCAATGAAGTTTGCCTTGCTTTACAAAAAATCTATGAAAAGATGGATGAAATGAAAATTAATGAGTTGGAGAATGAGCTCATAAGTTTGAGCCCTAGTTACTTTGAAACCCTAGAGGACTTCTTCACTAAATTCAAATCACTAATGTTGCAATTGAAAGAGTGTGGAATAGAGAAAAAGGAGGATCAACTAGTTTTTTCTATACTCCCCAAATTAGGTCCTAGTTATTTTGTGTTTGTATCTACCTTCTAATCAACAAAAAGGGTTCTTGGAGACACATGCAAAATTCTTTCTCTAGATAATTTCATTACCAGCTTGACTATGGAGCAATATAAGTTGGTACAAATGAGCATATTGAAGTCTTCAAAACCTCAAACACTCATTTCTAAGAATGTGAAACAATAGGCTTCAAACAAAAAAGGGAAGAAGAAAAACACTCACAAGGACAAGGAGACCAAGAAAGATCATAAAAAAGAGTCCTCCAAAACCAACACTAAAAATTATTCAAATCAAGGGAAACCCAAGAAAGAAAAAGTTAAGTGCTCCTATTATAAGAAACTTGGGCACAATGAGCACAAATGTATGAAGAAGAACTTTGACCATCTCTCACATCCTCTTGAGAAAAAAAACATAGGGGTCCCTAAATCTATCAAAAAATCTTCATAAACCCAAGAATATAATAAGGAAAATGTAAAAAGGTAAAGAGAAATATAAGGGCAAGGCTCTAGTTACAATTACATCTTCATCAAATTCATCTCGAGTCATTAGCTTGGGTGCCCTCCACCAAATGGATTATTCATAGGTTGAATTTTCTTCCTTAGAGACTTGTATTATATCTTATATCACTTTGGGTGGTGAAACTCCAAAAATAGTTATATGGAGAGGATCTATGGAAGTTTAAGTTGGAATATTAAAAAAAAAGTGTATCTTCTCTTTCGACTAATCTGCTATCAGATTACCCACATGGGGAAGGGAATAAGAGTTAAATTTTCTCCACACTCAATTGAGATTATAGAGTTTCAAAATAACTTTATATCTTTGGGAAGGGAAGATCACAAAGATAGGTTGCTCACCTTCTTTCACTTTGAACCTAATGTTTCTCCTAAAATATTGATTACTTGTTAGATGGAGTTAGCAAATTATGGAATGAGAATTTTGGACAAATTAACTACTAATACCTTAAGAAACTATGAAAATAGGATATGGTTACAAGGTTCCTTGGAGTTAGAGTCTCTAAGAGTCTTTGTGAGGGTTGTACCCTTTGGAAGCATATTGAAGAAATTTGACAAGGGAAAATCATAGAGGGATACACAGGCTTTGGAGATTGTTCATAGTGATGTATTATGGGAATTTAACCATCCATACTTCACTAAAGAAAGGTACATTCTCACTTTCATATATGACTTCTCTAGATACATATAGGCCTATATCCTTTATAATAAATCTAAAGTCTTTGAAAAGTTTGAATACTTCAAAGATCTTGTCTAAAAATAGTCAAGAAAAGTCATCAAGGTTCTTCAAACTAATAATGGGGGTGAGTATGACAATAAAAAATTTGAGTAGCTTTGTAAAATATAGGGAATAAACTTGTAGTGTGTAGTTATCTATACCCCCAATAGAATGGTGTTGTGAAGTGTAATAATAAATCCTTAAAAGAGATGGATAGATACATAAACTCCAAGGGCCTCACACCATATTATAGAGCATAAGAAATCAACTATGGTTGTTATATTCGTAATCAAGTTCCTCTCAGAGCCTTGAAGGGAATAACTCCCTTTGAAGCCTGGGAAAGTAGGAGACCATTAGTTGAGCACTTGAGGGTTTTCAAATCCCCAACCATGGCATGTATACCAAATTAGAATTATAAGGAAATATAACCTTAATCTAAACATTACATCTTTTTAGGTTATCCAAATGGTGTAAAAGGTTATGATCTACTCCACCCAACCACACATGAGTTGTTCATTGAGAGGAGTGTTAAGTTCCAAGAGATTCTTGCCAAGTCTATACTTTACATTTATCCTTCTACTTTGGACTCACTTGGATTTGATAATTCTTCTAAAAACTTAGTCCACCTACAACATATTCTTGATGCATAGTCTTCTTATTCTTCTAATTCTAACAATAATTATAGTGAGGGAGAGTCATTTTCATCCACTTCTAGACATGTTTTGGAGGATGATGTTTCAACAATTGACTCACCCACTTCTCATCCTCTTTGGGCTAGACAAACACTTCAAAGTGTAAGCACTGGGGTAGGGAATCCAATAGATGGAAACATACTCAATTAGACCATTAGAGTTCGACCACATGCATTTTTACCTTAGCCTCCAATCCACAAAGATTATGAAAGGCATCAAGCATACTTGAGTGGGATAGTGCTATGTACTAGGAATATGATTCCTTAATTATAAATCACACTTGGGACTTGATTCCATTTATTAAGGGAAGGAAGATATTTTGATGTAGGTGGATATATCAAAGAAAAGTTTCTTTAGATACATTAATTAACAAATGCAAGGCAAGTTTAGTTGCCAAGGGTTTTTCATAGGTTGTTGGAATTGACTACAAAAATACCTTTGCACCTATGGCCAAAATGACTTCAATTCAACTTACTCTTTCTACTACCACAACACATGGTTGGGATGTACATCATATGGATGTGAAGAGTATTTTTCTTCATGAAGACCTTGAGGATGATATCTACATGGAATAATCTTTCATTCAAGATTCACCTTAGTTTTTAGGCTTAGGAAATCCCTTCATGGCATCAAATAGGCCCCTCAATATTGGTATTCAAATATGGATTCCTTCCTCTTAGCTTTAGGTTCTACTTGGTGCCATTTAGATCCTAATGTAGATCTCTTGTAGTAGGATGATTCATTGTTGATACTAGAACTCTATGTTGATAATCTTTTGATCATTAAATCTCTTCATCCACTATTATAGTAGTGAAGTAATCTCAACAAGATAGATATGACATAATTGAATTGGGTTTAATGTATTATTTCCATGGTATTGAAATTTCACAATTTGACCTAGAGATCACTCTTCCACAACCCAAGTATACTCTTGATCTACTTGCCTAGTTTCACATGATTTATTTTAAGCCATTTCTGAATCCCTTTGTATTTGGATTCAATCTTGATGATAGTTTTACAACACCATTGGTTGATACAACCTTGTATTGATAACTTGTTGTAAATATCATCTATTTGACTCACACCAAGCCTAATATTTCATATGTAGTAGGCATGGTTTTGAGATTCATGGAAGAGCCTAATGAACTACACTAGAAAGCGGCTAAGAGGACCCTTCACTACCTTCAGGGAACTCTCTAATTTTTAATTCATTACAAATTTGGAACATAGGTTGACTTGGTTGGATACAAAAATTCATATTAGGTTGGAAATACTCAGAATCAAAAGTCTACTTTAGGTTACAATTTCTCACTAGGTTTCGATCATGTCAATTGGTTGAATATACATATTCATATTAGGTTGGCAATATTCAAAATCATAACTCTGCTTTATGTTACAATTTATCACTAGGTTGGAAATATTGAGGCTCTTTGGGTTCAAAGCATTCTCACTGAGTTTGGTATTCCATTCAGTTAGGCTACAATCATCTATTGTTGCAACCAAAGCACCATCTGGATATATAAGAATCCAATCCAAAATCGACAAACCAAACACATAGAGATTCACATGCATTATATTTGCGAGCTTATTCATGGTCAAATCATTTATTCAAAATTTTTCTAGTTTTTAGAGTAGGTCGCTAATATTTTCCCCAAGCCTTTTACTAAGATCAAGATCATTTATCTACAAAATCTTCTTGGGGTGCAATCTAATTTAGTAGTAGCATCATCTTTTATGGGGCCTTCTAGTCCTCTTGTGCATTATTTTCTCTTTTGGGGTGGTGGAGGGGTTCCAATAGGTTTTCTCCCTCTCTCCACTTTATAAGAGATTGCATTGTACTTGGGTACCTCATCAAGCCTAGTTGTTGTAACCCGATTTATTTTGTGCCCACCTAAGCTATGCTTAAGGGGGGTATTAGTGTATATATTATCTCATTTTCATGCACATAGCTAATTCCACATGGTGTTAAGCCTACTTAGGTGTTATAGTTAGTGGGAGATAAATTTATACTTATCCACTGAGTCTTATGGAGTTAGCTTGCCACCTCTTGCTATTCTTGAGGAATTTAACTTACCACTAGTCTCAATTAGTGTGAGTCAACTACCCATTCTTCTCCACTATTTTGGGTTATGGTTTATTCTCTTTCTCTCTCTCTCTCCTATATCCACTATTTTATTTTCTTTGGATCCTATGTTTCTTAATTTATCTTGCAACAAGGAGTATGTGTGTGCTTGACTCACGTGGCATGGCTCAAACTAGTACATGTATTCAATCCAAAATATCTTGTTATAGTCTCACTTGATATCCCCGACTCTAACATGATATACAACAATGTTGGTCTAACAATCCTTGGAATAGTGACATCAATGCTTATCTCCAAAACCAAACCATTCATCCTAACATGTCATGCACAAAATAAAAATATCTTATTCAATGTGTCTCTTGTTACACCCTCCTTGGTGGTACATTATATTATAGGGGCTACAATGAACCTTTTCGTATATGTCTCAACTCTTAAAAGGCTAACCTAACACTTTAATAAGTCCATAATTCTATTTTTGTGCTCATATGAATGACATGATCTTAGCCAAGAAGATCCTTTACATAGGGTATTATTGGGCTACCATGGAATTTGATGTCTATCGAGATGTGAAAAAATGTCTAACTTATTAGAAACATGGGGACCTAATTCACGTACCATCATAAGCTCTCCAACTCATCACTATTCTAAAGCTCTTTTCCATATAGGGCCTTTAACTTATTGGTAAGATTAATCCCACCTCCTCCAATGGCCATAAATTCATTATTACCTCTACCAAGTATTTCACCAAGAGGGTTGAAGAAATTCCACTCACTTTTACCATTGACATCCAAATATCCAAGTTTATCCTTGACCATCTCATTTATCATTTTGGTATCCCATCCACCATTATCAAAAATAATAACAAACCCTTCAAAAACCATGAATTTTAATCCCTATGCTAGAAATTTCATATCAAGCATGAGTGATCCACCCCATATTATACACAAGGTAATGACAAACCTAAGGTACCTAATAAAACCATCATTAAAATCCTTAAGAAAATCCTCAAGAAAATCATCCATGATGTTGGCCTTGATTGGAACCTTCAGCTAAATCCTACACTTTGGGCCTATCAAATCAATATTGATACTCCCACATGAACCACCCCATATTCCCTTGTTTATGGAGTTGAATAAATATTTATAATTGAGGTCAAGCTATGCTCTTTGAGTTTTTATTTGTTCAACCTCATATAGGAGGGTTACTAAGCAACATGACTACATGAGCTTGAACTCCTCGATGAGAACCATCTTGTTTCTCTTAATCACATCAAATTATACCAACATAGGTTGCATTATGGTTATAATAAACACATCCACACTAGAGATTTTGAGTTTGGAACCTTTTTCTTAAGGATAACTAAAAAATACTACTCAAGATAGAGAGAAGAAATAGAAGTTTGAGCCAAATTGGTTGGGTCCCCATTTCTATTGAACACACCTAGAGACAAAGAGGGGGGTGAATTAGTCTACTCAAAAAATTAAGCTCTTCTGGACCTTGAAACTTTCAACACAATACAAACATCTTATTAAAACTCTTAAACAAATATAACAGTTTAAATCCTCAATATGATTAATAATCCTTAGCAATGAAAGATATATAAATTATACTTCTAATTAGATTAGTAGTAACAAAATATAAATCAAAGAACACACATGCACAAGAGAACACTAGATTTATGAGGAAAACCTAATGAGGGAAAAACCACAATAGGTGTTAACTCACAATAAAAAGGATCACTATCGAGAATACTTGCAAGAAGGCTCATTTCCTTAGAGCAAGATACAAAGGAATTGCAACATTGAAGTACCAATTGAATCTAGGAGCAAGATATAAATGACTTGATGAGATTCACTATCTCAATATAGGATACAAAAAGTTTATGAGTATAATATTTGCGAATAATTCACTTTGCTGACTAAGGCATTAAAGCACAATTGATCTTTCCTTTCACACACTTTAGCACTATTTCTACTAGATATTCAATACAATTCACACACACACTTCACCATTGTACACTACTCCATTTTGTTACATCCAAAATGATCTTGAATTTACATCCATCGCAACTCTTCAAAAATTCAATTAGGTTGGCTAGGAAGAAGATAGTCAATGAATTCAACAAGTCAAACATAAAAAACATAATGCAGTCCTATCCCAAAGATAGAGAGGACCAAAAATATATTATTACATCTTCCAATGTGATATGAAACAATTCACATGTTGGTGCACATCAACTTAAGTCAACATCAAGGAAACATGTAGCTGAAAATTTGAAGCACATAATTAGTAGGCTCAAAATCACACTTCTAATTGAATTTTCTCAAGGCAGTTCTAACCAAGATAGGTCAGGACCCAAATCTAACTTAACACATCTTTAATTTTTTGCATAGACCCCCAAACACATGGCACAAGCAAAGGAAAAACCCCTATCAACCAAATATCTACAAATAACCCAAAAATCCAGTTCAAGACATACTGCAACATAAAAATGGACAATCAACATCATGTAGATCACATGGCGATCTTCCATGAACATCCAATAACACTTCTATACCCTTATTTTATATTTTCATGCCACTAAAAACCACTACAAACTAAATAGGAATAGAATATTCCATCTAGGAAGTACAAAACTCATAACTAGAAGATACAACATTAACATAGCATCTTGTGGAACACTTCATCACATGAAATTGGAATTGTGATGCAAAACAAACATTAAGAGCACATTCACCAAGTTGTGGGAGAAAAGACATTAATGTGGAGAAATGTAGAGCATTTCCTAAACCAGTATGGACAACCATTAACACTACCAACCTTTCGCAATTCACAAAACTCTCCTCGACAACGTATGCAACCTAAAAAAATAGGAGTGTAATTTTCATAGAGCACTAACATTGAATCCCAAATGACAAGACCAAAAATTCAACAACAAAGGAATGCAAAGCATTCTCCTAGATAGACTTCAATACAAATTCTTGAACCAGAGACACTTAAGAACCTTGCAAAGGCCAAATCTTTCTTTTAGTAACACATGCTTCATCAGGAACATCAAGAGAGAGCATAAGACATACTGTAGATCTTCAAAAACATCTCTCCACTATCGATAATACTTCTTAATGCTTCCAATCCTTATCTTAATATATTATTATGAAACTAAATCTACTAACAAAAATCATACTTAATGACATAAAAGTATAAACTTCAACAAACATAAGATAAGGCATGACAACCAGCCATGAACTTCAACAACTCTTCCATACATCAATGTTAGCACATATTGAAATTTTTCAACAATTAAATCGATGCCAGCTCAACAAGGACATCAATATCAACTAATTCCAAAAAACTCCCAATCATGACAATCAATTGCAAAAAATATCTCACAAATATCCTCAAGTGTTGACATCAATGACAACCAAAAATCAGTGTTGACATCAATGATAACAATTGCCAACATTTTCATCATTGCTAAATTTGGATCAAGAGCATACAAGCCAGCTACTCTAGATTTCCATGAATTCTATTATCTTGTAAATATTATACATCTCAAGAACTTATATGCCCAAACCTTCAACACTAGTCTTCTAAAAAACAAAAAATCTAAATAAATAAGAAAATCAACAAAATTCAAGAAAAAAGGAAATAAACTTAAGAGAAATAATTTTTTCCGATCGTGAAATCCATTACTTGTGGCACCTTGGGCAAGTACCATGATGAAAACTTGGAAAAAAATCACTATGTATAGTAGGTAGCCACTCTAGTCTATGAGTATAAATCACTCCATATTATCTCATTCATTGTTCTTTCATCCATCTCATCCCCTTCATTGCAAGCCACCCATCCCTTCATCCCATTTACCTTAGGTCATTCGCTCAAGTTCCTTATCCATAATTTTTTTCTCTTCCTTCCATCATTCAACCCATCCCTCTCCATTATCACCTCCATATATATCACCTACTCATCCAATTATCCTTCATTAGATTTATCATCTACTAACACTCCATCTCATTTTCATTCCCAACCATATATCCCCCATCTATTCTTTTACCTCACTCCATACCTTCCATTTTTTTAATTTTTTATTTATCTTAATTCATTACAAAATCTTTCTTTAAATTTGAACTCACATGGGGCATCCCCTTGCTGATGTTTCCTATGGAATAGTTCCTACATATATCCCCACTAGGGCATGACCTTTTCACCTTCATCTATCATCACATCACATACCTTCAAGTCCTTAAACTATGATTTGATCCTTGTTTGGAATCTTCATTATTCTCACCACTTTATTCCCTCTATCCTCCCTTCCCCCTCATTGTTCCATACACCCTAGGCTTTAACATGTCACTAGATACCAACTAGTTATCTATATTTTCTTGTGCTTTTTTGTTTCTTATAGTCCTAGTTCTCCATATCTCACACCATCATGATCACTCTCATCCGTCATATAATGATGTGCCTTGACAACATGCCTTTTGGATGATTGTGCTATTTGTAACTTATTTATTTTCATGTCAGTCCCTATGCACATGGTGTACCATCATCATGATCCATTATATTATGATGCATAATGTCATTGAAAAAAATAGGTTTCTATTTGCACACAAATTTACTTTGACAACATTGATTCTTCATGCATTCTTATATTTCCCATCCTCCCTTGATTTATCCATCCTCCATCCAAAAACTCCTATACCATAATAATTGCATTCAATCCTTGTGATATATGACCATCACTAATGTAAAACTATGATATTTAAAATAATCTCTTCCAATCATCTAAGTGACATCAATAAATTTTCCAATCCTCACCCATCATCAATTTTCTACCCATGGTATGTACATCATCCCAATATGATTTCTGTTGGTAATATTTTATCCATCATAGCACATCTTCTCACCTTCCTTTGTCTTTTCAAGAACTCTCTTGAGCCCCATTTGGCCCAAAATCTCTCTTTATAGGGCATCACTTCAATTATCATCTTTATTCCTCTTAGCAATTAAAGTAACCCACCACCAAATCTCCACTTCATCCTACCTTTTTTTTTGACACAATGCTATTTAGTCATGCCATTGTATCAAGATGGGGCAACATGTAGACACCTAAATTTATCATAGTACAATCTTACCCAAAATTACATAAATGATTAAATTAATGTTAATCCCAGTTCAATTAATGTACCCCACCTAATTATTTAATTAGTTATTTTTCTCTCATAAATAGTTAAATAAGTTTATTATTTAATTGTCCTATTTTTCACCTCACATGGCTAAAATAATTAAATAATTTCATTAATTAATTGAGGATATATTCTCTCCACCAAAATCAAAAAGTAAGGGATTCCCCTAAGCACTTGTACCCTACATCCTTATGGTTGCAACAACTTATTAATTTTAGTAAATATAATCCTATCCATTTATTCTCAAACTAACCCCACATGACACTTCATCCTCTCCCCAGTCCTAGGAAATTCTTATCATTCACTCTCCACCTTTGATCTTCTCATAACATCTCCACCATCTATTTTTCCTCCCAAAAAAAATAAAAAATACACTATCTTGTACATTTAATCCATCCAATTTTATGCTAACTATATGCTAACCATATGTTAACTGGGAAGTGTGGGATATTCTACAAAAAGGAAACCTTTCCTCCATGAATGGATATAATACCATCATATTCACTAAGTTTTCTAGCTCTTGTAAAGCTAACATGATTTATGCGAGGGACAACACTAACATATCTCTATGGAGGTGATTGTTGCTGCTATGGGCTTACAGGTGGAAGGGGTTCATATCCCTAAGAAAGTGAAAGGAAGTTATCAGGAAGCAATGAAATGGTTCTTGAAGAGGGGAGAAAATCAATTACCTATAGAAATTCAATAGGGAAGAGCTCCCTAGGGTTTGGAAAAGCGTGGTAGAGGTGCTCATGAGATACATCATGCTTGAAGGATAGTATTAAATATTCCATTCATATCTCTTCCCCATGCTCAATTATTTTTGTTATAATGTTAAGATGAATTTTTCCTTTTGGCTTTACTCCTCTTATAAGGAGTCTATGCAAAAAGTGCTACTAAGTGAGAAATATCTACCCCTACGTTAGAGGCCCACACATTGTCTTTATCACTACCATATAACACAAAACTTGGTTCCCTATTCGGTCATAGATTTACAACCCTTCTCTAGTCCACTTTGAGGAGGGCCTCACTCCCAAAAGGAAAAAAATATGTCAAAGCATACCCCCTTGTGAATCCTTACTCCCCATGGGTTGGATTATCTCCCACTTCTATTGTGGACCCTTCCCCTTCCCCCTCTAGTTCCAAGAAGCATAAGGTCTCTTTTAAAACCCCTTTGATAGAAGCTATCATTTCCTCTTTTGATGATGATGATTCCCCTCCCAATTCCTCGAGTTAGGACCCTAATTATACTATCCCAAAAGGAAAGAATTTTTTTTTCTCCACATCCCTTAGCCCCCCTGATGACGATTTAAAAACAAAGGGGTAAAATTTGTATTGATCGAAAAAAAACATTACAAAGCTAGAGAAAATCAAACCCGCAAGGGGAAAGAAACCAAAACCAAGAAATCAAGTCACTCCCAAGAAACATCTCATATCCTCCATTACCTAGTCTTCAAGAACATGTGATAGACCCCCTATAAGGCTTCCATAGTCATCCACATTCCAAGTCCCCATATTATTTGATGCCCATCTAGCCATACCATCTTCCACCTTATTCCATTCCTAATGAATGTGACAAAAGGCGATAGAGTCCAAGACCCCACTCAGAGTAAGGATTTTCTTGACCACAACAACCAACTGCTAATTCAAATCATCAAAATGCTTCTTATTCAACATATCTATAACAACCTGAGAATATGATTCACAAATAAACTGCCTCCAACCAAAGGCACAAGCATGTTCCAATTCCAAAATAATAGCTAAGGCCTCCATAAATTTATTAGTTTTCTAACCTTTATATATAGAAAAGAAGAAAACCACCACTCCTAAACTATCCCTGCCAATACCACCAACCCCAACATTCCCAAGATTACCTGTAGATGACCCATTAGTGTTAATTTTGAGCTTTCCCAGAGGAGGGGGACACCAATGAACACTATACTAGATCCTCCCCACCACACCATTGTTGACTAAGCAATAGGTCCCTCCTCCAACCAACAAAAACTCCCAAAGAACTAACCACACCTAGATCACCAGGGTAAAAAAAAAATACAAATCACACTTAGCTACCAAAGTTTCTTGTAGGACCCCCAAAATTCTTAACCAAAGCTGACCAACTAGCAAATTATTATCCAAAAAAATTATACGGTTGTGTTCTAACAAAATATTCTAGATAATCAAGCTAGGGCCAATAACTCAAGCTATTTGAAGAAGAGAAGTTTTAGTAGGAGGATTCCCTTGACACCTCCAAAATTCCTCCAAAGAATAAGCATGTCTACACGGTTGACTCTAGGTATTTCACCAATAGTGCCAAATTGCTCTATTAAAGGGGCATTGAAAAAAGAGGTGGGAAGTAAAATATTCATGACAAGCACACATGAAACACATAGAAGGGCCCTAAAACCCACACTTCCAAAGATTCTCCTAGGTAAGGCATCTTCCTCGCACCACTAGCCAAGAGAAAAAAATACAATCAGGCTAGACAAACTTATTCCAAACTTGTTTTAACCAATGACATAGTATAGGTTAACTACACCCGATCCATACAAATTCGAGGCATATTTAACCCACTAAGCATCAATCCAAATAAGATCATTCACTGTAAACAAAGACAAAGAGGCCATTAAAACTAACATTCTAAATCATGAAATCTTGACAAACCTCTAATCTAAGACATTAAAAATTATCCTATTGGGGGAGTGGTGTCGCATTGATGTGGAATGGTGACCCTTTCCCAATCCCTTGGATAATGCGCTTGTTTTGATCAATTCTATTGAAGAGAATCTACGAAACCAATAAAATATGTGTGATAAAACATGATTTAAAGATAAATGAACATGATGCAAGCTATTTTAACATGACGTAGGCTAAGATGATTGATATGTGTATATGCAAAGCTAATCTAAATGAAGTTTAAACTAAAAAAGATTCAAACCCTAATTACACAATACTAAATAGATACATTTATGTTATCATGGAAGCCATTAATGGAAGCTAAGCTAATATGATGCAATTAAAATAAGTTAAAATGAGGTTAAATGTGAGTGCAAATGCAAGTGATTTTAACATCATAATTTTGATGTTAAAAGATGGATCCATTGGTCTACAAATTTTTGGCACTCTCAAATATTGCAAATTTGAGATGCCTATTTCAAAGTTTTGCTTTTGCACTTTCAGAAGTACACCCGATGAATTAGTCTTGACTGACCTACTTTGGAGGTTTATAATTTAAAGCTTGTTGATTGTCGTGCAAAACCCATTTGTAGACATACTCAGTTGACCTATGTGAGTAGGCATGCCAAATTTTGGCTTCCAATGATAAGTTCTGATAGCGTTTCAAAAAGTGAAGCTGGAAGGTTTTATGGACCGTTCTGCTGTTTGCAGACTAACAACTTACAAAACAACTTCCTGTTTGAGCTTGGTTTTTGCAACCAATTCACTGTCATGTCAGAATGAGTGCTATTCCATAGTCTCCATACCTAAATGATCTCGGATGTCAATTTGTAGAACCTCATAATCTGATTTGCTATTTTTAGCAAATCAAAACCAAATGCAATTTGTTCTGTTTTGCAGCTGCATTCCTAACAACCTTTATGAGAGGCCAACTTCGACCATCAGTATCTTTTGATCGGTGATGTTTCAAAGAAATTCCTTTTGCACATGTACTTAGGGTACGTGAATGTGCTTATGTCTCCAGTGGCGGCCTCTTAGGGGTTGATTTGCTATTTTTACAAATTAGTAGACGGGTGTGTTCTAATTGGTCCTGAACAACTGCTGTTTCAAAAAAGCCTGACTGGGCAACTTTGCTGATTAATATCTTTCACCTCGTGATTGATTTCTCTGAGCCATCTTTTGCACTATACTTTTGGGTCAAATGACTATATGCTTGCAAGTTCTCATTGCTCCAAGAGGCCGTTTGACCAATTTCCCAGGCCGATGCCAAAGTCAACCTGTCCTGTTTTGACCATTTTCCAAAAAGGATAGAAAACAGTTTTTGATGAAGACCCAGTTCATTTTTCAACTTTTGAGGTATTCAAATGGCAGTGTCAAATCATTTGAGGGCGAAGCTTGTTTGAAAATGAATATTTTTTAGCTGGACCCACATGGGGCCCGACATGCTTTGCATAATTGTGAGGTTCATTTCAAATAAATGGTTGTAAATTCAGGGGCTTCTGTGTTATGGAAGCAAAAGAATATGAGAATATAGTGTTTCACTTGAGTGACAATGGATCTTGCATCTATGTTCCAGGCTCAAAATGGATCAAAACAGGAAGGAAGTGAAACATAAAATGATAAGATCACTTCTTAGTAAATTGACAACTCAGAACTTTAAAGCACTCTTTTGTGAATGAAAGAAGTGAATATACATTCTCTAAGTTTCCTAAAAAATGCAATATCTCCAATATTTGACAAGAGAATTAATGGTATTAATATTTAGTGAGATGTGGGTAAGGTTTGTGTTCAGGTTGGATTGCCTAAATTTTGTAAAGACAATGATATGCCATTAGAGGTGTTTGAAACAGGGTATGGAAAGCCATCAAAAAATATAAGTTGGAGGATATACTAAATGTTTTTAAGAATGGGTCTTGAAAATTAACAAATGAAAATACAAAGGGGGAGGTGGCACACGCCCAACCCATATAGAGGAGGCTTAAACAATGTTCAGGAAAATGCAATTGGCATTTGTATTGCCTCTTATCCTATCTATGACTGGCCTATGCACTAGCATGGAGGCACTGGACAATTCAAAATATATTTGTTAAAAATGCTTTAGAAGTTTTTAAGCATATGTTGCTGAGAGGTGTTCAACGCCATTGGTTGGATGAAAGCTTGTGAGGGGTGACTATACCAATTGATAGAGCCTATTTATTGTTTGAGGGAATTGGGTCTATTATATTGGCGTAGCCAGTAGAGGTATCAAATATCTCATGAGAGTCATGTACGCCAGAAAATGTAAATGTAAATGATGAAGATACCTTATAAAATTTCAAGAAAATGCAGTGACAGGGGCACGAATTGCAAACAAAGGTGCTTGACATTCATCAAAGCAAAAACATGGGTTACAGACTAGCAGGTAAGGGCCCGCACCATGCACTAGTGAGGGGGGATGCACCAATGAGTGGGTGGAGTCTCTGCGTAGTAGGTGAGGAGGTGCCTGTAGTAATGGCCGAGGCACTATGCTCAAGACATGTGGGCTGTTCTAAAAAACACCCAGCTAATGTGGCCTGAGGTCGCATGGAGGGTGCGACCTGGGGATGGTAATGAAACGTCTTCAAAAGGGCTTGGGGAATGATGGTGAATGGACACCATCATAAGGCAACAGGTAAGGGCCAACATCAACATGTGAGAGGAGCTTGCAGCAAGTGAGGGGAGAGCTCACACCAGCAATGGAGATGCAATTGGCCGGATGGAAGTGGAAGCCCATAGCCAGTGAGTGTGCAGGGAACGAGAGCAATGCATGACATGAAGAGTGGAGGCCCGCCATCAAGGGGAATAGGTGGCGTGAGCAACCAACGTAGGGAACGACCAACAACTACAAGAGGAGGAGGCTCACGTGGCCTATAGAAAATAGGAGTAGAGGGCTCAGTGTGAAGGTGAGGCCCGATTCAGAGTCAACAAACAATAGCAAGGGTAGAGCTTGCAACCCATGCTAGACAGTAAATGACTCGCACCAGAGGAAGGGTACCCGTGCCCATGAAAAGTGGAAACCCACGCTCACTAAGGGATGGACATTCATCAAGGCACACCATGACCAGAGCTCAAGATGTACAAAGAGCAAACGAGGATGAGATTAGGGCATTTCTCGCAAGCCTCGCAAGAGGAAGAATGACGTCATGGAAACTCTTGCGAGGTGCGCGAGAAAACCATGGAGGAGCTTTTATTAAAATTTTTCAAAAGGTTACATGGTTTGAGGTATAGAACATGATGGAATATTTTAATTCCTACCTCGCGGGCCTCACAAAGATAAAGGTGACATCATAAAATTGTTGCGTGGTTTGCGAGATTGCTCCGCGTGGTAGGTGGGCCCAAAGGTATGCTGAATGCACGAGTAAAGAACTATAAGGGAGCCTGAAATTTGAAAGGGGGATAAAATTTTAATTATTTACCCATTGGTGCTACCAGGTGAAAGTTGAGGCCACTGGAAATGTTTTTTATTATTTCCCCGTCAAATGAATAAAATTTAAATATTTACTCAAATAGTGAAAGGTTTTAAATAAAGTGATTTTCATTTGTTCATGATTAGGTATTTTATAAAAGACTTTCACTTTAATAAAGTGAAACTTGGTATCAAGTGAAAAATATTTTAATTGTACGTGAATAAGATGAGTTCCATGAGGTGAATAAGATATTCACAGGGGCACATTTTCTTCAGCTGTGGAGAATTTATAAAGTGGATTCATTATTCACTTTATACAAAAGATTTTGTGTTGGGCATATAAAATAAAGCGAAAGCATGGGTAATTATTTTACCCAAGGATAAATTTCTGAGAAGCTTCATGTGAATTAAATATTCACTTTATAATGAGACTTTATTGTAAAACAGGTGGAATTTTATTTGCTGGAAATTAATATGAAGGAAAATATTAAAGATAAATCAATAGAAAAATAAAAGTTGAGTTCAAAGCTCAAATATTAAAGTTGGAAAACTTTAATAACTGGAGGTAAAGTATAAAGTGAATATGCAAATAATGTGCAACATTGTGAAGAGCAAAAAATAGAAACATAATTTGCATGGGAAGAGGTTTTTTTTGAGCAGCTGGATGAAATAAGAGGAATCTCCACATGGGTAGATTTTCTGTTGCTGAGCAATGATGAGCTGATACTGTTAGAAGGAATGTTTGTTGCTGCAAAGAAGAGAAGATATTATTTTCAATTTGATCAATGGGAATGAAGCTGCCATGTGTCTGCAACAGATTTGAATTTAGGGCTTCTTCTATTTCCTTCATTCTTCTATATCTTCTTTTTTCTTCTCATTGTAAAAGGTTCTGAGCTTTTGTATTGGGTTGGGTAGATAGAGGTTTGTTAAGTCTGAGTTATTTTTGAGTCTAGAAGCTGTAATTTATGATTTTATAAGAAAATACAGCCAGTTTGTGCAAATAAATCATGAAATGTCTTTGCATTTTCATGAATATCTTCAATTTGTCTCCATACTTGTACAATTAAATCATATGAATTCAATAATACAAAGTATTTTGAGTTTATCATCTCAAATTTCATGAGATTGTGTTATTTGTTTATGGGTCTCTTTCAAAGAAATGCTTAAATACTGTGAGCAGATAATAGTGATTTTAAGTGTGCAGGTTGGATTTGATAAGGAGAATTTGATGGATAATAGGAGTGGGATTGTTGGTGTAAGACATTAATAGTTGATGCAAAGCATCAACAATTTTAGATCCACTGGTTGAATGCCATTTACTGATAAAGTTGTCTTATGTATTTGACTCCAGGGCCCAAAATTGGCACTGATTTATCTTGCAGCTTAATGCATCTCAGAAACAAACTTTTAAATGTAAAATCATTCTTGTTCTTATTGTTTGGACAGTTGTGTCTGTCATGTTCTCCTTACTGATTAGTGAAATTCCTTCAATAGTTTGCCAATATTGAGTGATACTTTAAGTTTCTCAACAATTTTGTGAGAGCATAATCTGTTAAGCAATATCCCGTTATTTGTGTGTCTAGATTGTTTGATATTGCTAAAGGGTTACCCCCCTAGGTCTTACAAAGCCTGAAGTGTAGGGGAAATGTGTACCCATTCCATTTCCTGCCAGTTGGCCACTAAGCTTTGTGGTTCTTTATAATGGAGGTTGGCTACCTCTTAGAGAATTACAAATCCTAGTTGGGTTGCATTTTTTAAACACCAACACAAATAGTGACCTATTTATAAGAGAGAAAATGAGAAATGAAGGGTTAAGATAAAATAGGTTAATCAACGGTCAAAAAGGAAGGAAGATGGAGGCATCGATTATGGATTCCCATCAAGGGTTGAAAATGCAAGATGATATTTAATCAAGGGCTCACATTAATCCAAATAAACACACTTTCAAGACTTGTACATGAAGTCTTACAAGTGAACTTGCACATGAAGTCTTGTGAGTTTGTTAAAAGGAAGAATATTCCTTAGAATATCCTCATGGGTGAGGAAAATAGATATTTAGAAAATTAAAATAAAGTTTTAATGTGCAAAAGGGGAAGGAATATTCCATAGGAATATTCCTTTTGGAGGAATGTGCAAAGGAGGAATATTCCCTTGCAAGTGGAGGAAATTAGATTAATTAGGTAATTTAATAATTAAATAAAGTTTTAATTATGAAAATTAGGGGATTTAGACAATATTCATTAAATAAAATGATTTAATGAAAAGGAGAAGGTGATATGACATTTAATTAAATAACTTAGAGCTATTTAATTAAATAAGAGGACTTTAGAGATTTAAATTAAATAACTTGATGTATTTAATTTAATAAGATGAAATGTTAGCATGAAAGGGGATGAATTAACCCGATTAGATTAATTAGGTTAATAGATGAAAATGACATAATTAATAAAATAGCTAAGCTATTTTAACCAATTAAGCGAAAAGAGGATGGGTTTTAGGACAAAATGTTGTTAGCTAGCCAATGTGATCCATCAAGACATTTTTAGTGTCTACATTTTTCCCCTCTTTGAATCAGTGTACTCATTGCATTGGTTAAAAAACTGATGCTGATTTTGATGTTAATGATGATGCGGAAATGGATATCGATGATATCTTTGAGATGTTGATAGTCAAGCTAAAGTTGATTGATATGATTGATTGATTGATGAAATTGTTGAGGATTCACAATAATGCAAGGATTGTGTTGAATAAAATAAGGATTGATAGGGAATGATATATCCCAATGATGGTTGATTTGATAGATTTGATCAAGATTTTTTAGCAAGGCTAGGAACAAAATCTGTTAGATAATTTGATATTGATATGATCAAAAGATGGTTGGTTTCCCTCTCGAGAGATCGATCAGGGAATAAAGTGTTTGGATCAGGCTCATAATAGGTGAAAATTAGACTTATGCTTGAGATGCTTTAGATTTTAGGTTGCTTTTGAATCAAAGAGCTGCAAAATTTCAGATTGTTGAGATGAAGATGGTATAGATTCTCCACTGTGCCCTAGTGGAAGAGGGATTGTTGGCGTGCTATCTCAAATATTGATGTAGATATATTTAAAGATGTATATACAGCCATTGGTTATGGTAGCCTCATGTAGATTCGATGCTTGGATATAAATTTTAGTAGGGTAGAAGAATAAGAAGAATAAGATGGATGAATTTGACCATTTATTTTGAGATTGATTCAGAAGTCCAACAAGTCCATGATGCATCAAGAATTTATTAGAGATGATGATGATTTTCTCATATCTTGGGATTGGTATTTTTTTCATTCCTTATTTTTGATATAACACATAGACACGACGCATGATGGTATCGATAACCAAGACGACGCTGTATCTAGTGTAATGGGCTTTGAATTTGCAAATAGATAGGATAGACCTTGTTCACACCTTGACATATGGAAACCTCATTGAAATGTAAGTTAGAAGCTTAGAATACATTGGACCAAAGCATACACAATAGTCAACAATGTACTCCAAATAACTTCCCTACACACAACTAAGAATGCACCAAGATTATTTTACAAGAATACCCACAAGGACAAATAATGAAAGATAAAAATCGATGCCCCATTCCTTTCTCTCTAAATTGTTTTGATAGACATCATCAAGAGGTCCTTGGAATGGGTCAATAAGATAAATTAGAAGAAAAGATCAAAGACAAATAGTCAGTGTTATCTATATCTCTTTCCAGTTTAAATATAGCTAAGGTAATGTCTGATACTGATGTCCATTACAGGAAGGATGCATCCTAGGACATGTTGATCAAGTGTTTTGATTAGGATGAGGTGTGTGATAAGCCGTTGATACAAATTCCACTGACTCGTTTACCTATGATCTAGACTTTAGATTTTGACACTTAGGTTTTCACTTTACAACTTGTGATACTTGCTTTCTATTTATTTTATCAAAGGTTGAAGGGGGTGTTTGATTTATTATGGATGAAGGTTTATTGCGAGTGAAAGAAAAATGGGATGGATGGTTTTGGGTTTTTTTGGAATAGTTCAATATTTTGGTATTTTGAAAATGTTTTGAGGCTGTGAATGTTTTGGTTTTCAATTATTTGAGGCTTTTTAGAATTTTTCAATGTTTTCCAATGTTTTTGTGTTTTCAATTTTTGAATGTTTTTGGATTTTTTTAAGATTTTCAAATGTTTAATGCTTTTTCGATATTTGATTGTTTAGGAGTTTTTTGAGATTTTGCAAATATTTAAGATTTTTCTGTTATTTGAATGTTTAGGTATTTTCTGAATTGCAACCAAGAACCTAACGTAAAAGACCTATCGTAGGGGCCTTGGGGGTTGATCTTTGATCAACCTTGCCTACGTTATACATGCAGAGACCATGTAGTTCAATCGAATTGACTTATTGGAAATGAAAATAAACAGTTGATGGAATTCCAGTTTATTATGACGAACTCCTAAAGACTCACCTAAGGTGTCTCAGGGGCACATCAATGATGTTGTTTCCTATGTTCAAGCTCAGAGACCCATAGTTCGACAAGGGTACTATTTTTGGATTTTCGATGTGATTTTGAGGTAAACGATACCTAGATCATGATGTGAATGCCACATTATGAGATATAAGACATGGATCAAGAGTTATTTGAAAACATGAGTGAAATAACCTACCCTTAGTGTCAATGCTTCATAGTGCAATGGAAAAACTAAGATAGGTAATGTATATGTGTTGAGAAATTTTGTCTCAACTTCCAGCCTGAAGCCCCACCTTTACATACTTGGCATGAAAAATGTTCTTTTATGCCTTTACCACCATACCACAGCGGTCTCCCTTTCTGTTCTGGCGGTACCGTGGTGAAGGGTTTAGCGTTTACCGCCATACTGCACACAGTCTCCTTCCTCACCACGGTGGCCACGATATCGATCTCTGTAGCTAATTCTGGCTTTGGTGGTGGCAGTCCTGGTGATTACCGCCATATCACAGGCGGTGGGTCCACTCACCTCAATAGCGCGATGAGACCACCTACGGCTGGGTCTAGCGATTAATGCCCTACCACGACTAGTCAAGAGATTGACCATGGTGGCTGCGGTAAGAATACCAACAGTCTGGCTGACAGCTATCGCCCTACTGTGGGGTGGCCTGTCGGCCCCCGCGGTAGTGCGGTAAGATCGTCAGCAGTCCCACAGACTGGTTATCGCCCTACCGCAGGATGACTTGGGTAGTGCAGCGGTAGCACAAGTATGGTCGGTGTGAACTCAGATGAGCTCACCACCATACTGCAAGCTGGTCAATCGAGCTCGACGTTAGAGTGGTAAGAACTTGGATGAGCTTGGTTGGCTTACCACCATACCGCAAGCTAGTCAGATGGGCTCGGCGGTAGCGTGGTAAGGACTTGGAGAGCTCGATCGAGCTTGGGGCTAGTATTGACCGAGTTAGATTTAGTGTTAGAAGTGGTTGGTGAATGAGATATGGACACGTGGCTCAGTGTCTGAATGATGATTGGATGGAAACCAAAAGAGCAATTGCAGCAGGTGCAGGTCAACCCAGGGTGGCAAAATAAAACCCGATTTGGATGATGGCATTAATGCCTGGGTGGCTTGATGTAGGAAGATTGGTATGGGAAGATTAGTTGCTTGATTTGGATGAAAAATTCATGAACATGATGGTCGGCGATTGGTTGATAGAATTGAACGCTGTGTATGACTTTCTAAGCTGAGTACATGATTGCATACATCGACCAAAAATACATGAACTGTATATTGGATAAAAAAGAGTTTTTTGCTAGAACTGTATGTTGGATGAACATTGTAACAGTGAGAAGAATTCAAGTAGTGTTGCTGTGAGCTGATCGGAGAAGACTATAATTTGTATGTAACTATTTTGTTACTGTAATACAATTGTCTTGACTTTGTGTGGTGGGTTTTTTACTTGAAAATGTTTTCCCACGTATATCTTGTGTCAACTGTGAATGCTAAATTTTGTGTTCTATATTTTACATGTTTTATTCATCTCAAGTATTTTAGATGCTATTGAAACCTATCTATGCTCTTCTCCTTTGTTGTATTAGTGTTAAGGGAATGCATTCCGCACTATTGGGTCTCTAGATCCATGCATGTTTTCCCTTCAAGTGGTATCAGAGCTTGGCCAGTTGTGTTATCCTTGTAGGAAAGATTAGTTTATTGTGTTGATACTGTTTCAGTGGGAGTCTTGTATTGTTGAAACTTTTTTTTGTTTGGGATGGTGAGTACATCTGGTAGAGTAGACATTGAAAAGTTTAATGGTAGTAACTTTGAGTTATGGAAATTCAAGATAGAAGACTTGCTTGTGGATAGAGACCTCTGGATTGCAGTGTCTGGAATTAAGCCACAAAGTACAATGCAAGAAGCTTGGGATCTTGCTAATAGAAAAGCAAGAGGTTTGATAAGACCGAGTCTAGCTGATTCTGTACTCTTGAACGTCCATGAGGAGCAATCTGCAACTTCATTGTGGAAGAAGCTGGGTGATATTTATCAAGGAAAGTCTCTGGTAAATAACTTATTCCTGAGGAAGAAGTTGTACTCCCTGAAGATGGACGAAGGTGCATCTATTGCAGAGCATCTAAACTCATTTAATATGAGTGTTACTTAGCTGTCATCTATAGGTGTAAAGATAGAGAAGGAGGATCATTGCATGCTATTGTTGTGTTCGTTACCTAATAGTTGGGATCATCTTGTGATGGCCATTGGAAGCACTACCGCTGCTTTCAAGATGGAAGACATTGTTGCCTCACTGCTATCTAAAGAGATGTGGAGAAAGTCTTTAGAGATGGCCAAAGAGGCTCTTTCTATTCGAGGTAGACCAAAGGAGAAAGGCAAGAAGAAGGACAAGAAGTCAAAATCCAAATCCACAAGGAGATCAAAGTCTCCTGGTAAAAATTTCAAGGTGAGAAGCTGGAACTGTGGGCAACCTGGACATATTCGAAAGGACTGCAAGGAGAAGAAGAAGAAGAATGCTTCTAACAATGAATCTTCTCAAAGTGATATAGATGCCTTCATTGCAACAACCTTGACAACTCAGGCATCAAATGATGTCTGGTTGGTTGACTCAGGTGCTTCTTTTCACATGACGTCCAATAGAGAATGGTTCTCTAAATACGAGAAGTATGATGGTGGAAAGGTATAATTGACAAGTGATTCAACATTGGAGATGGTTGGCAGAGGGAGAGTCATAATTTAGTTTCATGATGGGAGAGTCAAAGGTATTGGGGGCATACTTCACATACCGGGTTTGACTCAAAATCTTCTTTCTCTCAGTAAGTTAAATGATGCTGGTGTAGAAGTTTATTTTTCAAATAAAGGATGTAAAATGGCTAGAGGTACGATGGTGTTGGCTAAGGGTGTTCGTACCGGCACTCTGTACAAGTTGGATGCACATCTTGTTCTTTACAATAGTGCCTCTATAAAGTCAAACATTGCTGCATGTGTAGAGAAAGATGAAGACTCTTCTTTGGCTGCAAATGCTATGGAGGTAAAACTCCTAGCTAAGAGGACTATGGTGTGGCATCACAGACTTGGTCACATTGGTGAGAAAGGTTTAAAAACCTTGAAGAATAAAAATCTTGTAGAAGGGTTTGATGACTGTAACCTTGAGTTCGATTTTTGTGAACATTGTATCTATTGAAAACAACACCGTGTTTCTTTTTATTCTAGTCCTCACAAATCTTCTGATATATTGGATTATGTTCATTCTGATGTGTTTGGTCCAGTTAATGTTCCTTCATTATCGAAGTCTAGATATTATGTTTCTTTTATTGATGACTGTTCGAGAAGGGCATTTGTATACTTTATTAAAAGTAAATCAAAAGTATTCAGTCGGTTTAAAGAATTTAAATATTTGGTAGAGAATCAGACTGGAAGGAAAATCAAATGTTTGAGGACAGACAATGGCGGTGAGTTTTTCTCTGCAGATTTTGAAAGGTATTGCACTGATCATGGAATTAAAAGGCATAAGACAATGCCTTACACTCCATAACAAAATGGAGTTTCTGAAAGGTTGAACAGGACACTGATGGAAAAGGCAAGGAGTATGCTGAGTGGTGCTGGTCTGGAGTAGAAGTTCTAGGCTGAGGCTATGGATACAACATGTTATCTATTAAATAGATCTCCTTATCCAAATCTTGTTGACAAGACACCTTTGGAAGCATGGTCTGGTAAGAAGCCCTCTCTAAGGCATGTCCGTGTGTTTGGCTATGAGGCATATGTTTATGTGCCAAATGAGAAGAGGTCTAAATTGGATAACAAGGCTGTCAAATGTATTCTCATCGATTATGGAGTTGGTGTGAAAGGATACAAGTTTTGGAACCCTGTTACTAAGAAGGTTTTGTACAAAAAAAGCGTAATTTTTTGTGAGCTAAAACCTTCAGTAAGTGATTAACAACTTGGGACAGATCAAAGTGACAAGAAGAAGAATGCAATTGAAATTCCCCAAACTCCAGAAAGGGAAGAGCTGTATGGTGTACCTAAGACCGAGGAGAGCTCAAGCAACTCAGGAAGTTCTGATGATGAAGAACAACCTCAGGCTATAAGAAGATCTACACGAGAAAAAAGAAAACCTGATAGGTATGGTTTCTCTATGTTAGATTCAAACTGTGCCTATGCTTTAATTATCGGCACTGATGAACCTAAGAGTGTTAAAGAAGCAATCAACATGGCTGATTCAAAGTCTTGGCTGGAAGCCATGAATGAAGAAATGGATTCTTTGAAAAAGAATGATACCTGGAATTTGGTACCACTACCTAAAGGAAAAAAGCTTATTGGCTATAAGTGGATATTCAAAAAGAAGATAGGCTTTGATGGAAGTGTTGAGAAGTATACGGCTAGGTTGGTTGCAAAGAGTTTTTCTCAAATTGAGGGAATTGATTATGGAGAGAATTTTTCCCCTATAGCAAAGCTGACATCAATCATATTTATGTTATCATTGACAGCTGTGTATGATTTTTGAAATTGAGCAGATGGATGTGAAGATAGTGTTTCTCCATGGTGAGCTGAAAGAAGAAATCTACATGTTCTAGCCTGAGCATTTTGTTGAAAGAGGTAAACAAAATCTGGTCTGTAAGTTGAATAAATCTCTCTATGGTTTAAAGCAATTTCCTAGAATGTGATACCAGAAGTTTGACATGTTTTTGTTGTCAATTGAATATTTGAGATCAAAATCTGATCATTGCATTTATTATAAATCTGAGAATGATCATGTGCTTGTTATTACCCTGTATGTGGATGATATGTTATTCATTGGAAATAGCAAGCCCATGATTTTTGATCTTAAATCTTAGTTGTCTACAAAGTTTGAAATGAAAGATCTTGGTGCAGCTAGGTACATTCTTGGAATGGAGATTACCAAGGACAAAACAAGCAAAAAGCTTTGGGCCAGTCAGAGTAAGAATGTGAAGACAGTTTTGGAGAGGTTTAGCATGAATGACTGCAAACAACTTGTTGTTCCAATCATGCATGAAACTAAGCTGTCTGTTGAAGACTGTCCTAAATCTACTACTGAGATCGAGGACATGACCAGTGTGCCTTATGCAAGTGTTGTTGGCAGTTTAATATATGCTATAGTCTGTACAAGACCAAACATTGCCCAAGCAGTGGGAGTTTTAAGCCGATTTATGGAAAATCTGGGAAAATCACATTGGGATGCTGTGAAGAGAGTATTTAGGTATTTGAAGGGGACTTCAAAGTATGCACTGTGTTATCATGGAAGTATGGTTGCATCACATAAATCTCTCAACATCCAAGGTTATGTTGATTCAGATTGGATAGGGGACATTGACAGCAGGCGATCCACCAGTGGATACACTTTCATGCTTAATGGTAGAATACATGGCTACAACTCACACCTATAAAGAGGCTATTTGGTTTAACTATTTGTGTTCAGACATTGGATTTAATGCTGGGTAGATTTCAATTTGCTGTGATAGTTAGAGTGCCATTTGTTTGGCAAAGAATCCTACCTTTCATGCTAAGACCAAACACATTGATGTGCAATATCATTTCGTAAGGGATATGGTTGAAGATGGCAAGGTTAGTCTGGAAAAGGTGGACACCTTGAAGAATGTTGCAGATGCTTTGATAAATCCGATTAGCACAGACAATTTCAGATGGTGCATAGAATTGATGGGCCTTGGGGCCTATGACAGACAATAATTTTTCAAGTCACAGGGAAGTTGGAAGTGTTCGCCAAGTGGGAGCTTGTTGAGAAACTATGTCTCAACTTCCAGCCTAAAGCCCCACCTTTACATACTTGGTGTGAAAAATGTTCTTTTTTGCCTTTATTTCCATACTGGAACGGTCTCCCTTTCTGTTCTAGCGGTACCGTGGTGAAGGGTTTAGCATTTACCACCATACTACACATGGTCTCCTTCCTCAGAGTGGTGGCCGTGGTATCTGTCTCTACGGCTAATTCTGGCTCTAGCGGTGGTAGTCTTGGTGGTTACCACCATACCGCAGGCGGTGGGTCCACTCACCGTGGTAGTGTGGTGAGACCGTCTGCGGCTGGGTCTGGCGGTTACTGCCCTATCGTGACCAGTCAAGAGACTGACCGTGGTGGCCGTGGTAAGACCGCCAATGGTTTGGCTGACGGTTACCGCCCTATTACGGGGTGTCCTGTCAGCCCCCGTGCTAGCGCGGTAAGATCGTTAGTGGTCCCACAGATTGATTACCGCCCTACTATAGGATGACTCAGGTAGTGTAGCGGTAGCGCAAGTATGGTTGGTGTGAGCTTGGATGAGCTCACCGCCATACCATGAGCTGGTCGATCGAGCTCGGTGGTAGAGCAGTAAGAGCTCAGATGAGCTCGGTTGGCTTACCGCCATATGATGAGCTAGTCAGATGGGCTCGGCGGTAGCGCGGTAAAGACTTGGAGAGCTCGGTCGAGCTCGGGGCCAGTGTTGATCGAGTTGGACTCAATGTCAGAAGTGGTTGACAAATGAGATGTGGACACGTGGCTCAGTTTCTGAATGATGATTGGATGGAAACCAAAAGAGTAATTGCAATAGGTGCAGGTCATCTTAGGGTGGTGAAATAGAACCCAATTTGGGTGATGGTATTAATGCCTAGGTGGCTCGATGTAGGAAGATTGGTATGGGTAGATTAGTTGTGTGATTTGGATGACAAATTCATGAACCTGATGGTCGACGATTGGTTGATAGAATTGAATGCTATATATGAATTTCTGAGTCAAGTACATGATTGTATATATCATCCAAAAGTACATGAACTATATGTTGGATAAAAAAAGAGTGTTTTTCTCGAACTATATGTTGGATGAACATTGTAACAGTGAGAAAAATTCAAGCAGTGCTGCTGTGAGCTGATCAGAGAAGACTGTAATTTGTATGTAACTGTTTTGAAACTGTAATACAATTGTCTTGACTTTGTGTGGTGGGTTTTTTACTTGAAAAGGTTTTCCCACGTATATCTTCTATCAACTATGAATGCTAAATTTTGTGTTCTCTATTTTACATGTTTTATTCATCTCAAGTATTTTAGATGCTATTGAAACCTGTTTATGCTCTTCTCCTCTGTTGTATTAGTGTTAAGGGAATGTATTCTGCACTATTGGGTCTTTAAATCCATGCATGTTTTCCCTTCTATATGCAAAGAGTTTGAAAAAGTTTTATTATGCTAGATATGGGCTATGGGACTTCATGAGATAAAATGGTAAAGATCCTATCAAAGTTTTCCATGAGTAGAGTTGAAGTATATGCTGAATCTTTGTCAAGATCAAGATAGAGTGGAATATTTGGAAGAATGTGGATTGGATGGATGGAGGGAACATTGGATTTATCATGACAAGGATGAGATGCCTCTATCTAAGAAGGATCATATAGACCCTTGATACTACTCATGATTCAAATTTTCCAAGTTTTCATCATAGTACTTGCTCAAAGTGCCACTGTCATGGTTTTCATTGGAGGACAATTTTTATTTTTATTATTTTCTTGATTTTTTGATTTTTTTGATTTTTTGGAAGATTTTACCCTCATGTTGAACCACTTGGTGGTATTGATGTAGAGACCACTATCATAACATGCCAGTGATATATTGCTTGAAGAAGCTGATTTTCTAAGATACGAGCACTTGAATGCAACCTTGAAGAACTCTGATCTACCTTGTGGATACCAGAATTAACCTTGTTTATGTGCACACATCGTGATATGGTACCTTCAAAATCCTTATGCTGAAGGGTAGCTACCAACACATGATCAATGTGAGAATTAGATGTCATGTATGGAGTGGACGGTGTTATGCATGAAGGAATATGAGATGGATTGGTCAATGGTTTGGAAATTTTGACTCTCCAAACTTGGAATGATGAGAAATGATGGGTGGGAACAAATGTTTTCATGAAATTAGGACCAACCACTAGATATAATTTGTTCCTTGCATGAGAATAATGCTTTAGTATTTGAGGACTCTTATGATGGATACATTTCCCTTTTTGATTTTTCCCCATAGTTTCTTTGATTAATGAAATTTTAGAGGGATGATTTTCTTTATTTTTCTTTGGCATCCATTTGTATTTTCTTTGTCTCTTTTGTGTTATTTCTTCATTTTATTTGATGATCTTCCCCTTGATTTGATAGGAATTATTATTTTTACATTGGCCCAACTTGCATATGTGATGATGGGTGAGTGCCATTTCATGATATGACTAGTTGTAGCATTGACAATATTTTCATCATAAGGATTCTTTGTGCCCCATATGTTGATATTTTTTGTAAACAAAATTACCCTTGGTGTTGTGAAGGTATTGACAATACCTAATTAGTTTCCCCAATAATGTATCCTCTGATCCATAGCCACTGATTATGACTTGTCATGAGCACATGATATTTCTATGGGTTCCTGCTGTTCAAGATTATGAAATGTTCGCTCTGATTCTATGACATCATTATCTGTTGATGTTGCTTCAAAAGAGGTTGGTATTGATTCAGAAGGTTTCAATGATGCACAATCCTATTTAGGAATATGAACTATTTGTTGGTATATGGTCAGCGATCCCCTCGGGATTTGTGACATGGACTAACCTCCTCCTGTGGATACGTTAACTCTAGCAGTTGTATTGGGAATTAAAAGGTTGATCTTTTGGTGCAACAAAAACTAAGGGGCCAACAATTGGTATCAAAGCCAAAATTATCGGGTTTGAATCCCCTTGGGTAATGCTGAGGGGGAGTTTTTTGGCAGATGGTCAGTGCTCCCCTCAGGATTTGTGACATGGACTAACCACCTCTCATGGATCTGTTAACTCTAGTAGTTGTATCAGACATTAAATGGTCGATATTTTGGTGCAATGACAATTATGGGGTCAACACTATTTTATTCAATTCTATGTCATGATTATGTGTTGATGTTGCTTCAAAAGAGGTTGGTACTGATTCGGAAGGTGTCGATGATGCACAATCCTCTTCAAGAATATGAACTATCTTCTCTAATTCTATGACATCCTTATTTGTTGATGTTTTTTCAAAAGATATTGGTGATGATTCGAAAGATGTCGATGATGCAAAATCACTGTAAGAATCAAGAATCTTGACCATTGTTTGCTCTTGTGTAGGAATATCAAAAGTGGGAGACTCTTGTTTTGGATGAAGAATGTCTATATTCCCATAAAAAATAAACATCTCAAGAGTGATATCAGGGACATCTTTGGAGTTTAAAATGGTTTGGAAGATGTCCCTCATTTCTTTGTGAAAATCTGGGGATAGGAGTTCTTGATCCTGAATCGATTCAGAGTAACTTTTGTTATCCTCAAGAACCTCATCTTGACATGATCCTTGGGTGGATGATATATCATCAGTAAAAGACTCTTTACAACTATCGGTAGGTATGGGTGCAACAAAGGATATTTTTGGCTCATTTGGAATTTCTTTAACATGCCCAATCATTGAGTCATATGTGGGAGATATATCACAATCTTATATCTACTTGATGTCATTATGGTATAGAATATTACTAAACACTATTGATGGGTTTGGAATTTGTTTCAAAATAGTATCTTGATGTATTTCTAATTCCTCATGTTGTGATGAATACATATGTCCCACTGTGGTATCATGGGTATGGTTTACATTATTTAAGGTTGATGCCTTTCCTGAATCCTTTATTTTTCCATGATTAGGCATAGGGTTTGTGTAAATTTGTAGAGTTTCATTCCCAAATTTTTTATCAACATAAATGTCTCCTTGTTCAATAAGATCTTCTATTAGATGTTTGAGAATAATTGTTTTGTGTGTTATGACCTTTGTATCGGTGAAATTCTTAAAAATGATCGTCTCTATAGCTATGAGGTTTGACTTGCGGCTCTTGATAGTTTGAGAAATCTAGGAGTGTGATAAGGTTAGACTATATCTACATTTTCAGCACATCCTCCATAGGTTCCCCCAAGTGAGTGAATTGTCGTTTAGGAGCACTATTTGTTCTTTGTTGTCCACATTGAGTGTTTGCAACATTGATTGTTTGATTATTTGATGGTGACATGTATGGTTGTTGTGTATTCATGGTTTGGGTGTTTTCTTGTCTAGGAGTAGTTAAAACCACCTTTGTATTAACAACACCATCACTAGTAATACTTTTTTTCTTGGCCCAATACTAGGGTTTGTCATTAAAACTAGTGGATTGGTAGTTGT
The DNA here is from genome assembly GCA_007115665.2 of Sequoiadendron giganteum. Lineage (NCBI taxonomy): Eukaryota > Viridiplantae > Streptophyta > Pinopsida > Cupressales > Cupressaceae > Sequoiadendron > Sequoiadendron giganteum. The sequence continues at coordinate 444,393,946 of CM021108.1, read as the reverse complement.
CTTTATACACTTGTGTGTTACCTTGTGAGATTAGAGCTTGCTCAATATTAAGGGCCCTACAGACAAGCTCATCATAAGAGGTAATGCACTACATCTTCAAGTGGAAGGATAGATCTTGATCTAGATTTACTATGATAATCCCCACTTGTTATTTGTTGGGAATTGGCCACTTGCTCTTACTAGATCTTTGCCTCCATCATTGTAAAAAATTGGAAAAAAATTAAACTTTGTTTTGTTTGAGAGTATACAACTCTTCTAGGCTTACGTCCATGTCAAGGTTAAAGGAGAAGTGATCTATGAATATATTGGTGATTTCTTGATTTTTTTTGATATTGGGAGGCAGTTGAGAAAATAAATCCATGAAATGACCTATTAAACTTTGGGGAAAGAGGCACATTAAATAAGAATCATTATAGGCAACCTCCATATACATGATGTTAAACTCTTTGACATGGTCTACAAGAATTCCTCTCCATTTGTATTTATCGAATTTGGAGATTTCAAAGCAAGGAGGGAATGGTACCATTGCGATGTTTTGATTTAATGGATATGGACATAAGTTCTATGTATGGGGCTTATTTATCTTGCCCATCCAAAGATCTTTCATTTCTTCTAACAACACCTTAAGTTGCGATGCTATATAATCTTGTTGGTTTGGTGGAGGAACATACATTATGTATTGTGGGATGTTGGATGGGTTATACACAAGATTTTAATATGATAAGGTGTTGTATGGTGTATATGATGGTTTGGGATTTTGTGAAGGTGATGGTGGTGGAGGCGTATATGTTCCTAATGTGTTTGTATCGGCAATGTTCTATTGAGGGTTATAATAGAAACCTTGTTGTTGTTGGGACATGAGGGTTGCTTGTTGGGATTGTTGTTGTTGCTATGCTGCTAAGGCTACTTGATGTTGGGATTGTTGTTGTTGTTGTTGTGCTGCCAAGGCTTCTTGATGGGCTTGTTGTTTTTTTTGTACTGCTAAGGTTGCTTTCTATTGTTGTTGTGTTGCTAAGGCTGCTTATTGTTGTTTCTATTGTTTTTGTGCTACTAAGTCTTCTTGCTATTGTTGATGTGATACTAAGGATGCTTGTTGTTGTTGCTATTTTTGTATGGCTTGTTGATAAGCCTATTGTGCTTATTGTAAAGCTAAGGCTCGTGCTTACAATGTATGATCAGCTGGTTTTTGGGACATATGCAATGAGTTTTGGGTGTTGATGTTTTGCATGGGTTGCGGGTTGTTGATGAGAGGTTGGTGGTTCCCTTGGTTCAAAATTTCTTGTAGGATAGTGAATTGAGGTGGAGGAATGTAAGATTGAGGTCCCATTTGATTTTGCATGATGTGAGGGACCAAGGGGAAAGATGATGTTGGTGCCATTTGGTATTATGATGGTAATGGATCATTAGGAGCTTGAGTCCATTGATCGAAAGGGTTACCTTGACTGATGTTTTGGGGATTTCCTTGTGTTTGGGATGTGGCCAAGGTATTACCTTGGTCTATGGGGTTTGTGACCAAGGGCTTGCTTTGACTTGGGTTGATGATGAATGGGTTTGATACAAATGGTGGATTGAATTGTGTAGCTTGGGTAACCACTTGTTTTGATAAGTCAATGGGGTTGTTAGAACCACTTGTCAAGGGTTGACTTTGCATGAGAGTGCTAACTTTCCCTTATTTTCCTACTTGAGGAACTTGGTTCATATTACCTTATGTAAAATTAGGCACACTTGGGGTATTTTTAGTGATGGATGAAGATGATTGTGCTTGAAATGTCGAGGTTATTGTGGTGTCATAGAATATAAGTGTTTTTCCAATTGTTGGTGTCCAACTTGTGTTTTGGAAAAGGTTGGATGTTAATGGAATGGTCATGTTGTGAATACCCACAATTGTGTTTGTTCCTAGGCATGAAGTGAGACCAAGGTTGGTTCCAAGCCTAGTTACAAGACTATATATTAAGGGTTGAATTGGCACAAGGGATGGAGTTGGTTGAATCATAGATTGGGTTAACCCTGGAGTCAAATTTTATGCGAGAAAATTTTGATGATTTTGTTCATACTTAAGGAGTTCATCTTTAGTAAGTTGAAGAAGGTTGTTTGTGACATATTCTACCTCAAATGTCCTTGATGGAGATGAGGGTTGTTGTGATGGGGTAACTTGACTTCTTGGATCAAATTATTGAGGATTGGGATCACTGATGGTAGATGATAGTTTGGTTTTCTCCATGATTCTCCCTTGTTGTGATCTTGTTGTTACCATAAATTGTGGGTCACCTATGGGAGAGTTGTGTTGAGATTTTTAATGTTTGGAATCTCTACTTGACTCAAATCTAGGTAGAAGGGATGCTCTAAGTATTTTTGGAGAAATGATGGTAGTGGGAGATGAAAAGATGAATGATATGGGGAGTGAATTTTGCTAACATTTTAGGACAACACCTTTGACTTAAGTTTGATGTTTTGATGTTGGGGTAAAGGATATTTAGGAACTTGTGTATCTTTAGGGTAGACTCATGAATTTCAAGATAAAATAGTCCAAAGATGATAACTAATTTAACCAAATGTATGGAAAATGATTCATTTCACATACAAAGTAGCTAAGTTAGGGGTTGGTTTGATATAAGATTAAGTTCAAAGTGCTGGTGTATTCATTTTTTTTGAAAAGTTTGGTGAAGTGAAGGATGAAATTTGATGAAGGGGTGGATGAAATGTTTGACCCAATGTTGAACTAGAATTTATGAGAGCCAATTGTGTCCCATTTTATGCCACATTTTAGCCTATTTCATATACCTTCATATTCACTTCCACATTCCATTTTCATTCCATATCATACTATTTCACTATTTTATGTTGCATATGATTATATATATAAGAGATATTTAATATAGTTTTGGATTAAATATGGAAATTAATGATTTTTTGTCTTTACTAATAAGCATTGTGATTTTCAGACTAGAGAAATAAAGTTTGCAGCATGCAGATCAAAAGAACTTCTTGTCACCTATTATGCAGAATATCTTCCTGTCATTTTCTGGTCAGGAGCTTCTGTGTATTACCTTTTGACCAGAAATTTATTTATGCTATCGTTTCAAAGATGATGTCAATCTCCAAGGTGGTGTTGGTTATCTCTTCAGTGCCAAATTTGAATAAGCACAAGAAATCATGGTTATTTCTAAATAGAGATGCAATTACCAAATATATAGAGAAAACAAAAATCTTCCATTTTCATGTGGTCAACAGAAATATACAACAAAGTGCATTCAACCAGGATTCCACGTGCTCCATTTTTGTCATGATAAACTAAAGAAGGAAACTCGTGATGGAGGATGCACTACTAGTTGTATGGTGGATGTGATTTCTTGGAGAAAAAATCATGGAGGACAAGCTTGCCAATTGGACAAAACCAAAGATATTTCCATCTTCTATATTTTCTCACTGTTATAACAGTGTTATTTTAATCTATGGATTAACGACTCATATCTTTGTCTCTTCTAAGTTTGTTGGTCGTAGGCCAAAAAAAACTTAATATTTTCTATATTTCTTTGTTTCAAAGAATGCATATATAAGTAAGAGCATTGTAGGGGAGCTAGGAGGATATAGACTTTGACAACAGACTTTTATAGAAGATTTTTTGTATCAAACCTTTTGATAAATAAAATAACAATTTGCTGAGCAAGGAAATGTAAGAAAGATTTTGTTCTATCCACCATGCAAACCAAGAGCAAGGGTCCGCTCCTTGGGGAAGCATGGTGATATTTTTCCAGTTGATTTATTTCGGTAGCATTTTATTGAATTGTGTGATTTGATTTTCTGTTTTTTATTTACAACTTGGTTTAATTTTTTTTTCATTAGATAATCATTTTAGCTACTGATATTCTATCGATGTTGGTATGTTTATTTGAAGCATAGATTTATAAAAGAGTTTTCTACTCTGTGATAGTTATTGCCACTATTGTTCCCATCATAGTTGTTGGCATAGTTCTTATCATGCTTTTGACAGAAAGACAAAATAGGAAAGTTGAACCAGATTTTCACTTAGGAAATTTATGCGTGTTCTAGCTACATTTCATCCCCACTTGATTCACTGATTTTCTCCCTTCAGGTATACTAATGCAACACCTCTCGCAAGATTACGATCCTCAGATTGACACTTAGACCAAGCTAAAATCTTCTTTATTCTTTACCCCAGTTTTGGCCTATCAAGAATGAACCTTTGTTTTCCAAGACCAAGGTAGTGAGAAACATGCTATACCTCTAAAGTGATCAAACCCTCAGGACTCAATGATTTTTGTAAAATAGAACTCAAATGATTTTGGAAATAAGATCCAATGATTTAGGTAAAGTGAAACTCAATGATTTTGGATAATGGAACTCAATGATTTTGGATAATGGAACTCAATGATTTGGATAATATAACTCAATGGTTTTGGACTCAATGTTTGCAATGTTTTCCTTGTATGATAATGGGAATAAGGTTTGGGTTTTCAACTAGAGTGATCAGATGCCAAATGGTCACGTGGGGTTGAATTTGTCAATTTATCTTGCTTAAATGAGTTTTTTTACCATAAAAAATTATCTTGATCAAGTTTCAAACTAAATGTCTATGTCAAAAACATCATAAGTTTCACAAGGTCCATTTTGTGAAAATCATGAGGTTGAAGCCATAGTTTCCTATGTTAACTTTGGAAAGTATGGATTGAGATATAATTAAAGATATTTAGAAATATCTAAGGATAGAAATCCTTAGGAAAAGCATCAATATGAAGGCTATTTCAAAGGGTATCCATACTTAGACCAAAGGGTTTGAAATTTTGAGGAAGATTGCAAATGTTTGTTTGTAATGTTTTGGAACCAAGCAAAGTATTAAATTGACTCACAATCATTTACCACCCTAGGTTCAAGAAGATACTACTTGCTAAATCCCCACTTGGATTTCTCCAAACACTAAGACAATGCAAACAACTAGAGATTTGGTGACACTAGCTCCCGTCCATGTCACACACTTCTCAGGACCACCAAATCTCAAATCTGGAAGATCCGAAGATCCTAAAGATTTTTTTGTTTCAACAATGAATGGTAAAATATGGGGCGGCTTCAGAATGACCGTTCCTACACCAACACACACAAAGTTTTTTTGGATTCTAAACAATTTATTTGTAGTAATGGCTTTCGTTCAAGGTGGCCATACATGCAAAAATATTAGCTCAAGATTATTTCAATCAAGAGGCCTCTCAATCACTTCCTAAGAAGAGATTTTGATGTATCACACAGATACTAAGGCTGGCACTTTTTGGTATGACACAACCGCACCTACTATTTATGAATTTCATCACAAACACATTTTTATATAGAGATTTGAAAGAGCATGGCTTTAGCTCGTTACCAATTGGGTGATTCCCTCCTTTCAAAGCAGGGAGGTAGGCCCTCTAAAGATAAACAAAATCAAGGAAGTATGTTTTTAGTTTGATCTCCTCGATTGCATGAAGCAAGGAGAGAACACACACAATGCCTTTTCCCTACACTAGCATGGGGTTCATTTTAATCCAAATTGAGATATGTGGGTGATTATACAAAATATCGAAGGAATGATTTTGATTCTCAAGATCACCAAGTGGCACGAGAGAAGTGCATATGCATTCAATGAAAAAGTATAAATCACAAAACATAGAAAACACTCATTAATTTTAACCTTCAAAGAAAAGGTGAGTTTATTTTATGCACCAAACAAAGTGTTAAGTTGTATTTTTTCAATTTTAAACCCAAAGTAAAATGGTGTGAGGGTTCATTTTAATCATGTTTGAGCATTTTTTAAAAACCCAATTGAAAACTAGTGTTGTCCTAAAGCATGAAATAAAAAGAATTATAAATAGGTTATAATTTCCCCAAAAGCGTCGTAACACTTGTTACAATTATAGTTCAAACGATAATAGTATGCTTCTTTTCTTCAAGTTGTATTATCCAAACCTACGAAACCCAGTTAATCTAAAAACCAAAACAAAGAAGTTAGAGACATGCTAGTGATCAAATAAAGCCAAAAATTTAAAGAAAATGTGAGGTTGTTTGGTTCAATTGTATCCAAATTTGAAAGCTAATTCATGTTATCCTTTCAAGTGTTGAGAAACATTTTTAGAAAATTAGATTATAACAAAAACTTGAGATAACGACAACTTTCTCAAATCTTGATCAATTTTGAAATCGTAAAGTGTTTTGGAAAGATAAACATGATATCTTCAAAACCCAACAACCTTTCTACAAGATTAATCACAACAAATTTATTAAGAATGAAAGAAAATCATGCATTTAAGAGATTAAACCCAAAACTTTTAAAAAACATGATTATAACAATAACTTGAGATGATGACAACTTTCTCAAATCTTGATCAATTTTGAAATCATAAAGTATTTTGGAAAGCTAAACATGTGATCTTCAAAACCCAAGAGCCTTTCTACAAGATTTATCACATAGAATTTATTAAAAATATAAAAAATATGCATTTAAGAGATTAAACCCAGAATTAAAAAAAAACATAGTAGAATTAAACGTTCAATATCTTTTTCAACTCTTGATGAAATTGAGTGTCGTAAAAAGCTACAAAAAGGTAAGACCAAGATCTAAAAAACTTAGATAGCCATTTTCAAGCTTTAATTCACCCAATTTTTTATGATTAAAAAAGTGACAGGTTTCAAACAAAATTTTGGGTGTAACCTACAAAGTTCCTAAAAAAAAAACTCAAAATATTAAAGTTTTCCCTCCTTCTAATGCCAAAATGTGACCAATGACATAGTATAGGTTAACTTCACATGATCCATATGAATTCGAGGCATATTTAACCCACTAAGCATCAATCCCAATAAGATCATTCACTGTAAACAAAGACAAAGAAGACATTAAAACTAACATTCTAAATCATGGAAGCTTGAAAAACCTCTAATATAAGACATTGAAACTTATCCTATTGGGGGAGTGGTGTCACATTTATGTGGAATGGTTACCCTTTCCCAATCCCTTGGATAATGAGCTTGTTTTGATCGATTCTATTAAAGAAAATCGACGAAACAGATGAAAGATGTGTGATAGAGCATTATTTAAAGTTAAATGAACATGATGCAAGCTATTTTAAAATTATGTAGGCTAAGATGACTGATATGGGTATATGAAAAGTTAATCTAAATGAAGTTTAAGCTAAAAAAATTCAAACCCTAATTACACAATACTAAATAGATGCATTTATGTTATCATGGAAGCCATTAATGGAAGGTAAGCTAATATAATACAATTAAAATAAGCTAAATGAGGCTAAATGTGAGTGAAAATGAAATTGATTTTAACAACATAAGTTTGATGTTAACAGATGGATCCATTTGTCTACAAATAGTGACCTATTTATAGGAGAGAAAATGAGAAATGAAGGGTTAAGATCAAAAAGGTTAATCAATGGTCAAAAATGAAGGAATATGGAGGCATGGATCATGGATTCCCATCAAGGGTTGAAAATACAAGATGATATTTAATCAAGGGCTCACATTAATCCAAACAAACACACTTTCAAGACTTGCACAAGAAGTCTTGTAAGTTGACTTGCACATGAAGTCTTGTAAGTTAAATTGCATATGAAGTCTTGTGAGTTTGTTAAAAGGAAGAATATTCCTTAGAATATCCTCATGGGTGAGGAAAATAGATATTTAGCAAATTAAAACAAAGTTTTAATGTGCAAAAGGGGAAGGAATATTTCATAGGAATATTGCTTTTGGAGGAATTTACAAAGGAAGAATATTCCCTTAGAATATTCCATTGCAAGTTGGGGGAATTAGATTAATTAGGTAATTTGATAATTAAATAAAGTTTCAATTATGCAAATTAGGGGATTTAGACAATATTCATTAAATAAAATGATTTAATGAAAAGGGGAAGGTGATATGACATTTAATTAAACAACTTAGGTTTATTTAATTAAATAAGAGGACTTTAGGGATTTAAATTAAATAACTTGATGTATTTAATTTAATAAGAGAAAATGTTAGCATGAAAGGGGATGAATTAACTCAATTATATTAATTAGTTTAATAGATGAAAATGACATAATTAATTAAATAGCTAGGCTAATTTAACCAATTAAGTGAAAATAGGATGGGTTTTAGGATGAAATGATGTTAGTTAGCCAATGTGATCCATCGAGACATTTTTAGGTGTTTACACCTGCTTCCACCATGCGATCCTCAAACACCCAAAAACCTATTTATGTAATACTTGATACCTAGAGGCATCATAAAATTTTCCTTTTGGATCAGGTCCCTAACCCAAAACATCCCTCGACCCAAGAAGAGAGTTGCAAACCTAATGAGTCAAAATAGCAGCTAGCTCCTAATAATCCTATGTTGATCCTCCAAGAGGCCACTCCTGTGGGTCCTTCCACATGTACACATTAACTTGATTCAGAACATAGGGAGTTTTGAAATTTGCCACCTGACTCCATCCAACATTAAGAAAATGACTACATAAACTCTATAGGTGAGGGTGAGTTGTCAAGGTGGGAGGATGGACATCCCAAGAATCAAACTAGAAGAGAGCATCTCAACCACTATTACAAATCCAAAAAAACCCATGTTTGACCAACTTGGCACCTCTTTTAAGGGTACCCCAAATCATAGAACGATTCCCTACCAAGCTAAAATGAGACATCAACATTCTCAACAACCCCCAAATATTTTGAAGTAAGGATTTTAGCCCATAACTAATGTTGTTGAGAGCACCATCTCCAGTACAAATTAGTAGCTAAGTCCTACCCATTCAAATCAATCTAGTGTAATCCTAACCCACCTTCCTACTTTGGCATGTAGGTGGAATCCCACTTAACCAAGCTCCACTTCCCATGAAGGAGATTTCCAGACCAAAGAAACTAACGAGACATGCTCTTAAAATCTTTGATGAAACTATAAGGGGTAGAAAACACAAAGCATTTGTACCTAGGAAGATCTTGCACTACAAACTTCAAAAGAGTCACTCTTCCCAAAAAAGATAGCCACCTACAATTCCAATGACTAACCTATTTGTGAAACTTATCAATAACCTCCTACCAAACCATTTTGGGAAGTGAACAAATAGAAAGAGGAATGCCAAGGTACACAAAAGAGAGAGCCAATCTGAAATCGAAGAATACCAACAATTCTCCTTTGAATAAGCTTTGGAGTATTAAAGAAATAAATAAAGGACTTCCCTTCATTAATACTCTATCTCAAAACAACCAAGTAACTATCCAAGACTCCCTGCTAAGTGACAACCTCCTCCAATTTGGCTTGCCCATCAAAGCGGTATTATCCAAAAACTAAAGATGGGATTAGGGAGGAATATTATTTCCCCAACTCCAATATTGAATGAGACCCAACTCCACCCGAGATCTAATAAATCTCCCTGAGCCTTCAGCCAGTAAGAGAAATAGATAAGGGGACAAAGAATCCCCTTTTTTGAGTCCCCTAGAAGCTCCAAACAACTCAGTTGGCTCATCATTGACCAACATGGAGAAGGAAGAAGACATGACACAACTCCTAAACCACTCAATCCAATCACTAGTGAAGAAAAAAAGCTTTCAAAATCTTGAATAATAATGCCCATTTAACATGATCATAAGATTTAGCCATGTGCAATTTAATAAACATAGATTTTTCTTTGAAATAAGCCATAAAGTGAATGGTTTCAGTCGCAATAATGACCCCATCAAGAATTTTCCTACTAGTAACAAATCCCCCTTGTTCTTCAAAAATCTAATTGCTTAACCAAGGCTTCAAATGCTTATTAATCAACTTTGTAATTATATTGTACACCACATTGCATAAGGAAATTGGCCTAAAAAGATCCAAAGAGTTAGCCCCTTCCCTTTTTGGGATGAGAGACAAAAAATAATCATTCATGACCTTCAACATTTGCTTATTCTTATGAGATTCCTAGACAACCTCCAATAGATCCATCTTGATCACTTCCCAGAATTCTTGGAAGAATTCCAGTGGAAACTCATCAGGCCTAGAGCCTTTCCTTTTTTTCATTTGAAACACAATATTCTCAAGTTCTTGCAAGGAAATCAATTGAGTAGAGATCCATACATTTTACTGGTAACCATGGGTAGAATTCTAGCCAATATCATAGCTTCATCCTCTTCCAAAGGAGGGGAATATTTTGATAAAAAATCTAAAAATAAGCGGATTGATTCTTCTGAAATCGCAATAGAGGAGGAAAGAAGCTCCCCATCTAAAGACAAGAGGGAAGAGATACTATTACCTTGCCTTCTATTCTTAACAAAATTTTGAAAAAATGACGTATTTAGATCTCCCACCTAGAGCCAATTAATTCAAGACTTTTGCTTCCAAAAAATTTACTCTCTCAATTCTCATTCTTTAACTGCCTTCATTGCAACAACTTCTAGCTTGCCATTCTCCTCAGTAAGACCTTGGTCACAAATATACTGAGTAATAAAGTCCAAGTAAGCTTGAGCATTTCACTTTTCTTGAAACACATTACCAAAATGGTGCCTATTCCAAAATTTCAACATATACTTAACATATTTGAGCCTCTTATAAAATTAGTACATTGAGTACCATGGGCCGACTTCCCAAGATGCCACCAACTTAGAACCAAATCATGAAGAGAAACATCTCTGAACTATGTAATCTGAAATCTGAATGATTTCTTTTTAAAATACCATGACAAGTCTACAACAAGCTTGATCAACCAATGATCAAAACCTTGCCAATCCAAAATCTCCAAGCTAGTTGATCGCCTATCACTAACCCAAAATCTAGATACCAAGAATCTATCCAATCTCTTAGAAATAGCTACTTCCCCATTTCTCCTATTATATTAAGAGAAAACACCATCGGTGGGATTTAGAAAAGCCACATTATCCCATAATAGATCCAAAGAAGGATCCAGTTGAGCATTACCACCCCTCTTCTCCTCCAGCGAAGTCATAGCATTGAAGTCACCAGCCAAAATCCGAGGAAGAAAAGGATAAAAAGTCTGCACATATCTTACATGAGCCCATTGATGAGCCTTGCCTTGAAATTCAGTAAGAGCATAAATTTTGGAGAGAAGAATTCTCTCACCCGACTCTAAATTCGAATTAGCAAGAGAAATAGAATATGTATAAGAGAGCCACTAGATCAAACTAACTCTATGTGGATCCCATAGGTAGGCCACCCCACTAGAGATACCATGAACTCCCACACTCTAGCACTGCCCTCTACCCCAAATCTTTCAAGCCACATTCAACATACTATCAAAAAATAACTTAGTTTCTTGAAGGAAAAAAAAATCTTGAGAATGAACACAAATAACATCTTGAATAGACTTTTGTCTAGGGATGTTATTCATACCCCTCAGATTCCAAGAGAGAAAAAACATCATTTGGGTTGGGAGAAGTGTGCATCAATAGTCTTCACCGATCCAAACTCCACCAAAATCTCACCAATTAGCTTAGCCTTTTCCTGATCCTTCTTTCTTCTAGCCTTAGGAGATTTCTTTTTTCCTAGGTTAGAAATACTCCTCACAGTAGGGAGACTAGAAACAATACTAGAAGGACCACTAGAAGCCTCCAACACTGAACCTATCCCTAAACAAAAGTAGGGGAAACATATCTATTTCCATCTGAGCCACTTTTTCACTGGGTTGCATTGAACTGGACTCTAGAATAGGTTGGTTATCAGGCATATTCTCTACAAAAGAGTCATCTATCACTTGCAATTCCACCTATATTACTTCTTGAACCAAATACTCAATGCATATTTAATATTTTAAAGGTTTCCTCCTCCTGTCTATCCTTCAGGGTTCTCTTTTGACCCATTCCTTTGTTAGAAGGTTTAATTAGAACAAATCCCTACTTATCAATCACCACCCCTTGCATGGGAGCCTTATCATTGTCCATCTTTATGGTAGACTAAGAAGGAGCATTAATCGATCCAGAAACATGAATAGCTTGGGGACACTTCCGTTGAATATGACCATATTTGTGACACAACCTACATATGAAAGGTAACACCTCATAATCTAACTACTGGGTCTAGGAAGATGAACCAAAAATCATGTCGATAAAATCTAATAAAAAATTATTTAGATCAATTTATACACACACCCAAGCAAAAGAAATAACCCTCTTATTGAAAGTTTGTTGAGATAGACCAACGAGCTTTCCCAATAGCAGGGAAAACATCTGTAATATATCACTTCTCTAGCATTCTAACGGAAAATAAGGAAGATGAACCCAAATTGGGACTCTAGAAGGTAGCTCCTCCATCGAGTTAAAACTAGCATGCCATGGTTTTTTGAAAAGCCTTGCTTGATTATAAAAATAAGGTCCACCTACGAAGGACCTTTTCTGATCAACAATACAAGAAAAATCTACTATAAAAAAGTTGTTAGCTACCAACATAAAATAAAAATCCCCTTCCGAGTTCCATATCTTGTGAACCCAAGTATCGAGAAAAGCAAGAGAAACCTCATCCAAATGAACTTGAAAATTAGCACATTATTGTTGTAGTATTCCACATTCTTGACCATTGACTCTAGTTGGATCACTAAAACCGGTCATTCTTGGGATTTCTCCAAAACACCCATTCACCTTCTATAGTTTGAAAGTCCCATTTGTTGTCAAGCTCGTACCAGGAGAAGCCAAGTTTGGAGCCCTTGGACCATCACCAGAAACAGGGAAAGCCTGATCTATCTTGTCAAAAGCCACATGCACCACCATCAAGATTTGATACAAGAACTCCCCAAATGAAGCCTCGACCCCAATGGAGACAACAAGCAAAAGGATAATCAGAGCATTCAGTGAGAAAAAATCAGTAACAAAAATTATGAAACCTTCCCTTTTATAAAGAAATCAATTCTCTTCAGGGCACACTACCTAAAAACCCATACCCCTCTTCTTAGGTCTACATAGCCTCCTAATAATCAATAAATAATATAAAATAAAGTAGGAAATGATGGAAATAGGAGCCAAGATTTGTGAGAAAAATAATAGGCCACCCTTGGCTGCGACCCCAAATGCAACAAGATATGCCCATGCAAAGAAACTACCTCTGCAACCAACCAGAGGCCAAGCTAGGCACAAACACCCTAGCTTTCCCATGACCTCTATTGATGATCTCCATCCTCCAAGAGAAGTCAAACAACTTCTAACAAGAATAAATTCCCCCCGATGATGATTTTATGTTAGAGGATCCCAATGAATTTTTTACCCCTTCAAGGCCTTTCAACTTGTCTAAGGATAAAGCCCACACTTTTTCTAGGCCTCTTGTTGCATGTGGGTCAAAGGTGGTTCTCTCTAAGGGATTCATGTAGAGCGTTAGAGTCACTCAAGGAATCAAGCTTCTAGGATCACTTGCAACAACCAAAAATGACCTTCTACAAGAGGTAAAAGAAAGAACATGAATTTTCAATAATGGATGCGAGATTATGGCTAATATACTATACTCAAGATTACAATGATATATTGGACTAGAATGAATTGGAATAGGATGTATATATGATACATTTCTTATAATGGCATAGATGTGAGATAGGATTAGATAAGATATTGACATGTGTCTTAATATTGTATAATGAGACAACTACCTTGACATTATTAAATACCTAAAACATAAGAATTAAATAAAAAACAACTAGATAAGATATGATAAATATTATCTAGACAACTAAGACTTCTAGAAAATACACCTAGAACCTAAGTGGATTTAACATGTAAATAAGCCCTATTAGACAACTAGATAAGTAAAAGAACATATTTACATCAACACCCTCCCTTAAGTGCAAATTAAGAAGTATATTATTATGCAAATGATACAAAGATAGGTCATGGATATGAGGAAATGTTAAGTACCCATATAGAAATGCAACCTCACAAATAGAGAAAAGGAAAAAAACCATTAGGACAAAACTCCTCCCCAAAATAGAGATGAAATACAAAAAACTCTCAATAATGAATAAGAGGGAAAAAAACCCATGCAAGGAAAAAGATCCCCCATAAGAGAGAAGAAGAGAGATCATGCATCCCCCCTCAATGTTGAGTCTCTTATAAAGGTAGATTCTCAAAACTGAATGTTGAAATGATCCAATCTCACCAATCAACATTCCTCCCTTTAGGAAGAAAAAAAATGGGATGATATGTATGATGCCTTCCCATTCTTAAAAGGAAGATGTAGGAAGAAGGATCATGTCCATCAAAGAGAAGATGTATAAAAAAAATGGTCTCTATCAATGCCAAAAGATGACACACTCCAAATAGGTATTCTAGGCCACACTATAGAAGATGTCAATCCAAAGTCTCCTAGAGATGGATGTAGAACATGATCCAAAGAAAAGGATACATCCTTTATAGAGAAAGAAGCCTCCTCCAAATTATATTCAGAAGTATCCATACTCACATCAAAATATAAATAATGATCATGTAGAGAATGGATAAGAGGGCTAGAATGCTCCCTCATAACAACTGAAGAAGGATCATCTCCATCAAAGAGAGGATGTATAAAAATAATAGTATCCCAAATCTAAAATCTGGGACTCAACAAACAAATTAGTTATGTCTATCAAGTATGCATCCCAAGTAGATGTAGTTGGAAGATGATGTAGATTTTTCTATACTGGATCACAAGAGGCCAAAACTATAAAAAAATGAGTATCATCAAATACAATAGAATATGGAGGAGATGAAATACAAGGCTCAAGAATGGGATTTGATGTGAGAACACCCAAGTTCAAGTAGCCAAAAGTCTCCTCAGAATAATGGTCCACACTAGAAGTGTGATCCATAGTTGAAGGAAAAAAGTCATCATCAGAAGAAAAAAATGCAAAAGTGTACAATTGATGAATGTTTAAGCATCTGAGTAGCAATAATCTCTCTCCTCTCTAATTTTCTAATGATAATTGAATCAGGAGTGAATTCCAAAATCCTCCCATTTCCACCATGTGTAATCTAATAGATGGAAAGAAGATTATTTGCTAAATGAGGTGCACACAAAACATTATTGAGAGTTCCCTCCTCAATAGAAATAGATCCCTTCCCAATTAAACTCATGTATGTATTGTTTCCCATAAAAATTGGAGACTTAGAACATGGCTCAAAATAAGATAATATAGACTATGAAGATGTGATATGATGAGATGCTATCAAATATAGAAGCCATCTCCTTTGTCCTTATTAGACTATTTTGAAGAAGAAGTTGACTAAAAATTTTTAGAAGGCAAACCGGTATGATTATGTTTCAATTCATCAATATCCTTTTTATAACAAGAATGTCTATCATGCCCAAGATTCTTACAATATGAACAAGTAGGTTTCTCCTTATTAGATGATTTCTTTGTGGAGAAGGATTTAGTCTTTGGTTTATCTAAATCTGGATTGTTCTTACATTTCTTATGTTTCTTATTAATATGTTTTGATTCTTTCACCTAACTAACCAATAATCCCTAAGATTATATGATTTGATGAGACCCATTGATAGAAGTTTTTGTTCATGTATTAACATCTCAAAAAAAGTTGTAAATGAAGGTGTAGTATATGCAGACCCCATAGTCAACACATAGTATGAAAGCTAGAAACAAAAAATAACATAATCATGAGAAAGTTTATTCAATGTATTATAGACAAACTGAATGTCCTTTTTATCAATTCCACATGCTTTACATTTCCCTTAGATCATTAACCTTGAAGTTGTATTCTTGGATGTTTTCAATTTTCTTAGGATAAAATCTCACCAATTTATTATAAATTTGATAGCCTTTTACTTCATCTATAGTACCATACAAAGTTCTTAATTTTTCCCAAGCCTCATGATAATTCTTACATTATTCAATTTGAAATAATAAATCTTGAGAAAGTAGCTTATGAAGAAATCCAAGAGCTTTAATGTGTTGAATCATCCATTTTATCTTTTTTCTCATAATCTGTAGGTTCAAGAACCTTATTTTCAACATATACAAAGTGACCTTCATTCATTAGAGAACACCATGCATGTTGATGCCAAGTTGAATAGTTATATGGTGTTAGAAATGATCCAAATGATCCTTAGAATGATCCATGAAAAAGAAGAGCACAAGAAAGACATATCAAAACAATGCACCAAGAGACCCACCCAAATCACAGAATCAAGAATCCCCCCAATAATATGTTTTGATACTTTATATGTATTATGATTTCAATGCTAGATTTATGTTCCAAATTTTACAATGCCAAGATAGATTTAAGAATAGAAAATTATAACAATATCTTAGGATGGATCCTGAAATTGAAAGTATAATTTCCCAATATGATCTACATTGAAAATCAAAACCTTCCCAAGACAAAAATAACCTTCTCCAAGTCTCATTTTGTCCAATTAATCAACTAAAATTTAATTTTACACAAATCTAAATAAAAGATACATGAGGCTGAATCTAGAAAAAGGGCATGTATAGAAATGTAAAGCTCCTCAATACCTTTCCAATGTTATAAAAACTCAAAAATTAAATAATATGGAAAAAATTTATGAGCTCGAAGGTCGAAAAAGGAAAATATGACTTCAACCAACAATAACATTCACTTGAGGAAAAATATAAAAAATGGCTTGTACCACTATGAAGTGTTCAAAACCATATTTCCATGGATATCTTGTTTGTAAAATTTTGACACCTCGGTGGAAAGTTATTACATTTTGAAAAAAATGCCCTATTAGGGCTTGGGGACAAAAATTAAGGGCTTGCACACTTGGTCATAGGTTCCCAATGTGACCATCAGCTTAAATTTTATAACACACACACATATAAGTTCCATTGAGGGTGGTGGTGCCACCTAGACAACAATGGTGTCATGGGGGATGGGTGGAGTTACGCCACCTACAGGTGCTTAAGCCCTACAAGGCTAAACAAAACCTCCTATTTTGTTGGGTGAGAACTAGGGGAACCAAGCACCACACAAAATTAAATGGGAATTTAAAAATAATATGTTAATATTTTAAATCTATCAAATTCATACCTTCTGCAATAAATTCATAATTCACACCAATAGCAATGACACATAAGCATACAATGCTAATGTAGAGATAAAATATTCACTTGAATATGCCAATTCCTCAAATTTTACTGATGCTGATGCAAACCATGTACAATGCAACATGTATGAACTAAAGGATATGTGCATATTTTGTAAAAATATACGAACTATATAGATAAAATTTTGGCAATTCTACCAAACCCTAAAAAATAGCCCAATTGTTTCCCCAAATATAAAGTGTTTTATATGAAAATAGGGGGTTTTGAGCCTTTTGGATTCAACCACGAAGTCCATTTTTTCTCGATGTATAGCTAGCAAAAGGTCATTCACAAATCACCTCAGATTTGAGAAGGGATTTTGCAGATCTAAAGCTTTGATACCATGTTAGAGTCGCTCAAGAAATAAAGCCTTCAAGATCACCTGCAACAACCAAAAACAACCTTCTACAAGAGGGAAAAACAAGAACATGAATCTGAAATAATGAATGCAATATTATGACTAATATACAATACTCAAGATTGCAATGATATATTAGATTGAAATCAATTAGAAAAGGATGTACATATGATGCGTTACTTATAGAGGTAAAGATGTGAGATAGGATTATACAAGATCTTGACACGTGTCTTAATCTTATATAATGAGATAAATACCTCAACATTATTAAATGACCTAGGACACAAGCATTAAATCAAATCCAACTAGATAAGATAAGATTTAACTAGAAAAATAATACTTCTAGAAAACACACCTAGGACCTAAGTGGACTTAACATGTAAATAGGACCTATTAGACAATTAGATAGGTAAATCACCTATTTAAACCAACAAAGAGGAGCCCTTAATGTAGCTCATGCCTAATACTTGAGGAGAAGGTTAAAACCCTCTTCAAGGCCATCAACATTAAAAATGAGATCCTTTAATGGCATCTAGCCTAGTGGTATATCGTCAAGCTGAAAATCCAAAATCTAGAATTTGACACCCTCTTTCATGTCCTAAATTGGAAAACTAAGGTGGTTGATGATAATGTCTGGGATTATGTGAAATTTTTTTGCTGAAAGTTTTGAAAAATGGTAATATTTTCAAAAAGAGGTGAACTCTCTCAAGGTTAATCAAGAAAACATAAAGAGCAACATGAAGGAAATAATCACCTTCAATAAAGAATCTATTAATAATATGACCACTAATCTATATGTGTTTAGAGCTAAGATGGAAAAAAGAAGGTCTAATAAATAAGAGGACCAAATGAACACATCCAAAACCAACACTCCCTAGCTTGGCCACCCTTTTAGAACATGGGAAAAAGGATGTGAGGCTAAGGGAAAAATCTCTACTAAAATTGAGCCCACTTCTACTGACATTGGTATTTAGGGTGGAAAATATATGAAGGTTACCAACAAAGAGAAATTAGAGTTCCTGAATCATGAATGGTAGGCCATAAATGGCCTAAAGTTTCTTGTTGAAATGTAGTTAGTTCTTCTTATTTTTAGATAAAAGGCATTATTCTTGAAATATTATTAATAATGTAGTTGGTTCTCTTTTTTCTTGTATTGCTTTTGATATTTTTGATTGTTCTTTCTGGTTTTGTGTTCTTTTATTTTAGTGGTGTTGTTTTAGTTTCACCCCTTGTGAAAATCATTTTGTTTTTCTTTATGGATGCTTTGTAATGGGTCTAGTCCCTTCCCATGATTTATCTTAGTCAAAACCACATTTTATCAAAATAGATAATTTTATGGAAAGAGAATCCACATCCCAATCATAATTAGAGTAAATCACACTTTTAATAATTTTTTACGGTAACATGTGATTTGTTTTATTTTTTCAAATTCCATTTATGCTCTATCTAAGGTTTGTTTTAATTTAGAATAGGGATCTTTTGTCTTGCATTCATTTCTCATGTTTAATTATGTTATCATGTAATCTAGCAGTGCTCGATTCATGGATAACCCCCTACAAAACTTGTTTGTTTCATAGGTTCATGGTGTTCAAGCACACAAAACGATACCATTTTCAATCCCCCTCGATGTGCATTCTAAAATCTCAAACAATCCATTTGAGTTTCCTCCCCCATCCATCTTTTGAAGAGATTTGAAATGAGCATCTTCATTAGCTTCCAACCTTTGGGAGTTGTGAAATTTGGAAAACATGTCGAAGTGCTGATTTTTAGTGCTCCTACATGTTGAGTTTACAAAATTTTCTAAGTCCAAGTGCACAAGTTCTGATTTTTAGTGCTTGTGCATTTTTGTCTATACTTAGTCGGTTTTAAATATGCACGAGCAGTGATTTTCACCGCCAATGCATATTTCCCAATTTTCCCTCCTAAATTCATGCCTTCATCAATGTGCAACTTGAGTTCATTTATTATACTTTTAAATCACTTAATAGTGATTTTAAGTTAACCTTAATTCATTTCATTTTGCCATTCCTTCCTCCTCTGTGTGCAAGACACTTCTCAAACCTCCTATAGACTCAAATGTGAAGATCTCTTCCAACTTTCGAGCTAGGGTTTTTGCATCTTTCGCCAGGTATGTCGTTACTTCTTTGTCATTTTTATTCTTTCCTCTTTCTATTAGCTGTTACTCTGTAGATTCTCTTTCACTATCACCATTTATGTTTTCTTTTGTTAAGGGTTATATTTCTTTGTGTTTTGAGTTATCCTTCCATTAAGAAGATCACACCGTATTCTCTTTGTTTCTTGCTAGGGTTTTCACTTTCATTTTTCTTAACATCCTAAGTCTTTTTTCTCCCTAACATTTCATGATTTTCTCAATTCATCGAGCGGTGAAATTTTGAGTCTAAGCATTCAAAAAATTGATAGCTTCCACATTTGAAAGATTCACTCATATTGTCCAAGCGGTGATTTTCATTGCTTGAACACCAAGCCTTCCATCAAATTAATGTCAAAGCAGTGAAATTAATGTTCTTACACTATTAATTAGTTTCTGAGCTATTGAAGTGTCATAGCGCTTATTTTCCCCGTGCCTAGACTCAAGATTTTTATTGCAACTCCAAGTGTAGGAGCAGTGAAAATCACCACTCCTACATGGAGTGAATTTTCACTTGATGCGAGAGCGCTTAAAAAACCCGCCTTTGCACATCAATTTTTCTCCAAATCTTGTCAAAATGTCAAGGCGCTGATTTTCAGTGCCTTGACACATTTTCCAATCTTACATGTAGAACATTTTCAGTGCCCTTACATATAAAACTATCTTTCTAAGTGTAGGAGTGCTGATTTTCAGCGCTACTACACATTTGGAATTTTTTCATCCTAACACTTCAAAATCACTCCATTTTCACTTCAAACCCCATTTCTTCACTCACACTCCATTTTCCATGCCTAATCGCTCATTTTGAACTTGATCCATATTGCTCACTTGCTTCACACTTACCAATGCTACAATTCCACCTAGCATATCTTGATTCACAATGTTTGTAGTTTTTCTCCAGATCTCATCAAGTGATCCCAGAAGTGATATCCTTTGATCCTGATTCTTCTAGATGACAACAAAGAAGCCTCCATCATCTTCTAAGAAAGAAGGAAAATATCAAATATAAATACCAAGGTGTCTTTCCACCTATAGTGGTGATATCAAAGGTGGATGAGATAAAGGACACTGAGGTTGGTCATCAAGACCTTGTATTAAAAGAACTGAGCAAAAAATCTTGGAAGACAGTTTGAGAGCCATTGTCCACAACAATCTGCATCTAGTGTCCACATTCTTGACATCTGATCAACACAAAGTTCATTCTCTAGGTTGCATCCCACTACATCCGAGAGAGAAAAATTTTAATAGATTCCTCTGGACAAGTGATGATGAGGCTAGACCCTAAATTCTTTGACATTGTTTTTAGAGTTCCACACATGGAAAAATACATTGATATTTCAATGCAACAAGCGTAGGAGGTTTACAATGCAAATCCCACCAAGGATAAAAATTTGATTAATAGCCAATGGATAAAGACACCGAGGCCTACTATCTCAAGGTGGTCAAAGGGGCTTCCTAGGAGTAGGGAAAAATTTAGTGGCGAATATTCGCCAATTGGCTAATAATAGAAATCAGGAGCTCCAAAAATGGCGAATAGTACAAGCTAAAATGAAAACTAAATCACCAGGGTTTTATGAAAAAATAATTTTGTCTCGATTGATTTGCCATGTAAACAATGCGTCATGAAAAGTGATTCACTAGTAGTTTATACAGTAACTAAATTTTTTAATTATATTCACCAGTAATATTATATTCCTTCGATTAATTTTGGGGCAATATCGCCACTAATAATAAAATACTATTTAATTTTAGGAATATTTTCTTTAATCTATTGCCATAGATTAGTTTTTTAATCGAATGGTTGCAGGTTGATTTCGAGCCCTAATACACATGTGCCTTTTAAAACGCTTCTTGAGGCCCGAAATTTATTTTGGGCCTCAACAAGCCTTTAAAAAGGCACATGTGTATTAAGGTGCAGAATGAACTTGCAACCATCCTTTGTTCTATGTGTATTAGGGTGTGGAATGAACTTGCAACACCAGATAATGTTTCCCTGATGTGAGATTGTGATGGGGGTTCCGATGATGAACCATTGTTAGGCTGATGGTATTGAATTTTGTTAGGAATAGGGGAAGATCTGCCCCTCGACCCTACCTGTATCATGATAGGAGCGCACCGAGATTCACTAGGATTCACCACTATGATTATTATTTTTACCAATTATTCATTAAGATTCGCCAGGATTTTACAATTTTTTTAATACTGTGCATAAGATTCGCTAGGAAAATTAATATATTTTTTCAAATAAAAGGAAAGATTCGTGAGGATTTTACAACTTTGACGAGGGGGGGGTTTCTTAAAGTTATCCTTGCGTAGGAGCGCCTTCAAAGAAGATGTCAAGGAAATGATTACTCTCCTAAGAAGGGTTAAAGGATTGCCTGAATCATCTCATTTTCAAGAGTGGATGTATGAATAAATTTGGATCATAATAAGAAAAAAATATCATATTCATTGGGGAACACAAATCAGTGACAAAATTCATGAACAACTTATAAATGTGCCAACCACTTTGAAGTTCTATATGAATTCTTATTTGGTGTATGTTGCAACCGTGATGAGGCAATTCCCAAGGTTATCTACAAAGGGAAACTGACACTTGGTGCTTGTGTACAAGTATTTCTATTAGTTGGAGCTGAGGGAAATTCTTCATCATTTCAAAAGGGTTACTGATGCCTTCTTTGCACCTCTCCTTTTTAGTTTTGATCCAACTCTCAAAAATAAGAGAGTATCTGACAAGGCCTAGAAAGTGGTGAGTAAGGTTAAGTGTATATTATTGCAATTTCCAATTTTCAATTACATGATGGTAGGTTGCTACACTGGGTGTCCTTACATGATACCCAGGTATCCCTCAAATAAGTGGATACTCATGGAGCTATGTAGACAAATTATATCAATTCACAAGGAATGAATGAGAATTCACAAACCAGGTTTCAAGTTTCCACTAACAACTAGTAGATATACCATTCAAAGTGTACAAAATGCCAAATCAGTCTATGCAGAAATGCAAGTCATGACAATAAGGACATACAAAAACATAATTAACTTTGAGTACCAGAATGTGAATAGGAAATTGAAGAAGGATCACAACCACAAATACCACTTCAAAGACATATGGGTTGAATGTAGAGATGAAGATGATATACACAAAATAGATTATTGCAGGTTAACCATAGAACAAATCAAGGATCTTGGTGTTGCTGACCCACTAGAGGGTTTCAAAGATCCTAGTGACATCATGAGCACTACTTATGATGAAAATTAAATTTCCAAGAGACCTTTGCCCTTGATTCAATGGTACAAAAAGGAAAGTATATCCATCAGGGAAAGGATTGCCCCCATATTTCCCAACACAACAAAATGGTTTCACAAAAATGGTTTCTAGATGAAAGCCTTAGGACAAAATCAAAAGGAGAGGTACCTGGAGCAGAAGCCAACCAACAATAGGAAATCTACACAAAAGATAAGAATGTGACTACTCCCTCTTCTTCCTGCAAAGGTCCTAAAATCAGGTTTACTATTGGAAAAAGGGATACATAGGTAGTTGGAGAAGAAGAGGTCACAAAATCTGAATTAACTCACTCAAAATGGAAAGGACTAGTTTCTAAAGAACAAAAGTATGAAGGTGAAGGAAATGAAAGCAAGGAATCAGTTTCTAAAGAAGATTCTGAGGAAGAAGGGTATGCTGAAGAAGAGGATTCTTCAAAAGATCAAGAGTCTGAAGAAGATGAGGGTGAACAAGAAGGTGATAAAGAGGAACTTAGGCATGACAAAGAACAAACTCTTTCTCCATATGAGAATCTTGTTGAAGACTTTCCCCGATTGTCATCACTAATTGCTTCAAATTTTCCTTACACACCTCCTAATCCTAACACTACACCTCCTCTTCTTACCTCACCTCCTCTCACATCTACCAGACATGCAACATCAAAAGTGCTTGCCACTCCCCCTGTAGTCTCAAATATTCAAGCTGTTGATATTTTATCAAGCTCTCCATTATCTATTCCTAGTTTGTCATCTCCATCTTATGACATCACTTCCGAATCTGAATTCAATAGGTTTATGAATGAATCTTTGCAAGTTCAACTTGGTGTACAGTCTACTAGAGTAGTCATGATAGACACAACCCCAATTATCACCATACCAGTCATTTCTACGAAAGTGACTATGACACAAGAGTTGATGGTCAATCAAGAAGCATATACTTCCTCTCTTCCCCCTTGGTTGGTATCTCAAGTATCAAAGCGAAAGAAACAAATGATTTCTCTAGAAGAGATTGATCTTGAAGAGATAGCCCCTCTGAAAGCCAAGGGGAAGAAAAAGGCCAAAGTACATTCACAACTTCATATTGACAAAGCTGGTCAAAAGCTTGAAGAGATTGGTCCACCCCCACTGGAAGAAGGTGATGTTTCCATGGAGGACTACACAGTAACAAGAATCCAACTTGGAAAAGTAACGAATGAAAGTGCCAAGGTAGATACTCAGGTAGTCCTAGATGCATTGGTAGGAAGGATTGACAAGGTGGAGTAGGCCCG
Organism: Sequoiadendron giganteum; assembly: GCA_007115665.2. Taxonomy (NCBI): domain Eukaryota; kingdom Viridiplantae; phylum Streptophyta; class Pinopsida; order Cupressales; family Cupressaceae; genus Sequoiadendron; species Sequoiadendron giganteum. The sequence continues at coordinate 444,369,866 of CM021108.1, read as the reverse complement.
AGATGTGTATAAAGAGAAGGCCGAGCATTATGAAGCTGTTTTGAGAAAATTAGTAGGCTCTTTAGGAAATACACAGTCTATGGCTATGATCAACATTAAGGAACCAACAATACTGAAGGCAGATAAGTTTTCCTCTAAGGGAAAGGCATTGTATGATTTCGTTGATGAGATGATTGAGCATTGTTCACAAATTATCACTACTGTAGATGAAAAGGCTACTTAGCTAGCTAAGTTGAAATTGGGGCTGGATAAGGAAGAAAGTATAATTTCTCGAGAGAAAAAAGAAATGGACAAACGCCTCTCATTTTGGTCACAAATGAAAGAGGAAAAGCTAAGTAAATTGGTGGAAGTTGGGGTAATTCCCAACAAAGAAGAAATATGAAGAATTCTGCGCCCAAAGCAGGGAACCATGAAGGATTCTTTTCTCCAGTGTTGAATATTTTTATGCTTTCACTCATTTTATAAATAGTTTTCGACATATTAAATGTCTTTTGAGCAAATGTAATTGCATGTAAAATCTGATATTTTTCCCCAAAAAGATGGACAGTTTTTTTGACTAAGTCAAAGTTAGGTGAGATTTTCCTAAATTAGCTCACCTACTTTCCTATTTTTCTCAACTAATCTCCTAGATTTACTCTTCCCTCTCTTTTATAATTAGGAGGGATTTCTATTGTAATATTTATCTTTTATCTCTAGCAACGAAGTGCTGCTCATTTTGGAAAAAATGTATGAAACTTTGTGTTCAACTTTGTGAATCTAAATCTGATCAATAAAGAAGAAATTTGCATACCAAAATTTGTGTTGGAATTGCTTCTCTTATGGTTTGATTAAGATTGGTGGCGATTAGTGTGTGAGATCTAAGGGCTTTGGACAAATCTGTGTAGACTTTATGTTACACTCTTTATTCGAATTTGTGTTTATGTTTGAATACAATTGTTGAATGATCTACAAGACTTTGTGCTTGTAATTATTCATGCTGCTCATGGAATTGCTATATCTAAGAAGATTTTGTGCTTCTAATACGACAAATGTTACATATCTCAAGGATCCATCAACGAAAAGCTATATAATGACTTTGTGCCTTTGTGAGATTTTCTTTCTCATTTTGTTGTTTATTATTATCATACTGGTATCTCTATGCTTTGCTTTGATAAGATAGAGATATTGGGATTACTACTTATTTTTAGTTTAAGTTGTATTGAATAAGAACTATCAACTATGAAACATTATAAAACATCTTCTCTAAAAAAAGAGAGAAGTATGAGTGTGACACAAACCGCCATATTGTAATTTTAGTATACATTTTGTGAATATTTAGTTAGTTTTACTTAGCTTTTGTAAGTAGTAAGAAGGGCACCTCCCCTTTCTGAGAGGAGAGATTACATCTCACATAACTGTGGTTGAAATAAAGGTTATGTAATCTATTGAAAAGAGGATTACATAATTTTCACCCAACAAATTATAAGTTATTTTATGCAAATTGATTCACCATCATCACCTACTCAAGTGAATTCCTCTTTACTTACACCTAATGTTGACCTTGGGGATGATTGGGGTTCCCTTGATTCTATACCTACATGTGTCAAGGAATATAAAGTATATAGTTAATATTGTAATATTACCCCTTATCCATGGATCATACTACCTTTGGTTGACCAATTTATCCTCCACATGATGATTTACGAATTATGTCTATGAACATGAAAATTAGAGGATATATAAGAACAAGCTGAAGCAATGTTAACCTATTCTACTCACACTCTATGTAACACTCAAATTAAGCATAAATTCTAGTAAACAATAATGAAAATAACCATAAATTATCACCAAAAGAACCCTTGTTACACCAATCCTATAGTGGTTGTGATGAATTATGATGGATTTGATGATATGTGAGTGTCTTGAGTAGAAGCATAACAGTGCATTTCATGGCAAGATTAAAAATGGCATGGGTTGAGGACAATTTATAGATTTTTGGCTAGTGGATTAGATGTATAATATTGAAAGGAGATATAAAGGGCTCAATTTAGTTGAGAGCTTAGGGGGGATGGGGAGAGGAAAAGTGCTCTCACATGGTTGATGGATGGGGATGAGTCCAAGAACAAAATGAAATCAATGGTTGAGGACCCCCTTGGAGAAAGTGGAGGAATGAGATGGAAAAGGGTACTTGGGAATACCTTAGAGGGATGGAAAAGTCCTTTCACCCATGTTTAATGGTACAAAGACCTATGTAACATGTACAAATCTGCCATATCTATGCACACATGTGGATTTATGCAAGATTTAAAGGAGTTTCACCAAGATTAGTGTGTGCAAGTAGGGGGTTAGCAAGTTAATTAATTTCAACTCATTAATTAAAAATAGATGGAAAAGGGAAATAAATAAATATAAATTTATTTATTTTTTAGAAAGGGGATGTGAACTTAGGAAATATATATTTATAGTTATCTACTTTAGGCAAACATTAGAATAAGGATATAAATGATTTGAAGGCTAGAAATAGGGTTTGCCGAATAGGGATGAATAATGATTATTAATAAATAATAAAATATTTTTTAAATTTTAAGGGGATAAACATAGATAATTAATTAGATAAACATGGATTTATTCAATAAATTATAGGAGAAATGGTTAGGAAATTATATGAAACTCAACATGTGAATTTTAGGTGTATATGTTTTTTCGTCTTTGAAGTGGTGTTATGAAGCAGTATCGTTTCAAAGAAGAATAAAAGTGGTTGAATGAGAAGAAAATGGTTAGGTTAAGGAAGATTCCCAAATAATTTTAAGAAGTGATTGGGAAGAAGCATGGTGGTGATTATGATGCCCCCTTGAGAGGACAAGTGGGTTTGGGAGAACATGGGTGTGCTCTCAAAATAGATAAAAAGATACATGATGAGTGAGGACAAAGTAGAGGTTAAGGGATAGGGATGAAAGGATGAAGAGATGATGGATCATAGGTGGAGGAGATGAAAGGTAATGTGTTATGATACATTAGGTTGAGTACTCTTTGTTTTTTATTGCACTAGACATTATGCACAAGTTATAATAGACCACGATGATGATGTGTCATGTGCACAAGAAAAAGGCAAGTCAGAAGAAATCCTATGCCTTATAGTACCATGATATGGAAGAATATGATACCATTATGGAAAGTAGGCTGAAAATATTGATACAAATATAAGATAAAAATATAAGGTGTATAAAAAATTAAGCAAGAATACACAAAATGATTCAAAGATAAAAATGATGATGTCTCGATCAATTTGAAAAGATAAGATTGGTTGGTTGATAATGGAGAGTGTTGTTGATGTGGGAACAATATATATAAAATAATATGAATATTGGGAATGTTATATCCTAATAATGGTGACGAAAATGATGATTATGATTAAAATGTACAATGAGGCTAGGAATAAGACTAAGAATGTGATTGGATGATTTGTGTGGCTTACATAGGTAGATTATGAAAATTAAGATTTTCTTGCAATTCAGATCACTTGGAGCATTGGGTTCCTAGGAGTGACTTATTTAAATTGCATGGAGGTAGCTTGCAACTAGATATTAATGACTATTGGCATAAATAGATGTTTTACCTAACTAGTTCATTACTCAGTCTTATTTACATGTTAAGCTTACTTAGGTCCTAGGAGGGAATATTTCTAGAAGGTGTTAGTTGTCATTAGATCTTATCTTATCTTTTAAATTTTAATATTTATGTCCTAAGTCATTTAATAGTAGTTGTCTCATGATATAGGATTAATACACTTATCAGAATCTTGTTTAATATTATGTCCCATCTTGGCTATATAAATAGGTGATCTCATGTGTAAATAAATTCATAACAATTTATTGATCAATAATATGATCATAATCTAGCATTTTCATCCTTTGATATAATATAATTAAAACTTTATAGGTGATCTCTTTTGTGTTTTCATGAAGTTCCTAGATCTTGGGTGGCTATAATCTTCACCCAAATCTTACATGGTGTATAGTATTCTATACCAACTCTTACATGGTATCAGATCTTGTGGGATTGCTTCTTGTTAGTATTTATTGATAGATATAGGTTTCAAATCTTGGTGGATCTTGAAAATATGAGTATGCTCTTCTCTTGCATCGAATGATGATCTAGAGAAGTAGAAAAACTTTAAAAAATACTAGATTTAGGGTTTCCCCTTTGTGAATTTGTAATGCAAGTTTATTTTAGAGAGTTTTGGTGTAGATATGAGATCACTATTGAGTTCAAAGAGTCCAAGAAAGTCATTTTTTCCTTTTATTTCATCCAAATTGGACATTTGAGGAAAAAACTACGAGGATTTGAAGAGGGAAGTTTGTTGCCAAATCTAGCAAGGAGCTATCATTTTGGAGCATTTTGGGTCAAATAGATGACCTTTACATTACACTTAGAAAACCCAAAAACCCCTGTTTTCAAATATAATAATTCATTTTTGGCATAAAAAGAAATTTTTTTAAAATTTTTTCACTCTATTATCTTAAATTTGACAACTAAAGAACTATCATCAAATATGTGTTAAATTTGACGACCATTGATCATAAGAATTATTTTCTTAAATTTGACAATCAAATGACCATAATTTGTGATTTTGTTAAAGTTAATGATTAAATGACCATCAAAAAGTCACTCCAATTTTCCCCCCTTCTTCATCAACAATTTCAAATTTGTAGTCCGAATTCAAATGACCATAACTTAGTCATACAAACTCCTTTTTGAAAGAATGTTTTTTTGATTTGGGGTAGAATTCCATGCTCTTCATAGTGGTGTAACTAGTTTTGATTTTTGGTGCCTCATTTTTTTGAAATTGTAGATTCTCACAGGTGTTGTTGAGTCATTCTCATTTTGGAACTTTTGGGGCTCCGCTCTTGCTTCTATAATTACATTTTTGGTTGATTTATTTTTGAAAGTGCATAAATTTTCATGTACTTTATAGTGGTGTGATCAGATTGATCCCATTCTATGTTAAAAATTGACTTTGAGCTTGTGGCCAAATTTAAAATCTATAAGCACTAAGATCAAGACCACTTCATTATTTTTTGCAAGTGGCACCTGCAAAATCACCAATTATAAATTACCACAATCATATATTTTTGGGAGGCTTTGTCAATTGAGTAATTTGGGGGGGGGGGGGGGGAATCTTGTGTTTTTTGTTGGTTGTAATCATGTATTTTTTGTTTAGTTTTGCACACACGCCCTACTGAAAGTAGGGACCCTTTGTGCTTGGCCTTTTGGCTCTTTTCTATGGCCTTTCCCTTTTTGAGCTTGTCTTTGAAAATCTTGAGTTTTGGGTTTTTCGGTGCTTCGGTGCTTTGGTCCTGGTTTTGTGCTACTTTAGAATGTTCCTAAATGCCTATCTTTCTTGTAAAATGCCCCCATTATGCTAACACTTTGAAAATTCTAAGTCTTTGGGTCAATTTCGGGTTTTTCCCTATTTTCAAGAATTTTCTCTTTGGGCGGATTTCCCCTGTTGCCTGGAAAATCTGACGAGGCTGCTTCTGCACTATCTTTAGGGATTTTGGTGCTTCGTAGATTTTTGTCTCCCCCAGTTTTTCCTGACATTTTCCTTCGTTCCTTTGTTTTGCTGGTTTGCGTCTTTTGGCCAGTCCTGTGCTGTCTTCGGGGATTTTTGTGCTTCACGAATTTCTTTCTTCCCCAATTTTTTTCTAACTTTTCCTTTGTCTCTTCATTTTCTCAGTTTGCATCTTTGACTGTTTACCTCAATGCTGCGAGGGCTTTGCGTCTGGGCCATGATTGGATGGTGGTACTGCCTTACCACGAGGGGATTTTGTTCCCATTGTGGAAGCATGGTGGTCTCGCCTTACCGCGGGAGTCTTTGGTCAGGGATGTAGTTGCGTGGGGTCTGGTCCATCTGGCACGGTAGTGCGGTTTACCTCGATGCTGTGGGTGTCTTCGAGCCTGGCCACGGTTGTGCAGTTCATCGCCATACCATGGGGGTTTTGTGTTTGGCTTGCGGTGTTGTGGTTATTGCGTTACCTTGGTGGTCGAATGCTTGGCTTACGGTAGCACGGTATTGGTTTCTTTGGAGGCATTGAAAGGTCAGACTATCGATCAATGATGTGTGAATCGTGTTGAATTAATAAGGACCCATTGCCTTGGGAAAATCCTGATAGTCCGTCCCTGCTTTATTGTTCTGGATTGTGCTAAGTATTGCCAATTTTGGTGATTTCCATGCCTATCGGATTTTTTTGAAAGTTTGTTATTTATCAAGAACTGAGAGGATTCATGGCCTAATTGCTAATGGTTCTACATTGCATGATGGATTTGGATAATTTAATGATATGTTCAGACATTCCTAGAGTTTTGACTGATGAGCGATTGGCCTTTTGGTGATTTATGTGCTTCCCTCACCTAAATCCGCCAGGCTCAAAATTTCTTGAAATTCCTTCTTGACTCAAATTCTACAGAGGGGTGAAAATCCTAAACTTTGACAAGGCTACTTTAATGAAGTTTTTATTGATTTTGGTGGCTGTTTTGGATCTCCCTGATGATTAGCATGTTGTTTATGATTGATTAACACAAATTTTGATGCTATAATGAATATTAATGGTGGCTATTTTGAATGCAGGTTGGATCAGGTAGGTTATTGCTAACGAGGCTAAGGGAAGAAGTGGATGTACATGGAAGATGTTGCGGGATTTGCAAGATTGCATCCAGGTACATTATGTAGCTGCGGGTAGGTGAAACTCGCTCGTACGTGGCTGGGTCGACGTGCTCGAGGGCTATTCGTCCAAGTTGGGGGTGACTTGGAGGGTTCAAGCTGATTTTACTTGATCAAAGCCATTGGAGAGGCCCAAATTGGCTGTTGGTTGGTGACTCATATTGACACTCATAATGCACGCAATTTCCTTCTTCTGCTTCACGTTGGTGGGATATTTATGGTGAAGGGAACTGTGGGGTTTGATTGATCTAAATCAGGATTTGTGGAGGTCACAGGTTGATCTAAGGGGGTGACTCATGCATTCATTGTAGGATGGCGATTTATTGTGGGCTATTTGGGCCGATAGGGTTGGTGGCCAACTTTCTCTATAACCCTAGCTCAGGCCAGCATGGGCAAGATATCTATAAGTATGAAATTTTTCCTCATTTGTAAGGGTTAGAAAAAGAAGCAGGTTATTGTTAGAGAGAGAAAGAACAAAAGTTAGAAGACTAGATCTTGTAAGTAGATTAGCAAGTGGAGCAAGAAGTTATAATTAGGAGTTAGTCATATTTCAAATAAGTGTAGTAACACAAAACATCACAATTGTTGCTATTACTGGTGATTTAATACAAGTGAAGACATTGTGTTATTATTGGTGTCTTCTTTGCATTGATTTGTCTTGCATGGTTCTTATTCTATCTTCAAAATTGCTTGGAAATATCTGAATGTATTTTAGGTTTAGAGTAAATAATTTAATGGTGCTTGTGATTTAATGCTTGGAGTGTTGTAGCAATCTCTGGTTCATACTTTGCACAACTTCCTGACTGTGGGACTGCTGTGTAAGGTCAAACTATACCTGTTATTTATGTGCTTAGTTCAACTGTGGGCATTTATCTAGTTCTATTGAATGAATGTCCATGATATGAAAAATCTTTAATTCCTTAGAAGATTGCACTATTTCTGTGAGATTCTAGGTATAACCTAGGTTAAAAAACAAAAAGTAATTTTAAAGGGATTGGTCCGTTCAAAGTATTTCTTCATTGGTATTGTTGGTCTTATGAGTAATATTAATTTTAGGATTTCTAGAACCCTTACCTTTTGCTATTTCTTTGAACAGTGGTTAAGTAGGAACTCAACTATCACTCTGTTGCAAAATCTGATAAGTTTAGAGTCTCCCACATTTGTTTTTTAAGGTCCCTTTATGATTACCAACATTTTTACATTTATCACTGAGTGATTCCACTGCATTGTCATAACCTGACACCCGAGAGACCTTGGGGTTATCTCTTTTCTCATAGAGATCAACCTTTCAAGAGAGATAGGATATTTTATATTCTGTTTGAGTTGTTGTTGTGCAGAAAAAACCATCAACATGATTAGCACTAGAAGGAGGGATTGAATAAGCAAGCTGGAGCGTTTTCTAAATGCCCTTTTTTCCTGAGAGACTCAAAAGGAGAACTAGATCTACCCCAAGAGAAGAATAAGATTTTCAAGAATTACCACCTCCAACTAGGTCAACAAGGACCAAAATAAGGGAGGGGTCATCATCCAATTCATTATTTCTACCATCTTCACCCTCATCCACCTCATCTTCATCTAATTCTGAGGTTGATTCCATTCAACAATCCCAACTAGTCATCACTTAGCCTTTACCACCTCCACCTCCATTAATGGATTTCTTGGCAAACAACCCATCACCTCTATCCTTCAACAAATACAATGTCATGCCCAAGAACCCTAAGATTTTTTTCTCTAAGTTTCACATGAGTGATCCTAATAGAACAACATAGGAGAATATTAGGATTTTTCAGACCTCTCTAAGGGATAAAGGTTTTAATAATGAAGATGTTGCATGTAGGATTTTCCTTTACTCTCTAGGAGAGGAGGAGTTTTACTTGTACAACCACTTGCCTGCTTCATCCATCCATAATTGGGAAAAACTTGAGGATTCCTTTCTGTAGAAGTTTAAAATTCCTATCAGTTCCAATGAGCTCTATATGCAGTTTACCAAAGTTAAGAGAGAAGTTAATGAGCCTATATGATCATTCAATAATAGGTTCCATCGCACATACACTAGATTGCAGACACCTTACACTGTGGATGATGCTACTACCTTAGAAGTCTATTTTGAGGCCCTAGATAATCTTACATCCACCTTCCTTAAGTGGAGAAATAATCCTCCAACAACCCCTCTCACTACATATAAAGAGGCTGTTAAGGTTAGTACTGATTTGAGACAACACTTGTCAGGACCCTTGCCATCTCTAGGATCAGTTTCTCACCCTGGGAAAGTCCAAGCTCTTAACCAGACATTGACTAATCACACTCCCATTATGAATCCAATTCCATAGCTGCATTTGGTTCCACACCTAGGTCACCCAATAATTCAGGCTCACCCAATGCTCGGTTATCCATAGTAGGGTGCCAATCAACCCCTTTATCCACAACCATAAGTTGGTTTCCCTACATATTTGCAGAACTCAAAAGTTTTAAATCGGTCTACGGGTCATGGAGGAGTGTTAGGATACTCCCCAAACAATGGAAATCCAGTGCCTTAGAATAGTCCTGATAAGGAAAGGCTAGATGAGCTAACCAAGCAAGTGAAGAGGGTAAATATGGAGGTAACCTACTTGAGGAGCCAAAAAAATAAACTCCAAGCTTCTCAGAGGAGCATGCAATCAAATTACAATAGGGATAATTGAGATGTTGCATGAGGACAACACTGTGATAGAAATCATAATTTTGATAGAGGCCAACAAGGTGGACAAGGGTTTGAAAGGAGACAACCACCCATGTAGAATAGGCCATGAAATACTAGAACTAATAATGGAGGAGTCCCCACTCCACTTGACCAACCCTCCAATCAAGAGAAACCTCTGACTGGAGTATATCTAGCTGAAGCAACTTTGTTAGGGTGATGCAGGCTTCACAAGACAAGCCACCACTTTGAGTTGGATTGTCCTGAATTTTAAACTACTGCTTCCATCTTCCAGTATGAAATCTGAAAATAACTCCACTGGTCAAGAGTTGGTACCCTCAAATGCATATGAATCCCCAATTTTGGAGTTGAATCGTGCTCCTTTTTCTAGGGATGAAGAGAATGAACCAGAGGATGAGTCAAATAGCCATAATGAAGAGGCTGAACAAGTGCTTAATGAAGATGAAATCTGTTAGTTATTTAATGAGGGAACTGAGAATGATAATGGTCCCTTAGATGAAGATGGAGTTGATGTTGAATAAGTATAGATGTTTCAACAACATACAAGAAAGTATGATTTGAGGAATAGGCCTAACAAGAATCCAAAAGCTAGAGGCCCATTTACCACATCTATTCCTCCAAACAACTTTACCACTCCACCAGACCCACATGCTAGCAATAATCCATCTTATTCTCAGGTGCCAACATAATACTTTACAAAAGGAGGATAACCTGACATGTGAAAAGGAAGTAGCGTCGATGCAAAAAAGGATAGACAAACTAGTCATTCTAAGGTAACCCACACGGACATGAATGTAGGACAATTAGGTAAATATGTAACTGAAGAACTCAGGAAAGTAAAGGCAAGTCTCTCTTCATTTGAGTTGTTAAGGGTTCCTGAAATCAGAAATGTAGTCTTGGGTTCTTTCAATTCAAGTACAACACAACAGGGAGTAGCAGTCAACGAGTCAGTCGACATGCATCCTAGTTCATAGGCACCTAATGTTCCAAGTCAAGGAAATCCTAGAGGCAGGGGTAAAGAAAAGGATAAGAACCAAGTTGCACAAGTTGACACTCAATTGAGTTTGTTCTAGGGCAAGATGGAAACCCCTCCCTTCCTGATTTCTATTCGTATCTTTGGGAAGAATCTACAAAATTGTCTTTTGGATTCAGGGGCATCTACAAACATTATACCTTTTGCTATCTATAGGGCTCTAGGAATTACCCCTATAACCTCTCAGAAGAAGGTCACCCAATTGGAAAAAAAAATGGTAAATATAGTGAGAGAATTGAACATGATCCCCTTGCAAGTTGCTTTAGATTCTAGAGCAACAAGTACTTAATATTCAGGTGGCAGATATTCCTGACACTTATTGTTTGATCTTGGGTCAAGATTTCACCAAGGCACTAAATGGATATACATCCACAGGTCATTCTCATATGTGGCTCCCCTAGAAATGAGTCCCAAATCAAATTAGAATTGAAAGAGAACCCAAAATGAATTATGTGATCACTAAATATTAGAATACTTCGAATGAGATATTAGTGTCAGAAGTCATCATGGGGAACTATGTCCTAACCGCCCCTATTTCAGATATAGAATAAGTTCTTATGTTGCAAAGCTCAATTGATGAATCCACATCAGGAGCCAACAGTTCTGAAGTATTGCTTGAACAAATAGAGGAAATATATGATCAAGGAGATATACAACTCAACTTGCTAGATTATTTCCAAGAGTTTATCTAGAAGTGTGTGGAGGGTCAAATTCAATTGGGCAGACATATGGATTTTCAGGAATTGCTACTCCCCAATTGGTGTAGAGTTCATAGTGCTCCTCACTCTGAGCTAGAATGTTGCCTGTGCCAAGCAGCCGTGGGGAAGATACAAAGATGTATTAATCCAACCCTAACTGTCAGGCTAGATATACAGAGAATTCAAAATGATCTAAAAGGAAAAAGACCAAGGCCTCCTAAAGAGCCTCTGGGCAATATCAAGGACAAGGTTAGTCAGAAGAAATTAGGAGTTGATGGTTGCTGGGTATTTAGATTTGATGGATCAAAATAAAAGAAGGGTGCTGGAGCAGGATTTAAGCCTATTAGACCTAGAGGTAAAACCTATTTTTATACTCATTAGATCTAGTTCTAGTGCACTAATAATGTAGCTAAGTATGAGGCTTTGGTCCATGGATTATTAATAGCATTAAGAAAGGAAGTCAAGATCTTGCAAGTGTTTGGAGATTTTGAGCTGGTAGTTAAACAAGTAAGGAAAGAATACTCATTCCATAATAGAAGAATGATCAACTATAGGCACAAAGTATGGGATCTCATTGAGAGATTTGATGCATTCGACATTCAATTGATCTCGCAAAGTAAGAATCAAATTGTTGATTCTCTGGCACAAGCTGCAAGTACATTGCAATCTTTATCACTTTCAGGTTTGAATAAGTTCATTGTAGAGCTCACCCCAGTACCCTTAGTGCCTGACAATGTCACTAATTTCTAGGTATTTGAAGATGACAAGCATGTTCATGATTTCATCACTAGTTGTGATGTGTTTGCTTCTCAAGTGATTGATGAGGAAGAACCTCAAGAGGCTGAAATAGACCTAGAAGGGGTCATTAACCTAAAAACTAACACTATCCCAAGAGGAATGTTGCAATTAGAACAAATTTTTGATTTGGATAAGATAAAAGATGAGGAACAAAAAGTGAAAAGGGAATCTCTTAGCAGTCAGTGTGAAACATACAACATGGGGACCCAGGAGGGTGTCAAAAATGTCTTTATTGGTAAGGCATGCACTCCAGAGGAAAGGGCAAGAATTATTGATGCTTTGCACACTTATCAAGATGTGATAGCGTGGAGTTATGATGACTTAAAGACATATGATACTTCAATCATTATAGATACTATTCCACTGAGGTCAAATGATAAGCCATTCAGGAAAAGACAGAGGCTAATAAATGATCTACTCGATCCCATTATTCAGAAGGAGGCGTATAAGCTACTTTCAATATGAATCATATTTCTAGTAAGACATTCAACATGGGTTGCAAGATTGGTTCTAGTAAGGAAGAAAAATGGGGAAATCAAACTATGTGTTGATTTTAGGAACCTTAACTGGGCATTAGAAAAGGATAATTATCTATTCCCTTCACTGGATGAAGTACTTTCAATTGTTAATGGGTCCCAGATGATGTCTTTTCTGGATGGGTACTCTAGATACAATCAAGTTATGGTACAATATGAAGATAGGCACAAAACTGCCTTTACTACAAAATGGGGAAATTTTTCTTACATGAGGATGCCCTTTGGATTAATCAATGCCAGGGCTACGTTCTAGAGAGCAATGGATATTGATTTCAAAGACATCATTGGCAAGTGCATCATTATTTACATGGATGATTTGAGAGTCTTTTCGAAGAGGAGAAGTGATAATATTGCAGATTTATGCCAATTATTCCAAAGGTGCAGAGAGTTTGACATCTCACTTAATCCAAAGAAGTGAATATTTGGAGTCGTTGAGGGAAAGCTATTGGGGCATGTTGTTTTAGATCATGGTATTTCCATTGATCTAGAATAGGTAGAGGCTATACTGAAAATTCAGCTTCCTGCAAGCAAAAAGTAAATGAAGTCATTCTTTGTGAAAATTAACTTTGTCAAAATTTTTATCACTTGATTTGTAGAAATAGTAAAGCCCTTGAATGCTATGCTGAAATAGGAAGCAAAGGTTGAATGAAGTGCATAAGCTATGGAGGCATTTGCAAAAATCAATAGAGCTATTACTGAAGCTCCAATATTGGTAAGTCCTAATTATGCCAAACCCTTTTATATATATTAATTTTCTTTAGAGCATTCCTGTGCTAGCATGCTGACCCAGAAATTTGATCAAGGGAATGAACATCGCATAAAATTTATGAGTGCTCCTCTGAAGGATGCAAAATTGAGGTATCCTAATGTAGAAAAATAGTCTTATGCCCTAGTCCGAGCAGTAAAGAAATTCATAAACTATATCTTGAGAAATAAGGTCTTTGCTATAGTACCTGATCCTGCAGTAAAGTTGTTATTATTGCAGAATGAATAGGGCAAACACAGGGCTAAGTGGGTAACTATGTTACAGGAATATGATATTGAGATCCAACCCATGAAATTGGTGAGAGGGTAGGGACTGACGAAGACAATGGTTGAGATAGGTCCCGACCTTCAGGAGACTGGTGTTGTGCAATTTTTTTGCACACACGCCCCACTGAAGTGGGGACCTTCTTTTTTCACTTTTTGGTGTTTTGGCCCTTATTTTCTGGGGGCTTTTCGCTTGCTTGGGTTCATGCTTTAATGTCCATCTTGCCAATTGAAGTGGCACACTTATGAGTTTTATTGAAAATCTTGAGTTCTAACTTTGTCTCAAAGTTTTCACTGCTTTCGAGAAAATCCGCCTAGGCCGGATTCTCCCGGTTTCCTTTCAATGTCCAAAGTTGCTGCCTTTCACCTTGTTTTCGGGAAAATTTGTATGGTTTGGATTTCCAAGAAGTCCGTCACCTCATCGAATCCATGGGTTTTTGTGGTCATGGCTATCTTGTTGACCACATTAATGGTGTTTGTGTGGATGTTTTGGGGCTTTGATATATTGGATTTTGGGAGGTAAATGATCATTAGAGTTTGTGCATTTGCTATCATTCGAGCTTGAGTCTTGGAGCTTTTGGTGTTTTGCTGGATTTTGAGATTTTCCAGGCCATTTGGACCGTGCATTTGCATTTCATGTGTGTGGATTGTATCTTGCTCGCATTTGATGATTTTCTATTGGCGTCACCAGTTTCGGCCCTTACGCTTTCATGGTAGGTTGAAATGATCCTTTACTTTGGTGATTTTGAATTGCTTTGCTTCATTTATTTTTGGAACTCTCATGATTTTCTAGTTTCCTTGGGTATGTGCATTATCATTGGGCATTTTGTGGGTTTGTATTTCTTTACTAGTCCGCTAGGTTGGTCATTGATGTTTGTTCTTGGTCTGGTATTGCTTCTCATTTGGGCGTTTGCTTGCATTGGTCTTAGACTCTAAATTCTGGTGTGAGAGCAAGTCATGCTTTGTTCCCTGTGCTTTCATGGCAGACATTGTAGGGTTCTTGACCTAGGGTGTGGTAAATCCTCTTCAAATTGCTATGAGGAGTGTCCTAGATTCATGTTTCATTCATTGGAGGTCTAGGTCAATTTATTGTCAGAATGCGGGCTTTAGATCCGGAGTTGTTAAATAGTTTTGCTGAAAGTAGTGAGGATGTGGATAGGTTTGGGTTTTCGAGGTCCTTGCAGAATTCCGCTTCCCCCAAATTTCCCTGACTTATTTCTTTCTTTATTTTTCACCACCTTTTCCCGAACTTCGTTTGTCTTGCCAAAATCTGTTCACTCTGAATTTCCCTGATTTCCATAGTCGGGTCATTTTACCGATTTCGTGCTTTGGTGATGATATATTTGGCTTTCGCCAAAATCCACTTCGTCCAAATTCTCCCGGATGTTCCACATCCCCTCTTTTTTCTCGGGTTAGTTGTAATTGGTGTTTTTTTTGCCAAAATCCGTCTTTGGCGGATTCTTCTGGGTTTTTGGGAAAAAGGTTGAATTTGATTATTTAAGAAGAATCTATTTATTGATGATGTTTTGATTGATTAAATGCGCTTATGCTAAGTGTTTCTAATATTATTCCTTTATTTTTTGATAGATTAAAATGATGTTTTGGGATTTTGCATGTTTAGTTTGTTGGAATCCGCCTGGTCCGGATTTTCTTGAAAATCCTCTCCAGTGTAGAATCCGTGAGGGGGGCTAAATCCCAAACTTTGGGGTATTAATTTCCTGCAATTTTTGTTTCTTGTGGATCTGATTGTGGTCATCTTTTGTGTTTGCAAGCAGGAGCAGGACATGATGTCGCTGGTCAAGGCAAAGGGAAGGTAATAGATCTGGGTACAGAGAATTTTGCCATCTTAGATGCAGAGAAAGTGAAGTTGGGCATAAGGAGCCAGATCCCTGAGAGAAAGCTAACCTCAATTTGGTTAGGAATCATAGATACAAACATAGGCATGTGGGACTATGAGGAGTTCAAGGCTGAGATGTCAGCACCAAGACCTCCTTTGTTGGCAAAAAGAATGGTAGACTCTGGGCTAGCTCATGTGGTAGGTTTTCCTTCTATAGTGTAGTGCTATGAGCTGGTGCTTGAGTGTGCCATAAATTATGATAGAGGGACACAGAGGATTATTGGTCCCCAGGGAAGGATTCTTGCAAGTTTCAATCCTATATCCATTATTACAACCTTTGACATGCCTGATAGGTCCCATGTGGTGACCTTTGACATAGATGATGCCAGAAACTATTATGAAGAGAATATAGTCAAGTCTTAGTAGGTGATTAACTCTTGGCTAGAGAAGCCTAAATCCCATTTCTCCAAGTTGCCTAAGCAACTATTTAGGCTTAATTTCAAGAGAGATTACTACAATGTCATCACTCTTCTCAGTAGGTTGGTGGGATTGAAGAGTGTAGGAGTGTTTGAGACCTGGATGTTTAATGCAATTGCTAGAATGGAGTAGGGAATTGAATATCATTGGGCAGGGGCCATTAGTGCTGTGATTCATGAACAGTTGTGCAATGTCTTGCAAACCAAGACTTTTACCATGACTTCTTACCTAGTGTATTCATTGGCGAGACTTCACCCATACAAGGGGTTAAGCACTAAGGGTATCTTTGGGAAAGATGCCATCTATGAAGTACATCCATAGTTGCACCTGACTGGAGGGAGTTATAGGAGATCCAATGATGCCTTCACAATGTACATCATTAGATTGCTCCAAGGTGTGGAGCATATTAGAAATTTTGATAAGGCAAAGGAATTGATAAAGAGATATGGGGCATGATTTATCTAGTTACCAACTTTCTCATACATCAGAATCGATGGTTTTTAGAGGGATCCCTATAGACTCCCCAGATACCCTATTGATCATGTCATATTGTTGGAAGTCACTAGGCAGGTTCGTGACTTCGACAATGTTGTAAAGGGAGAGATGCACAAGACAGGTTTTGGGAATGATTTCCCCCTAAAAATAGGAATGGGTGAGGTTTGTGCTTCCATTTAGTCTACTCATGCTTCTGAGGAGGAGATGAGAACTCTTGGTCTCTCCTTCCATTCCAAGAAAGCAAGGTTTGACATCACTAGTGAAGCTCAAAAGAAGACGAGTAGGGATTATAGCCATAAGGCTCACATTGAAGATTATTGGGTTAACCTCGCCAATGAGTTTGAGGTAAGAAAGAAGAAGTTTTCTAGATTGCCAGTGGATTTGGTAAGACTCTACAATGTGAAGGCCATCCCTGACTAGGTGGAAGAAGATGGAAATGTGATCCAGGGTCATGTCTATGAGGCAGTAAAAGATAGGCCAGTTGGAGAAGTTGACTAGTTAGAGGAGGAAAAGACTGAGTTGGACCAATTCATGGCCCCAATGATCAAATATACCAAGATGTGGTTGAAACACAAGATGCTAGAGATGGAGAGCGAAGGTGTTCCATGCACCTATGATCTGATGGGAGACTTAGAGTTTCACTATGCTTCTAAGGGTTCACTTGAACTGGATCCTAAGGGTAAAGAAAAGGTGGATTCTCCTTTTAGAATCTAGCTAAGGGAGGTTCAAGCTAAGAAGGCTGTAGAGGTAAGCAAATAGAGGAAGTTTGTTGCTAAGAATAGGAGACATGCCTCTAAGAGGGAAGCTGAAAAGAATAAAGAAGAAGAGGAGGAGGTGGAAAGTGCTCCACCATTGATAAAGAGGAGAAGAATCACAAAGCTATCACAGATAGTGGAGGAGGCTCCTAAGCTTGACAAGGAAATTGAGCCACCAGTGGTAGAGGTGGAAGCCTCAAGGGAAAAGACACAAGTTTACATGAGGAGATTAAGGATTCCTTCCCCAAGGGATACTACAGTAAAGGAGAATGTTTCAATTAGTATTCTTGTTGTTGAGCAAGTGAGTGTCTCCATTCCTCAGGATGCTGGTAACACATAGGAGGAACCAAAGAAGAATGAAGATCCTAAGGATCTAGGCAAGGAAGAGTTTCAGGAGGGAGACCTCTATAATGCAAAGGCAAAAATTGATAAGGTAATACAATCTCCCTTGGTATCACATGCAGGCTCACCTGTGAGGGAACAAATGAATAAGTCTCCTCAAAAGGAGGAAGAAATATTGGCTAGGGCTCCTTCACCAATACAAGTGGTTGTGGAAGAACAAGTACAAGAGAAAGAAAATCCAACTATGGACATTCCTAAAAGTCCAAGTGTTGAAAAGGATGCAACTACTGATCAACAAGAGCAAAGGCAAGATGAGCAAGATATTGTGCCTGCTGGTTCCACTATTCGTGATTGGCTTGAGAAGGAGTTGAAAAGTAAAATGGTGATAGTGGAGGATGCCCCTCCTAATTGGGATGTTCTCATGGCTAATTTATAGAAAGAAAAAACTAAGAAGAAAGTAAGGGTTGTGTCACGAATTGAGAGAGATGGGTCAGGTAACAGAGTGGCCCACATTGCTACTCCTGCTCCAAACAAAGATAGAGACAATGTGACTGCCCAAGACTATAATGTGCAAACTATTGACTTGGGGCATGCTCTTTTGGAGCAGGACATTGAAGAATATGAAGGCTCTAGTGCTATGATTATGGGCAGGTTGAAGAAGGCTGTGCAGACTAGGCATGAGCTAGAGAGGGAGAACGAGAAATTAAGGAAATACTTGCATGAGTTGATGAAACCTTTGCAAGTTATTGGCTCTTCCTCCTCTGCTATAGGTTTCTTTCCTTAGGAGACAATATCTGAACTTGAGAAGATGAAGGGCACCACACATGCTACAATTGCTTGGTTGCAAGGTGTCCAAACTAAAGGAGATGATGCTATTAAGAGCATATTATCAATTGGAGAGGATGCAATGAGATCGGTGGATTGGTTAAAGGCTGTCTTAGCTCAGGATAATGTGGATACCAACCTCCTACTATAGAAGACTACAACAATCATGGGATTCACTGAGGACAAATTAGTACGTGCATGCTTCTTCCTTTTCCAAGGGTTTCCGAACCTTGGGAGTGGTTTGAAATCCTGAAAATGAGGCAGAAGGCCTTGAAAAAGATCCATAAGCAAGCACGATAGATTGAGGATACCTTGACCAATATTTATGATAATTGCATTTTAGTTTTTGAGGTCATGACTGGGAGAAAGAAGTTTTCTCCTAAACATCTCAGTTTGGAGTAGCTTCGGGAATGGTGGAGAGATGTTTATCCTCCAGTCAATGAAGGACCAATTACTTGACATTAGTTGGATGATATTGCAACTTAAATTGCAGTCATAGACAAATATTTGGCTAGTAAGACCGATTGGGATGGTGTAGTTAGGCAGGCGAGAGATGATATCAAGTCCCTTGAAAGAAGGATTAGGGTTTTTCCTATGCCACTTGTTGCTAAGCTGGATAGGGTTCCTGTTGGTTGTACATGGTGAAGAAGATCAAGCTAAGGACAAAGATGGGGAGTAGCTATATATGGTTACATTGAGATTTGTGCTTCCCATTATTCACATGTATTGGGCCGAATTTTTGGTATCTTGGCGGTTTTGGATGAAATTGGTGCCAATGGCACATTTCATGTGTTCAAATATCTTTTAGGCCGACCTCTTATAGGTCATGTTTTATTGTAAATTGTCTTTTTAGGCCGACCTATCTTAAGGATTCTCTATAAAAACAGGCATGTTGCCTCATTTGAATATATATAGATAGGCATATAGGAGGAGAGAAAGAAAAATAGATAAGTGATATTAGGAAACTTAGGGTTTATTCTCAAGCAAGTGTTGTAACAGAAAGCTGGAGTTGTTGCTACTTTGGGTAATTTAATATAAAAAAGATATTGTGTTTGGTATCTATCTTTTGTAATTTCACCTGGAATGATTCTTGTTGTTCTATCTTTCAGATTGCTTACAAGTTTATGGTAAATGGTTTGATAATGCTTAGGGTTTCATGTTTGGAATGTTTGCAGGGATATCTAGTCCATAATTTTTGTAGTTAGTTGATTGTTAGCTGCTTTGCAAAGTTAGCCTGGACTCAAAATTGTGCTTAGTTTAGTTATAATGGTTTGTTCATCTCAATTGCAATAGAATTGGCTGAATGAATATTTGTGATTTGAAAATCTTTAAATACCTTAGAAGATTGCACTATTTCTGTGAAATTGTAGATTCATCTGGATTAAACAGAAAGTAGTTTATGAGAGATCGGTTCATTTTGAGCATTTTATCTTTTGGCATTTTCAATATTAGGGTTAGAAATAGTCTTAGAATTATCTCTAAATCCTTTATATTTTGCTGTTTCTTTATTATCAGGATTAACATCAAGTTTCAAAGTATCAATTTATTGTTTAGATTTGATAAATTCGAAGTCCAGTGTTTGCTCATAGTAAGGTCCCATTATGATTACCAGCATTTTCACATTTATCACTGAGTTGTTTTGTTGCATTGTCAAGACCTGACATTAGAGACCTTGGGGTTATCTCTTTTCCCATAGAGATTTACCTTTCAAGAGAGATAAGATATCATATTTTGTCTGAGTTGTTTTCGTGCATAAAACACCATCAACAACTAGTATGATGGAATTATTTACTATTTTTTGAACTAGTAGTGTCCTGAGCACCTTAAAGCAGTATAAAGAAGAGCTCTGTGTTTGAGGAGTGGTAGTTTTATGATGAAAGGGGTTGTCTTGTACAAGAGAAATCATGAGGGGGTTTAATTGAGGTGCCTAGGGAAGGAAGAAGCTGGAAGGGTGATGTTTGAATTTCATAGAAAATATGGCACAAGCCATGGCTCAACACCTTCCACTGCAAATCAGATCCCAAGGGCAGGTTATTATTGGCCTACCTTGTTCAAAGATACACATAACCATGTGAGGACTTGTCATGTATGTCAGACTGCAACAAGTAGGGAGAAGCGTGCAACCCTTCCACTTCAGTCGGTCTTAGAGGTAAAACCATTTGAACAATGGGGAATGGACTTCATAGGTCCATTCAATCCACCTTCATCTACGAGCCACAAGTATATTTACTTTAATAGATGAACCAAGGCTCTTGCATGCAAACAATACACTTCAAAAGTGGTAATTAATTTCATTGAGTTAGGTATTATTAATTGTTTTGGATGTCAATTGAATTTAGTTTGTGATAATGGTCCTGCATTTGCATCATTAAAGTTTTCTATCTGGGATTTTGATCATGGAATTGTCATAAAATTTGCATTAAATTACTATCTATAGGGTAATGGTTTGGCTAAGTCTTCCAATAAGAATTTGTTGACAGTCATCCATAAAATATTAGAAAAGAACCCCAAGGATTGGCACACCCAGCTTCGATTTTCTTTTTTGGTAGATTGCACTAGACATAAAACATCCCTAGGAACCCCTCCTTATCACTTAGTGTATGGTTTGGAACCTGTGTTTCCCATCTAGGTGAAGATACCTACCTTGAAATTTATCAATGAATATTATGATGGAGAGGATAAGCGTGAAGCCTGCTTAATTGAACTTTACACCTTGAAGAGAGAAGAGATGAAGCCTTAGAAAACTTTGCCAAACATCAGGGTGTGGTGAAAAGATGGTTTGATATGAGAGGAAAGTTGAGATCCTTTAGAATATTTGACTTGGTTATCTACTGGGACAAAGCCCATGACCAAAAAGGGGAGCATGGAAAATTTGACAGACTTTGGATCGACCCTTATTAGATTGCAGAGATTCTGGGAGACAATGCTTTCTGTTTTAAAACCCTCACTGGAGAGGATATCCCACTACCTATCAATGGGGAGTATTTGAAGCTTTATTTCCAGTCCTAAGCTATTTACAACTCTATCCTTGTACATAGGTAGATTAGGTTTTCTTTTTGTTCTATTTTTTTTTGCTTTTGGTTAGGGTAGGTTTGCTTCGATTGGTTTTTCTTTGTTGCTCTACTCCTGCTTTGGGTTTTTCTAGCTTTCTTCTAGGTTTGTTGCATCTGTATGATTGGCTGCTTGCCTGGGGTCATTATGAGAATTTCTTTTACAAAATCCAATCATATTTTTAGAGTCATTTGGTGGATTTCCTTTGTTTGATGTTGCATATGCTTGGAATTGGAATCACTTGATTAAGTCAAATTCTGGAATGTATTTGGGTCTCATACTTACACACAAATCTTAAGGTTTCCAAGGTTGCACATGGTCCTTGTGAGGTCTGATTGGGCGAAAAATATTATATTTTGCTCTAGCGTCGCTGTGGTTCTCATCCTTGAGTGCATGATTCATTTCTTGCAAGGTGAGAAAGAGGGTTTAAAAGATCTCAAAGAGAATATCAAAAGAAAAAGAAAAGAAAAGAAAATGCTGAAAATCAAAAGAAATGTTCACTTTATCAGGGGTATCCTAGTATCTCTACTAGGGCTATGGATGCTTGGGTGGTAGTAGAGATATGCTAGGGAGGGTCACAATGATAACCACACCGAGGCTATGGATGCCTGGCTGGCAGCGAGGCTCTATCCAGGTTTGATTTTGGAGTTGGAATCCTTATGTAGCCCTATCAGTCTAAGTTTGGTCCCTGTTACCACTGAGGAAAAAAGAAATGAATGCATATACACACACTTTGACCCTGGTATAGGAAAAAGTTGCTTGTTTGTGATTTCTGAAACCTTGTCCATAGGTAGCCCGATCCATCCATATCTGGTCTGTGAAACCAAAGATTATGGGTTGATTCCAGTTTGTCATTGAAATGCCCTGGAACATTTCCCCAATGGAGTTGACACCATTTGTTGTGTATTTTTGCACACATTCCCCACTAAAAGTAGGGACCCTCTTTTGCCTGGCCTTTTGGCTCTTTTCTATGGCCTTGCCCCTTTTTGAGCTTGTCTTTGAAAATCTTGAGTTTTAGGTTTTTCAGTGCTTTGGTCCTGGTTTTGAGCTACTTTACAATGTTCCTAAATGCCTATCTTGCTTGAAAATTCTAAGTCTTTGGGTCAATTTTGGGTTTTTCTCTGTTTTCGAGAATTTTCCCTTTTGGCGAATTTCCCCAGCTGCCTGGAAAACCCGACGGAGCTGCTTTTGCACTGTCTTCAAGGATTTCCATCTCCCCTGATTTTTCCTGACTTTTCCTCCATTCCTTCGTTTTCCCGGTTTGTGTCTTTTGGCTAGTCCTGCGCTGTCTTCAAGGATTTTGGTGCTTCATGGATTTCCGTCTTCCCCTATTTTTTGTGACTTTTCCTTTGCCTCTTCATTTTCTTGGGTTGCATCTTTGACTGTTTACCTCAATGTCATGAGGGATTTGTGTCTAGGCCGTGATTGGGTGGTGGTACCGCCTTACTATGGGGGGCTTTCGTTCCCACCGCGGTAGAATGGTGGTCTCACCTTACTATGGGAGTCTTTGGTTGGCAAGATGGTTACGTGGGGTTTGGTTCATTTGGCACGATAGCGCAGTTTACCTCGATGCCATGGGTGTCACCGAGCCCGACCATGGTTGTATGGTTTATCGCCATACTGTGGGGGTTTTGTGTTTGGCTTGTAGTGGTGCGATTACAATGTTACCTTGGTGGTCGAGTGTTTGGCTCGCAATAGCATGGTTTTGGTTGCTTTAGAGGTGTTGGAAGGTCAGATTGTCGGTCAACGACATGTGAATCATGTTGAATTCATAAGGATCTGTTGCCTTGGGAAAATCCTTATAGTTTGTCCCTGCTTCATTTTTCTGGAGTGTGCTAAGTATTGCTAGTTTCAGTGATTTTCGTCCCTGTCAGATTTTTCTGAAAGTCTATTATTTTTCAAGAACTAAGATGATTCATGGTCTAATTGCTAATGGTTTCACATTGTATGATGGATTTGGATAATTTAATGGTATGTGTAGACATTCCCAGAGTTTTGAATGATGAGTGATTGGTGGCCTTTTGGTGATTTCTGTGCTTCCCTCGCCTAAATCCGCTTGGCCTGAAACTTCTCAAAATTTCTTAAAATTCCTTCCTGACTGAAATTTCGTAGAGGGGTGAAAATATTAAACTTTGACAGGGCTGCTTTAATGAAGTTTTAATTGATTCTGGTGGCTCTTCTAGATCTCCCTAATAATTAGCATGTTGTTAATGATTGATTAACACAAATTTTGATGCTATAATGAATGTTAATGGTGGATATTTTGAATGTAGGTTGGATCAGGTAGGTTATTACTATTGAGGCCAAGGGAAGAGTGGATGTACGTTGAAGATGTTGCAAGATTTGCGAGATTGCATCCAGGTACATTTTGTGGCTATGAGTAGGTGAAACTCGCTCGTACGCGACTAGGTTGACGTGCTCGAGGGCCGCTCATCCGAGTTGGGCATGACATGGAGGGTTCAAGCTGATTTGACTTGTTTAGAGTCGTTGGAGAGACCCAACTTGACTCTTGGTTGGTGACTCGCATTCACACTCATAATGCATGCACTTTCCTTCTTCTGCTTCACGCTGATGGGACATTAATGGTGAAGGGACCTGCGGGATTTGATTGATCTGAATTGAGATTTGTGGAGATCCCAGGCCAATCTGAGGGGGCACCTCTTGCATTCATTATAGGATGGTGATTTATTGCAGGCTGTCTGGGCCGCTAGGGTTGGTGGCCAACTTTCTTTGTAACCCTAGCTCAGGCCAACAAAGGCATGATTTCTATAAGTATGAAATTTTGCCTCATTTGTAAGGGTTAGAAAAAGAAGCAGGTTATTGTTAGAGAGAGAAAAATTTTTTTAGAAGACTAGATCTTGTAAGTAGATTAGCAAGTAGATTAGGAAGTTAGAATTATGAGTTAGTCATATTTCAAGTAAGTGCTGTAACACAGAACATCAGAATTGTTTCTATTACTGGTGATTTAATACAAGTGAAGACATTGTGTTATTATTGGTGTCTTCTTTGCATTGATTTGTCTTGCATGGTTCTTATTCTATCTTCAAAATTGCTTGGAAATATCTGAATGTATTTTAGGTTTAGAGTAAATAATTTAATGGTGCTTGTGATTTAA
Source organism: Sequoiadendron giganteum (assembly GCA_007115665.2). Taxonomy (NCBI): domain Eukaryota; kingdom Viridiplantae; phylum Streptophyta; class Pinopsida; order Cupressales; family Cupressaceae; genus Sequoiadendron; species Sequoiadendron giganteum. The sequence continues at coordinate 444,345,477 of CM021108.1, read as the reverse complement.
TGCTTAGAGCGTTGTAGCAATCTCTGGTTCATACTTTAATAAACTTCTTGATTGTGGGACTGCTACGTAAGGTCAAATTGTACATGTTATTTATGTGCTTAGTTAAATTGTGGGCATTTATCTAGTTCTATTGAATGAATGTCCATGATATGAAAAATCTTAAATTCCTTAGAAGATTGCACTATTTACGTGAGATTGTAGGTATAACCTCGGTTAAACAAAAAGTAGTTTTAAAGGGATTGGTTCATTCCAATTATTTCTTCATTGGTATTGTTGGTCTTATGAGTAATATTAATTTTAGAATTTCTGGAACCCTTACCTTTTGCTATTTATCTAGACTATGGTTAAGTAGGAACTCAAGTATCACTCCGTTGCAAAATCTGATAAGTTTAGAGTCTCCAATTTTTTTTCTTAAGGTCCCTTTGTGATTACCAACATTTTCACATTTATCACTGAGTGGTTCCACTACATTTTTATGACCTAACACCCGAGAGACCTTGGGTTTATCTCTTTTCTCATAGAGATCAACCTTTCAAGAGAGATAGGATATTTTCTATTCTATCTGAGTTATTGCTATGCTGAAAACACCATCAACAGTCTTCTAATGCATGGCAAGTAAAACATGATTATTGTGAGAAGAAAAAGTATGAAATAGATGAATGCTTGCTAAAAGAACATGACGATTTAAAACTTATTTATGAACTTAATTAGTTGCAACAAATTTGTATTTCGAATTCCTCTAAACCAATATCAATTGAATCATCCAGTGTTCTTACTTCATCATATGTTGAGGATACAATATCATTTGGGGATGATAAGTGTAGTTGAATGGAATGCACTGAGATACCATATACTTCATATACTATTGTACCAGATGATGCTTGTGTTGCCACAATTTTGGATCCTTGTGATTTAGTGTAGTAGGAAATACATTATCTTCTAGAGATGATTGCTTGGGATGAGTGATTGACAGACATTAACAAATCAAGTTTCCACAGTCCATAATAATCAAGTGTTAAAAGATTCTAGATTTAAACCGTGGATTTAAAAAACTCACACAGTTTAAATCCAAAAGCTTTTAACACTTGACATACATGATTGGTTTATTTTATGATCCCCACAGTTTAGATTTGGGGGACACCATTGATTGCATATATATTCTCTTTGATGGAGATGATCCTTCTTCAGTTGTTATGAGGGAACACTCTAACCCTCTTATTCATTCTCTATATGATCATTCTTCCAAGTTTGACATGAGTGTGGATACTTTTCACCAGAATTTGGGGGAGGCTTCTTTGTCTTCAGATGAGGTATGTTTGTCTTTAGATTGTGGTCTGCAATAATTTCTAGGAGATTCTAGATTGTCATCTTTTGTAGTGTGGATTACAATGTCTGTTTAGAGCGTGTCAAATTTTTGAATTGACATGGAGAAACTTGAGAATTATTCAGAGACATAACTCATCATCTATCTCCTTTTATCTTACTTTCTAGAATGGGAAGACATCCTAGATACCATCTTGGTTTTGTTTTTTCCTAAGGGGAGGAATGTCGTTCAATGCTCTTGGATCATCTTCAACATTCAATATTGAGCATCTACCATCATTGCAAGAGACTCAAAATTGAGGGGGGCTACATGGTATCTCTTATCTCTTATGGGGGGTCTTTTTCCTCATATGAGTTTTTGTCCTTCTCATTGATCATTAAGATTTTTTTTTTATCTCTTTAGGGAAGGAGTTTTGTCCCACCGAGTTTTCTCATTTTCTCTATTTGTGAGGTTGCATTTTTACATGGGTACCTCACATGGCCTTATTGTCAAAACTCATATTTTCATCATTCATATAATAATATACTCCCTAAGTTACACTTAAGGGGGGGGGGTATTGATGTAAAGAGGTGTTTTACCTAACTAGTTCATTAGTGGGTGCTATTTACATGTTAAGTTTACTTAGGTCCTAGGAGGGAATCTTTCTAGAAGGTGTTAATTGCCATTAGATATTATCTTATCTTTTGAATATTAATACTTGTGTCCTAAGTAATTTAGTATTTATCTCATGGCATAGGATTAAGACACTTGTCATAATCCTATTTAGTCTTATGTCTCACCTTGGCTTATCATAACCCAATTTTATTATATATTTATTTAAATACAATTGTTTTTAATTATTGATGAAATTTAGTTAAATATTAAATGTAGATTCTAGAATATTCAAATATTGAATATGAAGAGTTGACTACTATTGACTCTGTGAAATTTTTGAAAAGAAAACTATCTTTTTAAATTTTTTATGTCATCAAGAATTGAGCATTACTGATCAATTTGCAAGTGCAAGTGTGTGCAATTGCAGGGTGACAGGATGAAGGATGAGAACACGGTTGAAGTAGGATTGTTTAACCAGATCGAACAATAAGATAGTTGGAATTCGGATGCACACACCACAAGTAGCATGATAACTTGCATTTGAGTGATGAAATATCAAAACTTAACCCAAGGAAATATGATTGTGATTCAGTATTGGGAAAAGTTCACAAACTTATTGAAATATGTACCTCAATATCAGGGGGATGAACGGTTCCATATCTAGAAATTCATAATGGCACTCAAATCCCACATAGGAGCCAAGGTGGAAATACATGAGCCTTAGACCATGAATGAAGTCTTTTAGAAAGCCACCAAATAGGAATAGAAGTTGTAACAATTGTGAAATCTTCGTAGTGATTCGAGTTCTAAGTCTCGTTACGAGAAGAAAAAATTTCATAAGGGAGACAAAAGCCATCAGATTTATAACCTCAAGAGGGGAAGTGAATCATAGGACAAGGGTAAAGATGGTAATGGTGGAAGGAACAAGAGAGAAAATAAAGGCAAAGATAAGGACAACCAAAAGAAGAAGGGCTTGAAAGAGGACAAGCCTGGAGGGTGTAAAGGACTTCAAGATAGATGCTATACTTGTGGAGGTGATCATTATATCTCGAATTATCCTCAGTGGTCAAAGAATTGAAGGGAAGGATGCTATCAATAGACTCACCAAATCCATGCTGTAGTGGACAATAGGCATGCAAAATATTAGGCATCACCAGTTCAACTAATAAGTAAGATTTATGGCCAATCTGTCTTTATCTTAATTGATACTAGAGCTACTAAATGTTTTATAGATCCTAAAATAATATCTAAGATACCTATTATACCAGGGTACATGAAAAAATAATGGACAATCCAGTATGAAAATTGAGCAGAGTGGAGGGTAGATACCAGTCTCTTTTGTAGTGAGTTAGAGCTTCTCACCTTGCAAACTCATGTCAACTTTTATGTGGCACCCTCAGTCTCATATGATTTGATTTTGGGGATAAATTGGTTATCTAAGCATAAAGTTTTAGTGAAATATGAAGATAAGGTAGTCAACATTCTAGATGATTATGGAAACCCAACCGAAGTTTATGGAATGCAAAGACCCTTAGAGCTTAGATAGATTTCTACAATTTAGCTTAAGAAGGATTGTCAAAAAGGGTGTGCAATTTATGCAGTGCATGTTAGTAATCCAAATAGAAAGCAGCCATATTTAGATGACTATCCTATTTTCAAGGAGGTCTATGATGTATTCCTTGAAAAACATACAAAATTTCCTCTAAAGCAGGAATTTGATTTTTCTATCAAATTGGTCCTAGGACCTGAGCCTCAATCCAATGCACCTTATCGAATGACCACTATAGAACTTTATGAGTTGAAGGCCTAACTAATTTAATTGCTGGATAATGGACTCATAAGAGCTGGTGTGTCTACTTGGGGAGCATCGGTTATTTTTGTGAAAAAGAAAGATGGAACCTTGCGTATGTGTATAGATTATCACATGTTGAACAAGGTTACCATCAAGAACCAGTACACACTTTCGAGGATTGATGAATTGTTTGACCAAATGAAGGGATCAACGGTGTTCTCCAAAATTGATCTTAGGTCATGCTACCATCAATTGAGGATTAAGGAAGAAGATATTCTGAAGACTGCATTCGAAACTCAATATGGACATTATGAGTTCACAATGGTACCTTTCAGCTTAAATAATGCACCAAAATCCTTCATGAAACTTATGAACAATGTGTTTAGGGACTACTTGGATGAATTTGTCTTGATATTCATTGATGAAATCTTAGTCTAATCAAATACTGTTGAAGAGAATGATAGACATTTGAAAATATTTTTTCAATGACTGAGAGAAAGGAAACTCTTTGGTAATTTGTCCAAGTGTTCCTTCTATCAGGATTGAGTGCACTATTTGGGCCATATAATTTTAGCTGAAGGAGTCTTTTTGGACCTCGAAAAGATCAAGGAAATTGTGGAATGGCCAGTGCCACATAATGTCTTAGAAGTCCATAGCTTTATGGGCCTCGTAGGCTACTATAGGAAGTTTATTCAAGGGTTCTCCCAGATTGCATCTTCTATCATCTCACTCCAAAGGAAGGGAACGTGGTTTGAATGGACCAAAAAATGCAAGAAGACATTGCAAATCCTAAAGGAGTGGCTCACAATAATGTTGGTGCTAACTATTCCTAACCCTAATGGGAGATTCACAATGATCACAGATGCCTCTGAAGAGGGATTGGGAGTAGTGTAAATGCAAGACAAATAAGTGGTGGAATATGAATCAAGGAAACTCAAGTAGCACTAAGTGAACTATGCACCTCATGATTTGGAAATGGCAGCCATAGTTCATGCCTTACAAATATTGAGGCATTACCTTTTGGGAAATCCATTTGAACTCAAGATAGATCACTTGGGGTTGAGATATATATTTACCCAACCAAACCTTAATGCACGGTAGAGAAGGTGGATAGAATTCCTTAGCGAGTATGACTTTGGAATTGAATACATAAAAGGGAAGGAAAACAGAGTGGCTCATGCTCTTAGTAGGTGAAGACATATGGCAACTATGATATCAACAAGGTCTAATTTGAGGCAACAAGTAATTTAGGAACTGTCTAGGGATGAGCACTATGAAAGAGTGAAGAATGCCCTAGCAAAAATTCCTTCGGATCATTGGTTCGATGGGTATGAAATCAAACCAAATGGTATTTTGAGGTACCAGAGGAGAATGTGTATTCCAAACTTTGGAGAGTTGAGAAAGTTGGTTTTGGAAGAATTTCAGAATGCACCTTATTAGGACACCCCGATGTATCTAAGATGATTGTAGAGTTGAAGAATCTATATTTTTGGCCTAAACTCAAGAAGGATATAATGAAGTACGTAGCTAGATGCTTTTGGCTTGGAGCGCTAATGAGTCAAGGCTGGGCATGCACACCCAACCGGGTTATTGTATCCCCATGACATACCTAAGTATAAATGGCAAGTGATCGATATGGAAATTTTACATGGGTTGCCTTTGAGAAAGAATAAGAATGATGCCATCTTGGATATGATTCATAAGTTGACCAAGGTTGCACATCTAATTAACCTTAAGGATGGATCGTTGACCCTGGAAAATAATTTTGTTCAAGAGATATTTCGTTTGCATGGAGTGCCATAGACTATCATTTTTGATAGGGACACACAAATGACCTTAAGGTTTTGGACAACCTTGAATGCGACATTGGGGATTAAATTGGATTTTAGCTCAACTTATCATCCTCAGACTGACGGGAAGACAAAGAGGGTGAACTAGGTAGTGGAAGACCTCCTCTGAATGTATTGTATGGACCAATAGTATAGATGGGAAGAATAATTTCCTTTGGTAGAGTTTGCTTACAATAACTCTTATCATACCTCCTTAGGCATGGAACCATTTGAGGCCTTGTATGGGTGAAAGTGTCATACCCCCATTAATTGGGATAAAATGGAGGATAGGATCATAGTAGGACCAAAAATGCTTAAGGAAATTGAAGAGAAAATGTGGGTCATTAAGAGTAGATTGAAAGAGGTGACAAATCGAAATAAGAGTTATGCTGAAAAGAACCAAACTTAGAGGTAGTTCGAAACAAAGGAAAAGTTTTATTGAGAGTTAAACCTCATAAAAGATCAATTTATTTTGGAAAGTATTCCAAGTTTTCCCTAGGATATGTGGGACCGTTTGAAGTCTTGGAAGTGATTAACCCAATTGCTTATAGACTAGCTCTACCACCTGCTTTGGCTCAAAATTACAATGTGTTTCATTTTTATTTTCTTAAGCCATATCATCCTGATGCAACTCATGTACTTGATTGGAAATCCTTATAGGTATAGGATCCAAGAGTGGTGCTAGTGGAACCCATTAGAATTCTAGATAGACACAACGTTAAGTTGTAGAGCAGAGATCACTCAATTTAAGGTCCAATTGGACCAATATTCTAAGGATAGTGCTACTTGGGAGGATGTGGAAGAAATAGAATGCTCCTTTCACATCTTCTTTCTTGAAAGGGTGATCCCACAATATTGGTTTACAATTTTTGCCCAAACTAGACATTGAACTAAATTTTTGACTAAATCTTCACTTTCGGGCACCCATAGATGCTAAACCATGAGGAATTTGAAGATGATGTGAAATAGTGACTTGTGACTTTTTTTCTTCTTCTGTAGATTCTAAATATATATTTTTTATTTATTTTTAATTAGATTGCATTTATTTTTCCATCTCCTTCAAAAACTAGTTTTTAACAGTAAACACCATTTTTAAAGAGTGATGCTCACCATAAACAACATAATTTTTTTTCTATGAAGAATATATATATTTTTTTGAATTTAGCTTTGTAACTATGATATCTAGCATGTTCATTTTGTTTCATAGTATTTTATTAAATATTTTTTCTTAATCAAGTTTTAAAGTCAAACTAATTACAATTTAGACATAAGCAGAGTGTAAACAACATAACCTTTTTTGTATGTATCAAAATTCATTTTTTTTACTCGATCAAGGAAATCAATACCTAGCACAAACATATTTTTCAATTTTTTTTTATAAGCTACTATTTTTCCACATGTGCGGAACATAGAGCTTGTTTTTTTGGTGAAAAACATACATTCACAAGAAATAAAAAGTAAATATAATAATTAAATTAAATATATTTAAAATTATACTTTTTGGGTAGATTATAATAAGGAATACATACTTACAAAAAATAAATTTTAAATGAATTCATTTGATCCCCCTAAAGGTAAATCAAAAGTGGTTTTTTATCAACATTTTTATAGGTGTAAAGGAGACTCTGTTATAGGTATGGTTTAAAACTAGCGGGGTTGTATCTAAGGGGTTTTGATCTAAGGTGGTTTGATCAAACCTTATTCAATTGTAATCCTTTAAATGAAACTTTTCAAGGATTAAATAATTCTATTTTCTAAAAATATGTGATTTTAGAAAAAATCATGATGTCCCAAAAGTGTAAACTGCTATTGTGGGATCACTCGAAAGAAAACTCAATAATCTTGTTTGAAATTTATTTATGGTTTGAGATACTATGATATTTCATGCTTTAAAATTTTGATGTTGAAATAGACATATATTTCATGAGATGTTGAAATTGACATATATTTTGGAATGATGTTGAAATAGACATATATTTCATGAGATGTTGAAAGAGACATATATTATGGAATGATGCTTAAATAGACATATATTTGATGAGATGTTGAAATAGACATATATTTTGGAATGATGTTGAAATATATGTATATTTCATGAGATATTGAAATAGACATATATTTTGGAATGATGTTGAAATAGACATTTATTTCATGAGATGTTGAAATAGACATATATTTGATGAGATGTTGAAAGAGACATATATTTTGAAATGATGTTGAAATAGACATTTACTACATGTGATGTTGAAATAGACATAAATGATCAAAAGTGTTATGAAGTCATTCATTTTGACTTACTAGACATTGGGATGATGTATCTTCCAAGAGGGGAAGGATGTCATAACCCAATTTTATTACATATTTATTTAATTACAAAAAAATTGAATTATTGATGAAATTCAGTTAAATATTAAATGAAGATTTTGGAATATTCAAATGTTGAATATGAAGAGTTGAATACTGTTGAATCTATGATTTTTTTTAAAAGAAAACTATTCCTTTTTTTATTTGTTATGTCATCAAGAATTGAATGTTACTGATCAGTTTGCAAGTGCAAGTGTGTGCAATTGCAAGGTGACATGATGAAGGATGAGAACATGGTTGAAGTAGGATTGTTTAGATGGATCAAATGGTAAGCTAGTTGGAATCTAGACGCACACACCACAAGTAGTGTGATAACTTGCATTTGACTCACTTGTGTATATAAGAAAACAAAATTCTATTCAATACAAATTGTTTCAATGCTTACAAATGAATGATTAGTAGATTTAAATGTCTATTGAAATCTTATATTTTGAAGGAGCTAAAGCTGGCATAATAGGAAATAAAAAATTCTTTCCTTTAAGTATGGAACCTTGATCCATTCTTTATAAAATAGCTTGTATATGAGTGATTTTATTTAAAAAACACAAACATATACATATATATAAATGTATTTTTGCTCTATTGCTTATGATATGGGTAAAGCTATATATATTTATTCATAATCAAATTTGAATTTGAAATGTAAGTGATAAATGATATGCAATGAAATTGGATAGTGGAAGATCAAGAAATATATTCGAAGGTAGAACCATGACAGTCATGGCCTGCAAAATCATCAAGTCAATGCCCAAATTTAGAGGGTGGTGTCAACCATGACAAAAAGGCCATAATGATAGTAACCATATGCATGCAAAGGAGTGGTTTTCATTTATATGTAGAGTGTGGGAAAAAGAAGAGGATGGATTTGGGAAGAAAATTGACAAGAAGTGGGAAAAAGCTGAGGAAAAGTCTCATCAAAAGCTCGACCAAGGAGGTAAGCTCAACTTTTCTAGAAATTTACATTGAAATTAATTGTTTTGGTTATCATATCGATAGCATAAAATTATGTAAAATTTGTTGTTTGAATGTGTATGTGACTTAGCTTAAGATGATGGCACAGAGTAACAACACCCATACAGGGATTTCCAAGCTTCAACTTGCTATCTTGGTTTAACTTTAAAGCTTGTCGTCTAGCCTCTGTGCTAGACCGATGTTTTGAGTCTCTTTTACCAATGACCGTGTTAGTTGCATACCATTTTGAGCCACATCGGTTCTAATGAAATAATTTATTTTGATAGAATGTGTAACTTGGATAAATGGAAAACTATAGGGGATCAAAGATTGACCCTACCAGAGGATATCAATCTGTATCTCTTGTTTATTTGACTGTATTTTCATTTACAATTGCAATGTTTTCCATTATCGGTAAGAGCGATAATGGAATAAAGGGAAGTCTTCAATATTGTAAATGTGGAGCCATGTTTGCATGAAGAGGATTACCCTCAATCCCTTTGTAATGTGTAAGTTCAGCCCCTGGTAAGCTACTTAGGGGAATCAATCCTCATGATCGATAGGGGAAAGTTGCTTGAATGTCTCAACAGATTTTGCATGATATATATATATATATATATATATATATATATATATATATATATATATATATGTATGTATTTGTGCTCTATTGCTTATGATATGGGTAAATCTATGATGCTTGTAAGGGCGAAATTAATTAGTATTTTTCTTTGAAATCTATGAAGGACCACTCGACCCTTGATATGGGTGAAATCCAGAGCCATCATAGTCAATAAGGCATCCTAGAAGAAGGCACAATTATGGATTAATCACAAAGTTTCTTAAGTTTTCTAACTAAAGTAGATGCTCAATTATAATATCAACAAGCATTTCAATTATGTTTTTCTCTTAATACTGCCATATAGTTTTAAATTTTCAGAAAGGAAACTATACAACATTTGAAGAACAAACATTCTGCTCTACGTATGAAACATGGATTTTTGATTGTTTAAATTTAGAATAGTAAATAGAGTATATGATAGTGCCTTATCTTTTTAATGTAACTGATTAAGTCTGAGACTAAAAAAGGTCAATGCAAACTACGGATATGCTTGCAAAAGACTTTGTTTTGTTGAAATTTCTCTTTGTATATTGAATGATCATATGCAAATAATTTATTTATTGACTATTTAGAATGTAAACAAATTACTCTTAGTATGTTTAGTAAGAAACAATACATGCTTGGTTAAAAAAATGGATGATCATGTGCAAACAACTCATTTCAGGACTATGTATAATGTAAACCGTTTACTTGTTTAGTCTGTTTAGTAGGAAACATAACTTGCTTGACTAAAACAATGAATGATCATGTGGAAACAATAATTGTTAAGATTTAACAACAAGCAAGAAACTATTATCATAAATTTTCTTAGATTATTTATTTTGACTATGGAATGTCAATCAAAATACAATTAGTAGATTGCAAATATGAATATGTTTATTTTAGAATATATGCACAAACTTTAACATTAGTAGGCACATATATATTTTTGCACATAGACTTCGTCTATGCACATACATATACTTGCGACATACCTTCTTTTTTTCTTACAATACTTTTTACAAGGAAAATTCTTAAGAATGATATGACAAATCATTGAAATACTCTCTGAAAATTGAAATTTGAATTTTGTTTAGAGTATGTATATAAATACAAAAATCTATATTTTGTTTCTTCTTTGAAGACTTGTGTGGAATGATAGTTATATGCCAGAACATAACATTGATACCTTAGTTGAATAGAGAACTTATGGATAGTTGTTTCTAGGAGGTAGATAGCTGTTATATTAGAAAGTTAACTTCTTGGACAGGTGCTGAAATGGAATTCAAAGATTATAGGTTTGCTTTACTAGAACCTATCATTTTCTATTGTTGTAACCCACTTTTTATGCTTGGCCAAGAAATATGGCTCATTATGTATGTATGAATGAGCTCTGTGATTTAACTCTCTGTCATTCTTAGTATAGATCTTGCACTTTATTTTCTAATGAGTAGATAGAAATTTCATGTTGATGTTAAGGAACACATTAGATTCTACCTTGTAGGTTGTTATTTTGCTAAAATTTATGTGTAGGGTTGGGCATTGTTCAAATTGGAAGAATAACGAGGAAGTGTAAGCTTCATGGTTGGGAGGTAAAGCATTTCAACCATGTTCTCATCCACCAGTGGAGGCGAGAATTGGAGAAGAAGCTTAGCTATTCACCAGAATGCTATAGTCTATGATGTAACTTGATGTAAAATATTTTATGTACTTGATAGAAAATGTATCATGTAATGATATTATGCCCTTAGGATCCAAGCAAAAACCGATATTGTAATTTGAATTTTGAAGTGAATATAAGAATATTTAACTCATCTTAAATGGACATGAGGAGCTATGATAGATTTTAGCCACTAGATATATCTTTTTAATTTGGAGTATATTCACATGTCATTTAAAATAATGCTAATTTATTAATAATTAGGAATGGGATATTGCATGGCTATATAACCAGTTTATCTCAGGTGTAAATAAAATAATCATAAAAATTCATTGATCAATCATATTATCATAATATATCATTTATATCCTTTGATAGAATAACATTATTATTTTATAGCTAATCTCTTTTGTGCTTTCATGAAATTCCTAGATCTTGGGTGGCTATAATCTTCAAGAAAATCTTTCATGGTGTAGATTATTTTATACCAACTCTTACAATGACAAGGGAAAGGAAATTAAGGGATGATAGGATGAGGGGAAATAAAGGGATGATCAATAGTAGTTAGAGATAGATGAGGGATTCATGATGGGTGCATGGAGGGGCATAGATGGCATGTACAAGGACTATGTTGTGGAGGAATCAATATTTCCCACTCTAGATATGTTGTGGATAATGAGGCACTAGGATGATCTTGGTTTGGCTACAAATGAGTGTGTTAATCAATTATGAAAATATGGAATGGGAGGATAAATGGATGCAAGGATTAAAAATGATAGTTATTTTCCATGTTTACTTTCCTAAGGCACCAATTTTCCAAATTTTCACCATTGGAAAAAATAATTTTATTTACCTTCTTTTTTACTTTTTGGATAAGAGGAGGAATTATATGGGTGGGGATGGAGGATATAAAAAATAAATTGATTGGGAGGATCATGAAATTTGGGGAGAACTCAAACATATAATTTATCTATCAAGGCAAGGGGAGTCCATGGAGGATGGCCATTGTAGGTTAGTAAAAAAATGTTGTTTAGAAGGTGCACTTCTCCAAGGTGCCTTTGGAGTTGGAATTAAAGAGGATGGATTATGTGAAGGCAAGGATTAAAATTATTTGAAAAAAGAGATACGTGGGATAATGGATAGGATAATGAAAGGGAGAGGAGATGGAGGGATGGTAGAAGGCCATAGGATCGAAGGGAACGGGGACTGATTTTTCACATATCATTATGGGTGGTGATGGGCTTGGTCATTAGTGATTTTTCTATTACTTTTCATATGCTTTTAGACAAATTTGATATATTTTCTAAGTATATTTCAGAAAAAAAACTTCCATAATATGCTATCCTTTCATAAAATACCTTGCAACTTTGTTCCTAGTTTGAAGAATATGAAATATGGTGATAATATTCATAGCAATTACCTGATTTAAATATGAGAATGTATGCATATGAATAGAATTTAGTTATTTAATTACGAAGGTTAGTTGTATATGTATGTTGTATGGATTAAACTCTCTGTAGCTCAACATGATGTAACACGAATAGAGCATTTGTAGCAAGAACGAAAGAAGTGAAACGGGTGACCAATGAAGTTCAAACCGCCTAAAGTGTAGGAAGCTGTGGACCTGGACGTGAACCATCATGGAAGGAATAAATATTGAACGATGATAGTTATTTTATAACTTTGAATATTTTCTAATGTGTTTCACATGCACGCTACTTCATTTAAGTTCTTTGTTGAATAAGTCTCTTCTTGATTTTTAGTTAGAATAAATAAGCCAATCCTAATTTCGTATCCTCATATCTAGGAGTGAGATTAATGGTTGTAGTTAGTTAGCAGTTTGAGTCTATCCCTATTTTTATATAAAGTTAGGGGATGATTTCATAGAAAATTTAGTTGGTTATTACAAGTTATCAAGCAATTAGGTTTTTTCTAGTTTTAAGTTATCCAAATATATGTTATTAAAATGCAATTATTGAATACAATTTGCAAGAGGGATTTTGTTTGAATATCTGGTGATATGAAATGAATGGAGTTGTATGTTACATGGATGCGTAAGATTCTAAGTTAGATCTGGTTCCTAGTTAAGTGAGAGAGTCTCCTAAGCAAGCTAGTCGATGTACTACCCCTCACTTCATTTACTTACTTATTCATTTTATGCATTCATGTTAATAATGTTTTCTTGTTTCATAAATACATTGCAAGTAAAGTAGAATAGTTCTTATGGTTGATTACAGTAGTTGTTGTTCAAAAATAGTTGTATAATTAGTGAATCATAGCACTTCAAAGGTTAGATTTTATTATTCTATTATTCTAAATAAGTTCTAGATTGATTCTGTACTTGTTATTAGCAGTCACCTACAACCTATGTTGCAGGTACCCGTAGCCATTAGGTTCTATAACTACTTTTACTATTTTTGCAATTCTATAAGATTCCAACAAAGTAGAATAGTCTAAATAAGTTTGCATAGGATAATTCATGTGAGCATGATTCCATGAAGGTACATATAGTGCAGTACCATAATAATTTTATGCACCTTGGTTGATGATTTAATGTATCTTAGCAATGTGAAGTCGACTATTCAGCCAATTAACCCTCTAAATTGAGTAGATTTTACCAAGTTTACAACACATTAATTAGATTCTACAAGTGGGATTTGTGATAGAATGATAGGATGGTGGAGAACATAGGAAAGTGTATTTTAAGGCATAAGGACCCCAAATGGACTTAAGAGATAGAAAATTCTTAGATGGGAGGTGTTTAGAAGTGGAGGAATATTTTAGAACAAGAGATTTAGATGTTATTTTTGATTTTACATTTGGATGCATTGCTTATTTTTTATTTAGGATCCACATGTTATTTATTTTTCTTTCTTGGTGGGAATTTGTGGCCTTTTGGGTTTATTTTAATTTGGGATGGGATATTTCTTTTCTTTTGTATATTATTTTGATGGGACATGGCGATTCATGAATTTTAGTGGATTTTTTGCTTTTGATATTTTTTATTTGGAATCCAAATCAACTGCAAAGGTAATGAAATTGGTGTAAGGATGGAGGATTTGGATAGTGCATGAGGGTTGATATGAATATAATATATTGGAAATGGTTCAAATATGTGTGCATTTATTAGTTGTCACGGGGGATTGCAAGGATAGGCAATTGTCATGGGTGTGGAAGAAGCTTCATTAGGGGGAACAAAGGTTATACCAATATTTTTGGATTGTGTTCCTTAGGATTTATAACCAAGGCCATGCAATCATGTATTTGATTTGACATATATGGGGTATAGTATTGCTTACTCGTGAAAGCATAATATTATGTCTTGATATTTTTTTTTTTTTGGGAATTAAGGTGGAAATGGGATATTTGTTTATTTGGAAACAAGATTCAAGTCTATTTGGGATTACTTTCTAGCAATGATGGAATCAAGGGGATCAATTTTTTTCTTATCTTGGTCAATAATACTATCATCATCAAAATAGGGTTAAATTTTGGGATGGTTGTGATTAAGGTACCATCAAAATGAAATAAATTCATGATGGAAATTTGATTAGTTGGATGAGAATAAAAGATGAGATTGGATGGGGATAAATTATTAGTGGATACATAGAATGGATTATAAGAATAATGAATAAAATATTTTTAAGATTTATTTTTATATTAAAATATCTTAAGGTGAATTTACTAAAGCTTAATTTTAGATTTTAATTAAGCTCAAGTTTGGGATAAGGTAAATTTGTTTTGTATGATTAAATGAATTGGGCAGGTCAAATCAAGATAAAAAATGTATGACAATTAATTTTGGAAGTGATAAAATTTATTTTGGATGGAAATAATGGTCTAAGAAGAAAAAACACCATAGTAAAATGTATATGTTCTATTTTAGTACACATAAAATAAAAAAGGGTGTAGATGTATTGAAAGTGAAATTCATAAGAAGAAAATATGTTGAAGGATGGTAGATTAACTAATTTAGGGTGTAAATGTTTTGAAATTTAGTTTTGAGTGTAAGGGAAGTGAATGCATCAAAACAATGAAAAGTGCTAACGTATGGTGGAGATGTGCTAAAATAAGATATTGATTCACCAAACTATGGAATCAATAGAAAAGTTCCGATTTTGATGGGTTTGGTTTATATTTTAAGGATTTAGAACTATGAAATTAAGATGATGATTTTGAAGATGAGTTTGAATGGATTGGTGATGGATTAGAAGAAATGATTTTGATGGTTATGCTGATGGAAGAAGAATGAAAGGTTGATAGGATACGGGGAAAGAATCAAGACCTTGGATGATGATTTGATTCAGATTTGATTATATAGGTTAGGCCAAGTTCCTAATCAAGGACCATTTAAATTACCTACTTGAGATAGGCTAATTTCCCAAGGATCACTTTGATTACCTACTTTAGATAGACTATGTTCTCAAGCAAGGGGTAATTTAATGATTATATTTCGTTTGAGGTCTTTATTGATGATGGGTGTTGATATTTATGTTAAGGGGAGTTGGTTTGAAATTATTAGAGGGATGGGTAAAATTAAGAGATTTAATTATATTTAATTAGGGTTTTGGATTATAAGAGATGAGGGATTTTAACTATAATAATTTGAAGGAGTTAAATTATTGAAAATATTAATGATGAGATTGATTAAGATTAAGATAATTCAAAGATGAATAGGATTTTTTATAAGAAATGATTAGAGGGAGGAAGAGGTGAATATATTAGAAAGGGTTTGGTTGGATTAGAGGAATGATTAAATGGGATTATGGGGAAGAAATTATATTGGGTTGGATTACTTGGATCAGGTGGTTAAGGTTGAATTAGATTATTAGGATGAGGTGGACTTAGATTTGGAGCTTTAATTTTAGAAAAAAATGAAAATAAATCATTAAAAATAGGCTCAAAGGCATATTATTTTATATTTTAAGGATTTGGATTAAATGGGTTGCACAAGTTTCAACAATAAAGAAACTCCAAGCATGATGATAACCTATTATTATTCAATTGGGCAAATCAATCCTTGCAGGCCTACATATTTATTATATGTGAAATGATCGGTAGCTATGGCATACCAATTTACATGGAATCCCTTACCATTAGAATCATTGAGGCCTTACCCAAGGTAAAATATATCTCTCACCACTTGAAAGTACATTGTAAATATTTTTTCAAGGCTAATCACTTACCAATGCACTACAAGAAAGGATAAATGCTAGGTCTTAGAATGGGAAAAATAATGGTTACTAAGGATCCCTACATATATTGAAAGGGTGTGAGGCCAAATTTCTAGATGAAAGGGAAATATTTTAAATATCAAATCGAAGAGGGTAATCCACCATCTTCACTTCCATAAGGAAAAAATTTCTTAGGAGATTAGCTAAAATGTTAAGATTTCACTTCTAAGAGGTGTGTCTTTTGATTCACCCACTACTTTTTTGTTGCAAGTATGAAGGTGTTGTCATTGATGTCAACAAGCTTGTGTTGTCATTTCTATCAACTGTGTTGTAATTGAGAAGTTGTAATGGTGTATTGTGTTGCAGAGAATTTTTCTTGTTTTTCTTCACATTTATTTTGGGTTGAAGATCCACTTGTGTGGTTCGAATATGTTGGTAAGTGTTGTTCAAAGATTCTATATCCAAAATTTTGGATTCTATATTGATGTGTAGAGAGAGTTATGCTCATCAATGTATGAACTAGATTTGTAGTATTGTTTATAGAGGTGTTTGGGAGCAATGTCTGTGCTCCATGTTTCTCCATAGTTGTGATTTAGGACTTGCAATTCTGAAGGTGAGTTTATGATATTGGTATCTTACCTCATTCAAGAGTTTTTGAGGTTTTATACTCTAAAAGATGGTTTTGGGAGTTATAGTGTATGGAAGTGTAGCTTGAGTGTATTGGGATTGTACATTTTGAAGTTGTGAGTTGGTGTGAAGAATTGGTTAGATCTTAGGAGGTTTTTGTCTTGTTCCATATTTTCTAGAAGTGTGGTGTGTGGTTCTCAAGTTGTCCTTGGATTTGAGGAAGCATGTACTTCGAAGTTTAATGGTGTTTACGTGGGTAATGGACAACCTGGTTCTTACATTATATTTGAAGATGTTTAAGTATTGATGAAGTTGTAGCCTAGCATGTGAGAGTTGATTTGGGTCCCAATTAAGTTTTGTATTGGTTTGATTTCATTCCTATCCACTATGAGAATTCTTAGTGGTGACCTATTTTTGAATTTGTAAGTGTGAGGAATGTGTAGTTGACTTGAAGATGTTTCCAAGTCATGGATGATATATATACAAGGTGATTTGATGCCAAATGATCTGTGTTGATGTGTTGAGTGTTGTGATGTGAAATCTAGAGTAGTAAAGTGTAGAGATAAAAATTGCAGTGTGAGCTATAATGCAAGATTTCTAAAAGCAGTGAGATGAAGGTGTCTTGATCCTTTGAGAGTTGTGAAGCTGTTGGAGCTATTGTGATATATATTTTTGTTTCATTGAGATCATGTTTTCAATATAATAGTCTATATTCTTTCTATTTTGGTAGTGAGCCTTGGCTGTGAGCCTTTCTAGATAGTGTGTCCTATTTTGGAAGTGAGCCTTTTGTATTGGTTTTTCAATTACTTATATTATGAGCTAATCCTCATCATGGTTTTTCCATCCTAGGTTTTTCCACGTAAATCTGGTGTTCTCTTGTGTGTGGTTTTGTTTTTTCAATTTCTGTTATCTAGATTTCATGTTTAAACATTATAATAGGTTAAGCATTTGATGAATGCATGTGGATCTGATTATTGTTGAGGGTTTTGATGTTTTAACTAGATACAACTGATTCAACCCCCCTCTCAATTGTCTCATTCATTCAATAATTGGTATTAAATAAAGGTTCCTTTTAGAAAATATTGACCACTTGAGGTAGATCCACGATGGTGAACAAGAAGGAGATCCTTATGTTTGATGACATAGACTATGCATTATGAAAGGTTAAGATGGAAGGCTATTTGTTTTACCCTGGATTTGATGTCACATAGGAAGTGAAGATTGCATATACCATACCTATAAATGGACTGGTCACAAGTGATGAGATCAAGGCCTATGAAACAAATGGTAAAGTAAGGTTTGTTATTTTGATTAGTCTTGGAAATTATCAATTAGTGAAAGTGATGGATTTTAAAATTGCTAAAGAAGTTTTGGATAAGCTAGAAATTATTTATGAAGGAGATGATAAGGTTAAATGAACTAAGATGCATAATCTAAAGACACAATTTGAGAACTTGAAAATTTCTAAAGATAAAATAGTTACATGTTACATGTAGAGGGTTGTTGAACTTGTCAGCACAATGAGATGTCTTGGTGCAAAAGTCACATAACCAAAAGTGGTAACTAAAATTCTTAGAACTCTTTCTAATTCATTAGGTCAAAAAGTTTCTTCTATTAAGGAACTTTAAAATTTTAATACCTACACTAGAGATCAATTGTATGACACACTAACTGTATTTGAGATGAAAAAAATTGGTCTGAATAATGGTGCAAAAGTAGAGACTTCTTTCAAGGCTAGAAAATTAAAAAAAGTTGATAGATTCAGATGGAGATGATCTTGATGATGTGGAAGCTAACTTTATAAGGATGAAAAATGGCACCAACAAGTAGCTTTATAAATTATCTTTCAAATGTTTTAGTTGTGGACAAATAGGTCACTACGCTTCAAGATGTCCAAGCAAGGTTGTAAACAATAAGGACAAGGAAAACAAAGCTAAGATGATCAAGAAAAGCTATTATGTTAGAGAATATGTTGGTATTTTTTATTATGAATATAATTATGGAGATGATGATGATAATGAACTCTTGTTCTTGGCTTTAAAATATGACTATGTTTCAACTAACCCTGAAAGATGTGTGAAGGAAAGTGCTCCAAAGAAAAATGATAAGATTGGGGGTACTTTGGTAATTAATTTTTATGTTAGATAGGATAAGAAGTATTGGGTTATTGACAATGACTAATATAATCACATGATCAAAGAAAAAATTAAGTTTTTTAAACTTGAAAAGTATGATGGATGACTTGTTAAATTTGGAGATGATTTAGGCACTAAGATTTGTGGAATAGGTTCAAGAAATTTTTATGGCAAGCACATACTGAAGATGTTTACTATGTTAAAGGATTAAGGAATAACCTCTTGATATTTAGAAAAATGTGTAGCAAATGGTACACTCTTATGTTTTAGGATGATGGATGTGAGATCAAAAAAGGGACTAAAACTTGATTGCTATTGGAAAGAGGACAAATAGAAATATCTATCAACTCAAGGATGCTAATGGCCATTATTTTATGACTTAGATTAATGATAGCTGGTCATGAAACAAGTGTATGTGTCACATCAATTTTGATAACTTGGTTAGAATCTATTTAGGTTCAAGTAGTGAGAGATTTGCTAAAGATTACAAAGCCTATCGATGCTATTTCTAGAGATTATCAATTTGAAAAACAAACAAGTAGTTTCAAGGGAAAATAATAATCTTCTACTAGACTATTGGAATTGGTGCATATAGAACTTTGTGGTCCTAAAAGAGTGAGAAGTATTCAAGGTGATAGGCATTTCATGATTTTGATTGATGATTATTCTAGAATTACATGGGTTACTTTTCTTAGAGAGAAATCTAAAGCCCTAGATAGATTCAAAGCATTTAAAGTTATGGTTGAGAATGCAATACATTTGAAGATCAAATGTTTGAGGTCTGAGAGAAGTGGAGAGTCCCCCTCCAATGAATTTAACATGTTTTGTGAGAATCATGACATAAAGAGGCACTCGTATACCCTTAGGACTCAGAAAAATGGAGAGGTTGAAAGGAAAAATAGGACTATTCAAGAAGCTACAAGGACTATGATGAAAAAATTTAACTTACCGGAAGTCTACTGGAGAGAAGCGATTCATACTATTGTTTACATACTTAAAATAGTTCAAGAAAAAACAAACAGTATAAAGACTCCTTATGAGTTGTGGTATGGAAAGATCCCTACTGTCAAGTACATTAGCGTGTTTGGAATCAAATTCTATATCAGAAGAGATGATGAAAACTTAGGAAAACTTGATGCAAGGTCTGATGAAGGTATCTTACTTAGATATTCTACTAAAATAAAAGCTTACAAATTCTACAACAAAAGGTTAAGAAGGATTGTTGAAAGTGCAAGTGTCAAGGTTAATGAAGAATTGAGAAAGTTAGTGGTAATAGATGGATATGAATCTGTGGACATGAAAAATGTACGATTTCAGTTTGACACACTTATTAACAACATTCCTTCCTGAACCGTACTCTCAACTTTTCATCATATTCTGCCTCTTAATTTAATGAGTCATAATTCATTTAATTAAGTCTTTCTCCTCCAATGATTAAAATTGATCAATTTAATCTAATTAACCTAACATTTTTTTTAATGAAATAACTCATTTTATTTGATTAAATTCTCTAAAGTCCTCTGATTAAATAAAATAAATTAAACCTTATTTGATTTAGTCTAACATATTCCTCCTTGTTTAAACAAATCAAAACCATTTGTTAACTCTTCTTAGTTTGATTTAAATCAATTCATAAATTTAAGTCCAAATTGTCACATCCTCTAATTCTTCATTAAATTAATCAAATCCTTGATTAAGTTAATCCTTCTCATTAAAATCCTCTAAAGAATGCAAGTTGCACAATAAATCAATTACTTTAATTTATTTAAATTCTCCATTTTCCCTCACATAGCATCAAAAGGGAATATTCCTTTGTTTGAATTCAAAAAGTCCAAGTAGACTTGTACATCCAACAAGGCATTCACTCCTCTTACATGTCCTTGTGCATTGAGCCAAGTGGCATTTATTTCATTCCTTTTTCCCTCTCACATGTCATTTCTCAAATTTGAAATTCCACCTAATGGCATTTATCATGCACATTGACCAACATGTGCTCATTCCTCAACCATTCACATCTTGACAAGTGGCACTTGGCCATTGGATGTTGAATGATCCCACATTGCTCTATTTCATTCTCTATTCCATTTTGGAAATCTATAAATTGGAGACTCCTCTCCTCATTCAACAAGACACAAATTTGAGTAAACTTACTATGCTCAAATTCACCTTCACTTCACAGATTTCAAGCAAGGTTATTCTCTTCATTTGAGAATTAATCTTACTCATAACATCATTCAGTTTGTTCAAGGATTGGGAAAGGGCTGCTTACTACACAACATGGTGGCACCAATCCACTATGAGATAAAGGGTTAATCGTGTTTCTTATATGCTTTTGTTTAACTTATTTTCTACTCATTGGTTGCATATTTAGATATGATTAAATATTTCATAGGGATGTCTAAGTTTGCTGGTTTTAACTAACTTTCATGCTAACAACGTGAAATTGTTTAAGCCATATCTTGCAGGTTTTAGCATCCACAAAATGGCGCTAGAAGGAGGGAAATCTGACGGATATGTCGATAATTTAGTGCAGATCTAAACATATCTAAATCTAATTGATGTATCTCTTATTTGAATTTATAATTATGAATCGATATGTTACTGTTTTAGTATAGATCTAGGTTCAATACTTACATAATACGTTATTGGTATCTCTAAATTAGATCGATGTTTGCGTTGTTTTAAAAGTTATCATCACTGTAATTTTCTAGTCGGGACACAGTTGCCTTCCCTTTGCAGATGTCTTGAAGGCATTGTTCAACCAACGGGCTTGTTCGAGTGACCACCTTATTATTCCTGCCTACCAGTATAGTTGCAGCTCCAGCATTTAGCAAACCTGTTTTCATATCTGTTCCCGCGTGCTTTCATATTCATGAGTCCCCTATGCAGCCTAGTCGGCCATCTCCTGCATTGCCGTGCCTCTCAGTCCATTCACCTGTGGTACAATAGTGTTGAGCATTTCCTCAGGCTTTAGCTCTCGCCTTTTACCACATTACCACCACCTCGTCCATACCCACCCACGGTAGAGCGGTGTTAACTGCGTTACCACCAAATCGTCCGTACCCACCCATGGTAGAGTGGTGTTCACCGCATTACTTCCGGATAACTTTCCTTGATTGCGGTAGTGCAATTAACCATGCATTGCCTATCTTAACTATCACCACCATCCCATAGTCTACCATTCGACCCTCCGCGGTAAACCCACTAATTGTCGCTCCGACCGTCACTTGACCACACCACGTCATCGCCGGCTAAGTATCACCTTCCACGGTATTGAGGTTAACCGCCATGGTCTTCACCACATTACTGCGGTCTACTTGCCAACCCCCATGGTATTGTGGTTAACCACAACGGCCTTCACCACATCACTGTGGTCTATCACTTCACCCTCCGCGGTAGCGTGGTAAACCTGTTAACTGTCTCCCGACTATCACCGCCAGTGGTAGCACGGTAAACATGCTAACTGCCACCGTGCCACTGTGGTCTTCCATCCGACCACCCATGGTATAGCGGTAGTGGTCTCGACTGACTGTCTTTAGCCACCAACCGTGATACTGCAGCCTGCGGTAAAACAATAGAGGGATTAATTCAAAAAATAAACAACGAGGAAGGAAATTTTTTTGCATTCATAAGGGGGTTAAATAATTTTTTTTAGATAGAAATTTTTAAAAATAACTTATGATTAGGGCATTAATCCATGAGGTATTTTTATGAAATATTTTATTAACTTTGTATTTTCTTTTGAAGGTTGAACATTGGAATCGAGCCAAGACAAAACAAGATTGGAGAAAATCACAAAAGCATTATTTAATGCTTGTTGAGCTAGATTTTTATTTTCTTTCCAAACCATCTCACATCTATTTTGGGGATTAAAATTAACCATTTTGACTTGATATTTTTGTTAAAATTGAACTTTAGAAATTTACTAGATTTCAATTTGGGTCTAAAATTGAACAATGCAATCTCACATTTCATTTGATGCTTAAAAAGAATTCATCATTGCTTTGAGGTCTAAAATGAACAAGTGTTTTCAATGTTTTGCAATCCTTTTCACAAGTTAATATCATTTAAAATGTGTATGCGCTTATTTCGTGCTTCATTGTGATCTTGAGAATCAAAAATATTTTGGTGATATTAGATTGTTAAAAATATTGCCTCCACATTTCAATTTGGGCATTTTAAAATTGAACAAAACATGCAAGTGTGAGTAAACTTATTGCGAGTGTTCTCCCTTTGTTTTTAAACAAAGGTTGATCGAACTACGAATATGTTTATTTGCTATTGTTTATCTTAGAGGGCATGCCTTGTGGGAAAAAGTACTCACCCAAGGGAACAACCCAACCAAGAACACGCTAAAGCCAAGCGACTTCCGACTAGTATATAAGTGTGGATTGTTGAGGAAAGTTCAAGAATCATGAGGATTATTCTGACGAGATGGACATAAATGGACTCTTGCCGATGTTGGATAATCCCCCACGAATGGAATGCCCGCATTAGAACCCTTTGTTTAGAAAAAGGCCAAAACCTTGTCTATCTTGCTGGTGCAAAAGGTCATGTCCTTTGAATCCACCCTACGTTATACATGTGGTTTTCTTGTGAAAATGGAAGGTATGCCATGGGAGATTCATGGATACTAATGCTTGGATGACTTGAGAAGCGTGTGTCGTAGAGGGGAGCCAGTGTGGTCAAGCATTTAGCCATTCACACAAGATATGCGTAGTTGGATTTATCCAAGTGGGAACCCAACAAGATATTGCCTCATCATCCTTGGATTGTAAAAGTGCTTGGAAGTGGAAAACACCTTGCTTGGTTCTAAAACATTGAGAAACAATCATTCACAAAGATTTTTAAATTTCAAACCCTTTAGGGAAGAAAATACCTTTGATGAATTCAAGTGCTCATGCTTGCCCTAGGGATTTCATGCCTAGAGGCTTCTAAGAAATTGGATTTCATCTCAATTTGCTTACTAAATTCAACAATAGGTAGCCTTTGCCTTGATTTTCCTTGATTTCTGCATAATGCACTTTGTGGGATGAAAGAAAATTAGGGTATTGGACATTCAGTTTGAAAAAAGGCATAATCAAGAAGGTGTTTGTGGTAAAAATAATCAAACCTAAGAAAGATAAAACACAATTAAACCACACATGTGCTTGAACCCTTGTGATTCATTTGGTTTCCAAGCAAAAATTGGTCTTTTGATTTGAATTGCTTCTAGGGAAAAGCATGTTGTTCATCACCTTGGTCTTGTAAGTAAGTGCTCATAGGGTCATCTAGGATCAAGTCAAAACAATTCATCCATCCAAACATTTATCAAATCCCATCTCACCAACTTTTGAAACCTTGGAAACATCATTCATGCTAGACTTTTGGAAAATCAACATCACCTCATTTGACTTAATACACCTAGTCAAACTATCAATCTTCTTGAACAAATTTGCCTCTAGGATTACACAATTTCCTGAGGTCTACTAGTTCATGATCACTTTGATTTGGCTTAACACACTTAGCCAATTCATTGTCTTATGTGAGTTTTCCCTAGGATAACACAACTTCCTAGGGTTTACAAATTCACCATCATCTTGTTTGGTTTAACAGACTTAGTCAAACTATCCAAATCAAATTGAATCAATTCCTAAAGTCTAGCATTGATCCAAAGTTCCTAGAAGTTCAAACACCCATATCACTCACCTTTCATCTTTCATCTCATCATTGGTCCTAAAAACCTTAGAGGTTCACTCTCACAACAAGGTCAAAACACAAGAAGAACATGGAATATAAACTTGATTCATCTATCATGAGTAATCCAAGTCAACCAAACTATCCAACTCTCACAATGCCAATTAATTATCAAAACTCACATTTAGACATGGCATCATTATCTTGTCCAAACCTAAAAAGTACAACAAATGTGAGCATGCCCAATCTAAAGTTTGGAATACCTTTCCCAATAATAGATTTAAATCCAAGTACAAATCTGCAAATCTATCAACCCAACGCTCAATGCATGAGTTTTCCAAACAACATTATCCCATCAAATCCATACATGCCAAAGGCAACTTTACCAAACATGACCATTTCAAATCCATACTTGGTAAAATTTGGTGTAGATACAATTGTAAATCAAATCAATGCTGTTCAAAATCCAAGCAATATGTTGACGACTCTAGGTATTGATCCAAGTGAAGGTAACACCATGCAAAATCAAAGTTACCTAAATCAAGGCAATATGATTCTCAACAACAAAAATGTTCAAAGCCAACCTATAATGCCAAATCAAAACATCATACGAAATCATCCCATTTTGCCATCGATATCGCAATAGCAAGTGGCAACCATCCAAGCAATCCCAATAATCAACACCATCCCCAACCCACCACGACCACCACCACCAAAACACAACATGAACAATTCATTCTCTATCATGTTGCAAGCCACTCAAGAAGCTTCTCGCAAAAAGGAACTCCAAGCCCAAAAAGCCACACAAGTTGTGCAAGTAGCCCAACAATCACAGGCTCAAGCTCAGGCCCAACACCAAGCTCGGTAGACGCAAACACAATTAAGGGCATTATTGCAAGCAATCCATCAACAAGTAGCTCAACAAAAAGCCCAACAAAATGCATTGTTGGAAAAACAACATGACCAACAACAAGCATTGTTAGCTCAGTAGAAAACACAAGCCTTACTCCCACAACAGATCTTGCAACAAATTCCCATCACAATCATTCAAAATGATGATCAAGATCCTTTGACCAATGATAATGTTGAAAATTTCTCTAGATCATCTAATGAGTTAGAGGACATATCTCAAGAATTTATTCCAAAGCATGATCGACATATTTCACAAAAGTCTAGCAATGGACCTTTCCAAGACATATTGACATCCTTTGACCTCATGGTTATAGATATTGAAGAAATTCTCAACTCACCATTTGATCCAAGTCCACTCAAAGATCAAGAGGATATTGAGCCACTTCCAATGCCTTATGACGATGTCCAAGAACCCTTTGAAAAAAATCCATCCTTTGAAATTGACCCATGTCAAGAACTTGATCCAAAGCATGTTGAAAGCAATTCCAACATTAATCAAGATCAAATTTTTTTATATGCAAGATACTACAATGAGGTGATGGCCACTCTCCTACAAGATGTCACAAATAATGATCATATCCATATAGCACATACCCCTCCATCTACCCATAAGATGCTTTCTTTGGATGGACACACAGATGATCGTCATTCAAAACAAGAGTCTCATACTCTTATTGGGGAACAAGGGTCTCCTAATCTTAACATTTGTACACATGATCAAGATATAGAGAAATCTAGAGACATATCAGAAATGGGTTATGAAGAGGGCTCCTACAGAAGTCACGAATCAAAAACATCTTGTGAAATGAATCATAAGGAAGAATTTTACAAGGACAGTGAAGCATCAACACCTCTTGAAGAAAAATTACAATCTAATATCTCACAAGATCAAGCCAAAGATATCAATCAAGAAGTCATCCCCTATGCAAAGGATCTTATCACTTATAAACTTGGATCACTCACCTTTCTAAGGGAAAACAATCTTATCAATGAAAGAGATATGAACTTTGAAGATCTGCCACAAAGCAGAGAAGGAGTAGCACCTTGTTCCCAAGGTAAATCATATCCTATGGAAAATAAATTTTTTCAGCAGATGAATTATCAAGGCAAAGGATTAGGCCTACATGAACAGGGTATCTTAGAACCAATGCAGATTTTTGGAAATCCTAAGCATCAAGGCCTTGGTTATTCAACAATCAATGGATCTCAACATATCAGTGATACTTCCACAAAATCAAGGTCAACTTTGTCTCGAGCAAACATCAACATAGGGAGCACGAAGAATCCTTATGATGAAACCAATGCCAATACTACAACTAGCCATGTCACGAATCTCCATCCACCCATCACACCATCCAAAAATTGGGACCAACGTCAAAAGAAAGATTTGAATTGAAGCATGAAGAATTTCATCAAAGAAAATAAGCTAAAAAGCATGGAGGACAAATCAAATATAATTGGATACCAAAAAATACAAAGAAAGATTATCCCTATCAAACTCCATTAGTCAAAGAAACTATGGGGAAAAATAAAAAAGGGAACAGTATCCATCCAAGATAAAAAAAGAAAAGAAAAAGAAAGATTCTCAAGCAACATACAAAGTGTATCAAGCAGTTGATCCTAATTCCATGCATACTTCCATAGCCACTCATTATTGCTCATCTTCCCAAGTTTGGAGAATCAAACGCTCCGAACTGTCAACCAATCCATCTTTTATCCCTAAACACACTCCATCCACGCCTCCACATATGATATCTAATTCTCACATTGACCATGTGTTGGCAACGACCCTTCATCATAAGGATTCAGAAGGCACTCTATCGCGATGTGCGAATGAAGACAAAGTTAACTCCGGTATCAACAAAGAAGATCAAGAATCTCAAAATTTGCTTTCAAGTGCACATATCTTGGCAAAGCAACTTCTTCAAGTAGGATACCGATGACATGTCATGAAAAAAGCATAAACATCAACACCACCAGGTGGTTCAGCATGAGCTTAAAATCTCTCAGAAAATACAAAAAAATCCAAAAAATATAAAAAATCCAAAAAAAGAAGAAAAAGGATTGAAAATAGTAAAGAAATAAATCATCCTCAAGTGAAAACCACTTCAGTGGCACTTTGGACAAGTACCATAATGAAAACCTGGAAAATAGGTGTCATGTGTAGAATCAAGCATCTATGTGCGTCAGTTGAAGAGAAAGCATCTTATCACATCCATAATAAAGCCAACTTTCCATCCATATCATCCATCCATCCATGAACCATTTATCCAATCCATTTTCATCCATCTGCATCCATACTCCAAGGTATCTTAATCTTGATGAAAACTTGGTGCATACTTTACACTTGTTTATGGTAAAAATATTGACATGGGTCATTTTCATTGATCTCATCCTACCCAATGTTATTTGAGTCTTGAAGCATTATTTGAATGAGAATCCTCTATTTTGAACACCCTTATATTATTGCAAGATAATTCATATCCATTCATCCAAGAATCTACCCATGGTCGTTCAAACATTGCTAGACACTGGGGGTAGATATTTAGATCTTGCTTCAGGAATGAATCTTGATCTATATCCTCCATCTTATGAAGCGATCCAAACATTGGAAAACATAAAATCAAATTGGCCAAGCATTTGTGAGCAAAAAGGCCAAAATCCAAGTCACTAGACCGTGACATATTCTGATAGGAAGACATTCCTTATCAAGTTTTATCTTTTGTTGAACATCAATCCAAGAAATTCATATCAGTCGCATCTAATGTGCACGTTAGTGTCACATCAAATCATCAATTTTTTTTTGTTCCAAATCAAGCTTCATCAATCTTGATCAATCGAATCCAATCAATCATCACCTTGTTTGACTTAACACACTTAGTCAAACAATCATATTTTGCACGAGTTTACTCTAAGATAACACAACTTCCTTGGGTTTACAAGTCCATTATCATCTTGTTTGGCTTAACACACTTGGACAAATTATCAAATCCATAATCACCTCATTTGGCTTGACACACCTAGTCAAATTATCCTTTTGGACGAGTTTATTCTAGGATAACACAACTTCCTAAAGTTTACTAGTGTATCATCGCTTTTGTTTGACTTAACACACTTAGTCAAACTATCAATCCATCAATCCGATTGATCAACATTAGGCTTGGTTTTCAAAAAAATGCCAGAACAAAGCACTAATATGATCACATATCCATATCCAAATCATCAAAAATCCAAAAACATCCAAATCATTCAAAAAACCAAAAACATGTCGAAATATCAAAAAATCTTCAAAAATTCACCATTAAGTCTTGTCAGTCTTTCACCATGTCGAACTACGTCGTCTCTGAGCTTGAACGTAGGAAAGGTTGAGATTTGATCATCCCCTGAGACAGTTAGGTTAGTCCTTTAGATGTCCGTCACATTGTCAATCCGTTTGCCCATCTATTTTACAGTTTAGGTCAGTCCTTAGGCATCCGTCGCATTGGCAATCCGGTTGCCCATCTATCTTTTCATTAAGTCAAGTTTGTTGTTTGTCAAACTACATGGTCTCTGTGTGTATAACGTAGGCAAGGTTAATCTATGGATCATCTCCCGAGACCCCTAGGATAGGTTTTTTAGTTAGTCTATTCATCATAAATCTTGAAAATGCCAAAAACATTGAAAAATGTGAAAATACCAAAAACAACCTCAAAACATTTGAAAAAACCAAAATGGTGCATCCATTTCATCTCGCTTTCACCCATGATTATCATCACTCCTAATAAAGTCAATCGTCACTGTCACCCTTTGGTGAGTCAGTCAGAAGCAAGTTTAGCAAGTTCCAAAGTGAATGCTTAATCGTCAAAAGTCTTGGAAGTCTATGTCAATAAGCAAGCAAGTTGGTCAACTCGGAGTATCAATAGCTTATCACCCAATTCAATCCCATCAAAAACCTGATCACAACATTTCCTAGGATGAAGCTTTCCTGCGATGGAAATAAGCATCAGGTACCCCATAGTAGTTAGCCTTGGCTAGCAATATGAAGAACATTAGCTTGTTTGTTTTACTTTATTTGGTCTTTTTGACTTATCTTACTTTGTGCTCATTCCAAGGACCTCTCCATGATGCCTAAACAAAATAGGTTTAGAGAGAAAGGAATGGGGCAATGATCAATATCTTTTTATCTATTGTGCTTGTTGGATATCCTTATAAAATAACTTTGTCATGCATACTTTGTTTTGTTTGTAGGAAGGATGTGTTAGGTATCTTCTTGACCAAATAAAAAGGCTTTCCTTTTTATGTTTTGGCCCAAGATGCCTAGAATATCTGAATTGCATTCTGAATAAGGTTATGTTTGTCAAAGTGTGAACAAGAGTACTCTTATCTATTTGACAATTCAAAGTCCATCGCATTGGGTACAATGCCATCCCGGTCCTTTATACCTTGATGCACCGTACCTATGTGTGTTATCAAACATAAGGTAATTAGCCCTTTGAAAATCCCAACTCCTGATAAGCAATACATCATCATCATTGGTAATAATGTAAACTTGTGTGGATCCTCCTTCCATCCATCTTTTTCTTCCTATTCTTCTATCTTTACTAACATTTCTATCAGTGTATTGAATCAAGATATACACGAGAATACCCATAGTCAAGGACTATCTATACATCATCAGATCTATCTACATCAAAGAGTTATCTTTCATCCTTTGATCAACAGAGCCACTCCTCTCGCATCTTTATTGATATATCGATCGGAAAACCATCCATTTCCATTCGATCTCTCAAGGGGTTAGTATATCAACATAATCCTTTTGCTAGGGAAATGGTGGGGCATCTGAAAAAAATCAAGAAATTTTGAACTTTGATCACAACAGTTTATTCTTTGAATCAATGCAACAAGTACATTGCTTCAAAGAGGGGAAAAATGTAGACATGGAAAATATACAATTTTAGTTTGACACACTTATTAACAACATTCCTTCCTGAATCATACTCTCAACTTTTCATCATATTTTGCCTCTTAATTTAATGAGTCATAATTCATTTAGTTAAGTCTTTCTCCTCCAATGATTAAAATTGATCAATTTAATCTAATTAACTTAACATTTTTGTTTAATGAAATAATTCATTTCATTTGATTAAATTCTCTAAAGTCCTCTTATTAAATTAAATAAATTAAACCTTATTTTATTTAATCTAACATATTCCTCCTTTTTTAAACAAATCAAAACCATTTGTTAACTCTTCCCAATTTGATTTAAATGAATTCATAAATTTAAGTCCAAATTGTCACATCCTCTAATTCTTCATTAAATTAATCAAATCCTTGATTAAGTTAATCCTTCTCATTAAAATCCTCTAGAGAATTCAACTTGCACAATAAATCAATTACTTTGATTTATTTTAATTCTTCATTTTCCCTCACATAGCATCAAAAGGGAATATTCCATTGTTTGAGTTCAAAAAGTCCAAGTAGACTTGTACATCCAACAAGGCATTCACTCCTCTTACATGTCCTTGTGCATCGAGCCAAGTGGCATTTATTTCATTCCTTTTTCCCTCTCACATGTCATTTCTCAAATTTGAAATTCCACCTAATGGAATTTATCATGCACATTGACCAACATGTGCTTATTCCTCAACCATTCACATCTTGACAAGTGGCACTTGGCCATTGGATGTTGAATGAACCCACATTGCTCTATTTCATTCTCTATTCCATTTTGGAAATCTATAAATTGGAGACTCCTCTCCTCATTCAACAAGACACAAATTTGAGTAAACTTACTATGCTCAAATTCACCTTCACTTCACAGATTTCAAGCAAGGTTATTCTCTTCATTTGAGAATTAATCTTACTCATAACATCATACAACTTGTTCAAGGATTGAGAAAGGGCTGCTTACTACACAACATGGTGGCACCAATCCACTATGAGATAAAGGGTTAATCGTGTTTCTTATATGCTTTTGTTTAACTTATTTTCTACTCATTGGTTTGATATCTAGATATGATTAAACATTTCATAGGGATGTCTAAGTTTGATGGTTTTAACTAACTTTCATGCTAACAACGTGAAATTGTTTAAGCCATATCTTGCAGGTTTTAGCATCCACATAATCGAATGAAACTACTTGTGGAGAAGAATAATAAAAATATAAGGAATAGGAAGTGTAGAATGAAGAGGAAGAAGCTCCAAAAAAGACCCCTAAAGACCCTAGGTATGTGCATAAAAATAATTCTAAAGAACAAATCATTTGAGATGAAAGAAAAGGTGTGTTGACAAGAATAAGAGCTATTGAAGCAAAGTTAAATATATGTTTACTCTCTAAATTTGAACCTAAATAATGAGTGAGGCATGAAAAGATGAGCATTGGATGAAGGCAACAAAAGAAGAACTTATGCAGATTGAAAAGAATCAAACTTGGGTACTTGTTCCTAGACTTGAAAACAAGAACATAATTGGTACTAAGTGGGTATTTAGAAACAAGCTGAATGAGAATAGAGAAGTGATAAGAAACAAGGAAAGGATTATGTGTAAGGGATACTCACAAGTTTAAGGAATAGACTTTGAGGGGAAATTTTCTCTGGTGACTATAATGGAAGTAATCAGGTTGTTCTTGGCATTTGCAACCCATAAAGACTTTAAGGTTTATCAGATAGATGTGAAGTTTTCTTTCTTGAATGGAGAATTGGAAGAAAATTTTTACGTGGAACAAATAAAAGGATTTTAGTTATAAAAAAAACCTTATAATGTGTGCAGATTGAAGAAGGAATTGTATGGATTAAAGCAAGCTCCTAAAGCTTGGTATGCAAGGTTGGAAAAATATTTAATAAAACAAGGATTCAATAAAGGTACCAAAGATAGTAATATTTACTTCAAAGTTGAGAAAGATCAAATCTTGATAGTAGTTGTGTATGTTGATGACATAAATTTTGGAGGAAATGAAGCTATGCACAACAAATTTTTAGAAGAGATGCATAAAGAGTTTGAGATGTCTATATTTGGGGAGATGAATTTCTTCCATGGGTTACAAATCAATCAAATAGATAAAGGCATATTCATTTGATAGTCAAAGTATGTCAAATATATGCTGAAGAAGTTTGGAATGGGAGATTCCAAACTATGAACTCCTATGGTTACTGGTTTCAAATTGTAAGGATGATGAATCACCTAAGGCTGATTAAAGAAAGTAAAGATCTATGATTGGTGGATGACTATATCTTACTTCTACTAGACCAGACATCATGCATGCAATTTTTCTTATGGCTAGATTTCAAGAAGATCCTAAAGAGCCACATGTTGCAAAAATAAAGAGGATATTCAGATACCTAAAGGGCACTCTAGATTATGGCTTATGGTATCCTAAGGATACCGATTTCACATTGAGTGCTTACATAGATGTAGATTGGACTGGTTGTGTGGATGACAAGAAAATTACAAGTGGTGGTGAATTGTTTCTTGGATGTAGATTGGTATCATGGCTAAGTAAGAGACAAGATTTAATTTATTTATCTATTATAGAGGCTGAGCACATTACATCAACATCTTGCTACACACAGGTGTTGTGGATGAGAAAAAATTTCAAGGATATAAAAGTGGTGTATAATGAGCCTATTTCTATCTTTTGTGATAATACAAGTGTAATAAATATTTCAAAGATCCCAATGATGTATTCAAGGACATCATACTTCAATCAAATATCACTTATTGAGAGAGAAGGTCTTGGAGAATGAAGTGAAGCTTGAGTATATACCTAAAAAGGATTAGATTGCCAACATATTCACTAAGGCTCTTCCTAAGGATAATTTTGAATATCTCCAGGAGAAGTTGGGGGTTATTTCCCCTCCTTCCTTGAACTAGATGTATATGGAGATGCATCAGTCTAGTGGATCTATGGATTCATTATTTGTATGGATTGATGTTGGTGGCTACCTCTTAGGGGGAGTCGGTAGTGACATTGTTGTAGTATAGAGTGAGTGTTGATATTTTTGGTATGTAATCCTAAGGGGGAGTATTCAAAGTAGTAAAAGTATGTTGTAGAATAGTGGTGAGAAATTTGTCTAAGGGTGAGCAGTAGTAAGAATCTTTGTTCAATGTTAAATGGGGAGAACAATGCAAAAAATCTTATCCTTTGCCATTGATGTCAAAGGGGGAGAGTGAAGTATGTAAAAAAGGAAAAAAATGATAGGGGAAGAGAGAGAGTCAGTTAGAGAAATAATCATGTAAGGGGAAGAGAGTGTAGGGAAGTTGTTTATGATGTCTAATCATTGTTGCCAACGAGAATGTTGTGTAGGTTGTCTAATCTGATAAAAATAAGGGAGAGTGTGTATGCTATCTTTGGTGATTTTGTTGAATATCCGAAATACTAAGAGGGGGGTTGAAATAGCATTCCATAAAACCATTCACATAAAATGCATCTAAACATTATCATAAATTTGACTGAATGAACAAGAGAGAACATGGAAACAAGACAATGCATCAACACACATGAACAACATGATTTATTATATGGAAAGATCAAAATGGAAAAAACCATGATGAGGATTAGATCACAATATATTATATCAAGATACAAGATATTACATGGCTCACTGCTAGGACTCACTGTCCTTGAAAGTATCACAACTTGAATACAAAAGATGGATAACCATAAAGATACAAAAGTTATGACTCATTGCCAAAAGTATGAACTGATGGAATACACCTTTTGTGTGTAGGGTTTAGTTCCAATAAAGCTATAAATAAGAAGTACTAATTTTCATAATAGTCACTCAACAATTCTATTATGATCCTCAACTGATAAATCATTTAGGTTCGCATATTCAAACATTCCTCAATTCTCTTCACACTTCACCATACCTCTATTATTTTTCCTTCCATACTCACACTTTCACATGTTCATACCACATCCATAGCATCACACTCTCTTTCTCCTTCAAAGAGTCTCATATATATACAAATATATCTCATTCATCAATTAGGTTAACCATATAAGATTTAAAACATTTTTATCCATGTAGTGCATCATATCAAGTTGACGAAGATCTATAGAAAACATCCACAAAGTATATTTAATCTTCTTAATGCATCTCATATGCTAGGTTGGCCAAGACTAGGACCTAAACACAAAAAATCCAAACCAACATACACTTCTCAAAGAAAACACCTTATAGATCAGATATTAATTCAGTTTCTCATCACATTACCATCATAGAGACTACCATTAGAACCACATCATTATAATTTTATTCTTAAGAAATGTAGAGTCTCCCACACTAATCTACAGAGCGGAGAAACAACTGTAGTGTACAAAGTTAAACTCTGTCAGTGATAAATTTCTTCTCTCAACATAAAGCTTATCAAGATCTTGGATATAATTGTATGAGTGAATCATAATAACATGGTTAAGGTATCAGAGTCATATCTTTTCTTGTAGTGAATTCAAGACTGAAAAACCAATGCATTGGTTCATCAGTAAAAAATAATTCCTATAGAGAATAGCTTCCAGTATACCAAATAAGCTTCCCATAATTTTGTCACCATGTTGACATCAATGACAACATAGGAACAACCAAGAAAATCCATATCTACTTCATGCTCATGTTGCAAGGTTCCATATTTCCAACAATCTCCCCCTTTGGTATTAATGACATGCATATCAAAAATTTTTTTTTTCGATATAAGGCAACTGAATACCCCCCTTTCAGAAGTGTTCTTTTCAGAAAAATGTTTTTCCTCTATCTACCTCTATATCTCTTTATCTTCGCCCCTTTGAAATCAATGGAAAATGATGTATAGGGGTCCAATATATGTATATACATCAAGAAATGAACCAAAAATGATATGCAAACAAAGAATGTATTAACTTGAAGAAGAGGAACCTTTTAGGCTCTTTAGGGTATCCTTCCATGAAACTTTTCCTTCTTCCCATGCTTCTTTCACACTTACAAGAGTCTTGTATAGTAGTTCAAGCTTATTCAAAGAATCTATACCATTTTCCAAGGTTTTGGGACTAAGATTAATTTTTGATAAACCACCAATACTATCAAGAGCACTAGATACATGGATATGCTTGAGTTTTATCGTATCTTTGAGTGTCACAAACTACTTAATTACTTTTTTTATTTGATCCTATACGGAATTGTTTTTTTGAAGTTGCACAATGTAGGACCATATTTGATTGTTTCTATCATCTACCAACTTGTACATATCTGCTTGAGTACTCATCCAATTTTCACTCTTCCATATCTAATCTCTTATATTTAATGTACTATTAGACCAATTTAAGGAAAAGGAAATCAATTCTTGAGATTCTTTCTCATAAACCTATACACCCTTCAATTAATTCACCACTCTGCGATGTACATTTGCACATTGCTGAATAGGACAACTGAGAGGGGGGTGAATCATTTATCACAAAATTAAACCTTTAATTCAATTACTAAAACTAATCCTTAACACTGCTTGAATGATTAAACATTAAGTGGAAGTGCAAAAAATGAAAACCATCACACAAACACAATAACACTATATTTATCTGAAAAACCCTATGAGGGAAGAACCATGATGAGGATTAACTCACACTATAGAGAATATCAAAACCAATTACAAGAGGCTCATTGCCAAAGCAAGGACTCACTGTCTAGAACATAAATCACTATCCAATAGGGCTAAAAACCTAGAGGACTCCTTGCCATAGAGATATAATGACGATTCAAGAGATATTTTATAGAGAGATGACAATATCAATGAAATAGAGAAATCCACCACAACCACTCGCTGATATGCATAAAAGATAGAGTACACCTTTTTCTCACTACTTCTAGAAACTCAACATTTAGGATTCACACTAATATACCACACTCACATCACACACACTCTCAAAATAGCATCAATCTTGCTTCTATCTGCATCTTTCTTTTCACTTATCTCTCTTCTTCACTCTTGTGTGTCTTCACCACTAGCTCATCTTGTATTTATACCATCATCAACTTTGAAACATATCCAAAGTTGACCATCCAATTTTGAATTCAAATTAGTCGAGTGCCAAAACATACTAGGGTGGAATTAGAATGAGGGTGACCCAAACAAACAGTTCATAAGGACCAAAATAGATCCAACATGCTTCACTAAGTTTGAATGTAGTATTCCACACAAGGTCAACCAAAATAGTGTAAAACACAAAGAAAAATTAAGCACAAAATTTATAGATACCAAAATTATCTTCAATACTATCAAAAAAACTCATTTGTAGAACCACAAGTCATAAGACTTCATCAAAGAGAAAGCCAGACCAACAACATTTCTCTTGAACCTCAACTAGAAACATAGAAAACCACAATTCACAACTAGTGAACACAACTTGTACCTAACAATGAATCAATATACAAAAATATGGATATAGCATCTCCCAACAACCATGATCAATATATCTAAACCACAGAAACATAGGAGCAAAAATTGGAGAAAAACCTGAACAGTTGCAATCTTCCTTCAATAAAATTTTCTCAATATCCTCGACATATATAGTCAACATCAATCAGTTGATAACCAATTGACTAGTTGAAAACAATGACAACACTTTCATTCCTTCCATTCTTGCAAAAATATCCCCCTTTTTAATTGATGGAAACACATGATGTGAAAAACCATCAAAGACAACATACTAGCTTTGAATACACTTCACAAGATTTTTCTTCCTTTTCTCTATTTATTTATTTTTCTTTATTTATCTTTTTTTTCAAATTCTTCCTTTCCTCTCCCCCTTTGACATCAATGGAAAAGTAAAAAGATATTTACATTGATTTATCCTTTGACACTAGAAAACTCACAATGACAAAACAAGATACTACCTACTCCCCCTAAGAAGTAGCCACCAAACATCAGTCTAGAAGAAAGATAGATCCATAGATCCACCAGACTGATGCATCTCCATATGCATCTAGTTTAAGAAAGGAGGGGCACTAACCCCTAACTTCTTCCAGAGATACTAAAAAGTATCTTCAGGAAGATCCTTTGTAAATATATCAATAATACGATCCTTCATCAAAATATACTCAAGCTTTACTTCATTCTCTACAACCTTATCTCTCAAGAAATGATACTTGATAGATATATGATTTGTCCTCGAGTGCATAACTTGTTTATTTGAAATGTTAATTTCACTTGTATTAACATAGATTATAGAAATAGGATCATCATAAACCACTGTGATATCTTTCAATGTCTGTTTCATCCATAAAACTTGTGTACAACAAGATGCAGTAGCAATATACTAAACTTCAATAGTAGACAAGGAGACTAAATGTTTCTTTTTACTCAACCATTCCACCAATCTACATCCAAGAAATAATGCACCACCACTTGTAGTCTTTCTATCATCTACACATCCAACCCAATCTACATCTATATAAAAACTTAGTGTAAAATAAGTATCTCTAGGATACCACAATCCATAATTCAGAGTGCCATTCAAATATCTAAAATTTATTTTAATAGAAGAAACATGCGTTTCCTTAGGATCTTCTTGAAATCTAGCCACAAGACAGACAACATGCATAATATCTGGTCTAGTAGCAGTCAAATAAAGTAATCCACCAAGCATAGATCTATACTTGCTTTGATCAGCCTTAAGCGAATCACCATCTTTACCCAATTTTGCAACTAGTCACCATAGGAGTACATACCGGTTTGGAATCATCCATCCAAAAAGTCTTTGACATCTCTTTCACATACTTAGACTATGAAATAAAAATTCCTTTCTTTTTTTGATAGATTTGTAGCCCAAAAAATAAATTCATCTATCCAAACATATACATTTCAAATTATTTCTGCATCTATTCCATAATCATCTTACACATAGTTTCATTTCCTCCAAAGATAATGTCATGAACATATACAACCACAATCAAGATTTTATCATTTTCAATCTTAAAATATAAATTATTATCTATCGTACCTTTGTTGAAACCTTTCCAAATCAGATACTTTTCTAACATCACATGCCAAGCTCTAGGATCTTGCTTCAATCCATATAAAGCTTTCTTCAATCTACACACTATATCCGGTTGATCTGACAACTGAAATCCTTCTAGTTGTTCCATGTAGAATTCCTCTTCTATTTCACCATTCAACAATGCTGAGTTGACATCCATCTGATAGACTTTGAAATATTTATGAGTAGAAAATTACAAGAACATCCTTATAGCTTCCATTATTGCTAGTGAGGAAAATGTCTCCTAAGAATATATGCCTTTTACTTGTGATTATCCTTTACACATGAGCCTCGCTTTCTTTCTAACCACTTCTCCATTCTCATTCAACTTATTTCTAAACACCCACTCTGATCCAATAATGTTTTTATCTACCGGTCTTGGGACTAATTCACAAGTTTGATCCTTTTCAATTTACATAAGTTCTTCTTTCATAGCTTCTCAAAAAGTAAACATAGATTTACTTCAAAAGCAACTTTGGTTCTAGTCAATACACCTTTTGTCTTGTCACCAATAATCTAATTTTCTGAGTTATTTTTTGTACATACCGAGGTGTCTTAGGGGACACCACCAGAGCTTCCTCTTCTCTTTCATTCTATTCATCCTTCTTTTCTTGCTCATCCTTTTCCCATCCTTTCAAAATATCTTCTATTCTTACACAATTAGGCTCATCAGATACATATCCATCAATAGAAATATAATTCTTCATTATTTCATCAAACTTGACATTATAACTCTATAATTTTTCCAAATACCTTGAAATACTTAATGGTAGGAATTATTCCATGCCATAGCTCATAGGGAGTCTTTGTACTATTTTCTCTTGCTTGAAATCAATTGAATACATAAATAATAGTATGAATATCTTCTTTTTAGTAAACTTCTAGTATACCAACCTCAGTCATCTTCAATCTAATTGCTTCTTGAATTTTTCTATTTTTCCTTTCAACAACTCCATTTTGTTGAGGAGTTCTTGAGGAAAATAATTGTCTCTTTATTCCATGCACCTCAAAAAACATATTAAAATCATTGGAGGTGAATTCTCCACCTTTTTCAGATCTTAAGCATTTTATCTTTAAATTCACTTCATTTTCAATCATATCTTTGAATGTATTGAATCTATCTAATGCATCTCATTTCTCTCTAAGAAATATAACCCATGTATATCTAGAATAATCATCAATCAAAAGATTAAATTACCATTCACCTAGTATAATTTTCACTCTTGTAGGACCATAGAGATCAGTATAAATTAAATCTAGTAGTCCAGTAGAAGATTGTTCCTTTGATTTGTAATGACTTCTCACTTTTTTCCCAAACTAGCAATTTTTGTAAATAGCATTAACAAGATTTATAATCCTCGATAAATCTCTCATTACCTGAACAACACTAATCCTCACCAAGTTATCAAAATTCATGTGACACATTCTTCGATGCCATAAAAAACTATCATTAATTTGAGTCATAAAGCATCATCCATTATCACCCTTCACTTTGTAGATATTTCCTTCAAATTTCTTTCCAATAGCAATCAATTTTTTGGATCCTTTCCAAATCTAAAATATTTCATCCTTAAACATTGGATAATATCCCTTACTATATTTTTTTCCAATTCTCAAAATATTATGCCTTGAACCCTTAACATAGTAGACATCATCAATATTATTCTTGCCATCAAAACTTACTGAACCTATCCCACAAATTTTAGCACTAGTATCATCTCCAAACATAACCAAGCCTCCATCATATTTTTCAAGATTAAAACACTTAATTTTTTCACCATTCATGTGATGTGAACAACCATTGTTAATAACCCAATAGTTATTTTCTTGCTTAGCATGTAGGGCAGAGATAAAAGTACCTTTATTTTTCTCCTTCTTTGGAGGGCTTTCCTTTACCTATTTTTTAGAATTAGCAGAAGTAGGTTCATCCTTTATTTCCAAGAACAAGCATTCATTGTCACTAGGATC
Source organism: Sequoiadendron giganteum (assembly GCA_007115665.2). Classification (NCBI taxonomy): domain Eukaryota; kingdom Viridiplantae; phylum Streptophyta; class Pinopsida; order Cupressales; family Cupressaceae; genus Sequoiadendron; species Sequoiadendron giganteum. The sequence goes on along the minus strand of CM021108.1, from coordinate 444,304,888 downwards.
TTCATATTCTGAATCCTCATCAGTTATACTAGCACTCTCATTCACATAATATGCTCTATTAATCTTCTTTCCTTTCTTTTCTTTCTCATATCTTTGTTTATTCCTTTTAGCTCTTTCCAGACACATTGCAACATAATGAACTATTTATCCTCAACTAAAGCATTTAAAGGGTAAATTACCTTCATAATTGCTATAGAATTTCCTCATACTTAGATTAAAAAGTTAGATTCTATTTCATTAAGAATTTCCTCATCCGGATCTTTAGATTTTGTCACCTTAAAAGTAGTTTCTAATTTGCATCCATTCCTTAGATTCAACTTCCTCATCTCATAAGATGTCAAAAATCCCAATAATAGATCTTTAGTGTAGGTGTTATAATCTATACTCTCTTCAATAGCACACACCTTATCACTATAAGCATCAGGGAGAGTTCTAGCAATATTTTTTATAATTCTTGTTTCATCTATAGTAGCGCCAAGACCTCACATTCTAGCTACTATCTCATCCAATCTCTATACATAAGCTTTAGCATTCTCATCTTCTGACATATGTAGAAGCTTAAAGTGTTTCTCCAAATTCTATAAATTTTCCTATTTGACTCTTTCATCACCTTCATGTGCCCTTTCCAAAGCATCCCAGACTTCCTTAGTAGTCTTCAGATTTTGAACTTTAAACAACTCGAAATGTATCAGACTGTTCTTCAAAATATACTTCACCTTGTTGTTCAGTTCACGTGCTTTGATCTCATCGGTTGTGCTTGAAACATTAGTAGGAGGACTATAAGGATTCTTGTAAGCTTTCTCCACATCATATCCACAATATTCCAGATATTCTTCCATCAATATTTTCTAGATAGCATAATTAGTTCCATCGAACCTCAGATAATCATAAACCATTTTTCTAGCCATCTGAGACCTTCCTCAAGTGGTTAAGATCTTCACCAAGGAACCAAGCTCTGATACCAATTGTTGAATAAGACAATTAAGAGGGGGTGAATTTGTTGTTACAAAATTAAACCTTTAATTCAATTTCCAAAACTAATCCTTGACACTGCTTGAATGATTAAACATTAAGTGCAAGTGTAGAAACTGAAAACCATCACATAAATAGAATAACACTAGATTTGCATGGAAAACCCAATGAGGGAAAACCATGGTGAGGATTAAATAACACAATAGAGAATATCAAAACTAATTACAAGAGGCTCATTGCCAAAGCAAGGAATCACTGTCCAGAATAGGACTCACCGTCCAACAGGGCTAACAACCCAGAGGGCTCACTTCCACAAAGATGCAATGAAGATACAAGAGATATGTTACAAAGAGAGAAAAATCTCAATGCAACAGAGAAATCCACCACAAACACTCACATATATGCACAAATGATAGAGTACACCTTTTGCTCACTACATCTGAAAACTCAACATTTAGGCTTCACACTGAACTACCGCACTCACATCACACACTTACATAATAGAATCAATCTTGCTTCTATCTGCACCTTTATTTTCACTTATCTCTCTTCTTCGCTTTTGTGTGTCTTCAACACTAAATCATCTTGTATTCATACCATTTTCAACTTTGAAACATATCCAAAGTTGGCCATCCAATATTGAATTCAAATTAGGTCAATTCCAAAACATCCTACGTTGGAATCAGAATGAGGGCAACCCAAACACACGCTTCATAAGGACCAAAATAGATCCAACATGCTTCACTAACTTTGAAAGTAGTATTCCACACAAGGTTGACCAAACCAGTGTAAAATATAGAACAATTAAGCACGAAATTTCTAGATACCAAAATTATCTTCAATACTATCAAAATAACTCATCTCTAGAACCGTAAGTCATAGCACTTCATCAAAGAGAAATCTAGACTAGCAACATTTCTCCTAGACCTCAATCAAAAACACAAAAAACTATAGTTCACAACTAGTGAACACAACTCACACTGAACAATGAATCAATAGTCAAAAATATGGATATAGAATCTTCCAACAACCATGATCAACATATATAAACCAGACAAACATAGGAGCAAAAACCTGAGCAAAAACTGAACACTTACAATCTTCCTTCAATACAATTTTATCAATATCCTCGACATATACAATCAACAATAATCAGTTGATAACTAGTTGACTAGTTGACATGAATGACAACACTTCCATTCCTTCCATTCTTGCAACACACATTTCTTCCTGATATCTTCTAAAATTTCTTCTATAGATCTAATTCTAGTTTTCACATCTAGTCTGGAGATATATGCTTTCAAAGAGTCAATCATGCTTCTAATATTTTCCACAATTGATACAGATCAATTGAAGTTAGCACCAATAATTACCTTCTGCAATTATTTTAAATCTCCTTGAATTTTTTCACTTTCATGCTCATGTTGAGCTCTCTCTAATTCACTTTCTTTTGTGACAATACCTTTTCTCTTCTTTCCTATTCTGGTTGCACTGTCAGAGGCTTCTTCTTCATTGGGATTATTCTGGATCTCTAAAAGTATTTTTGCATATTGATTGATTGCAGCCTTAGTCACTTCATAATCCAATTCAGATATCCACACCAATATGGATTCAATTGCTTCCATATAACAAAAATCTATAAAAACTAGGAAATTAATATTTTTGGAGTACTTCTCAATCACATTTTCTGGAATCCTTGATCTTTTGTTCATCCTCATCTGAAATGTTCTGAATAATTCAAAAAGAGCAGTCTTTTGAGCATATGAACCACCAAGGTTTATCATGAATTTTATGATCTGATGAGAAATAGGTTTTGCATTTGTCCATTCTATCCTTTCGATTATCAGTAACTCTTTGATGAAGTAAAAGAGTAAGTAGGCAATACAAGTTTTGTATCAGAATGTATTTTTCTTGCTCTTCTTGATTTCCTTCAAGTTATTCAAAATATGTATTTGAAGTAGCTCACAGAAGTCATAATACATATCTCTCCTAACCATATCAATAATAGTGTGAACAACATCAATAGAGACTGTGAAGTCACTACTTGGTAAACAAACTTTGTGACCAATAACCATTGCAACATACCTAATGACCATATCTTCAATTGTTCTCAAAATGAGTTCTTTTCCTTTGAGGTTTTCACTAGTCATCTCAATTATCTCTTATTCATTCATAGAATTCCATCTAGGAACTGGTCCAAAGGAACACAAACCAATTATATCTCTTATTGCTTCTCTACATATAAAGTGCACTTCATCAATCGACATTGATTCATCATGAATCCTGCTCAAAATTATCCAAATGTATTTCTTGTTGAATTCAAACAGAGGGGATTTCCACCATACATCCAACTTCTTCTCAACTAAAATTTTGTATACATCATGATTTTCTTCCAATTCATTCTTCCATAGAATACTTAACCGAACCGGTGACATTTCCTCAATCTTACTATAGATGCATGCATATATATCTTCAATGGGTAAAAATCTAGGAGGAATACAAGAGAATGCACCAACAAATTATTCTGACAATTTTTTTAAATATTTCCCCAATTTTACTTATGATTTACCCAAAATATTCATAACCTTTGAATTACCCATTTCATAAAATTGAAAGATTACACAAGTAAAATACCTCTATAATTTCCAATGAAGAATAGGATTAGATGTCCAACTTCCAAAGAATTCTTGAATCCACTTTGATTTCTTCTTCCTTCACCAAATATTGAAACACTGAATCACTTTGGTTTCTTTGTACTTCCTCTACACGCTTCTCCGTATTCACAAATGCCTTTTGTTGAATACAATTTCCTTGGCACTTCTAAATTTATTTCATTCATTCCGAATGCTTTTGCAATAAATGCTTCAAGTTGTAGGTAGATCACCTTAGAATTTATGTACATTTCCATCCTTTCAAATTTCACGAACTTCATTCTTCACACAATTGTCTAAAACAAAATTCCCTGAATTTGTTACCACATTAACTATACTTCTATCATGATGTGACATCAAGTATCTATGAGGGGTTCATTAAATTTTCTAACAATTGCTCCCCCATAGGCATTTCCTGACTTGAAATTTGACAGTCGTATCTTCACTAGAAGAAAACATAGATAAATTTGATGATTTTGATTCAGCTTGATCAAATTATCCTTCCTTTCTCTAGATTATTTTCATCTCTTTTCTTACTTCTTCTAGATCAATGATTAGTTCATGCCTTTTTGCCAAATAGATATTTTTTTATCTTGTATATTTTTGCAATCTCTAGTAGAATGTTCCAAATTACTACAATCATAGAAAATAAAATTCTTCTTTCCATAATTTCTTTTATTCAATCTATATTCACAGTGATTAGCCTTTTGTCCAACCCTTTTGCACTTAAAAGTATCATTCATTCTACTCTTACAACTCTTTGCCTTATGTCCAAATTTCTTGCAGGAATAACAAACACCATTAAAAGATAAGTACCTTTGAGCACTAGGCTATCTAATGGGAGTCATTCCAAAATTGCTTCTTAAGTCCTTGATTTGTCCATATTTTCATCAAGTCTTCTTATTAGGAGGTTTCTTCATTTTTGAACTCTTTCCCTCTTCAAACCCTAAACCTCTTTTATCCATTGCAAGCCTCTAAGAATTAAACAAATCATCAAGCATTACAAAGATTTCCTTGAATTTATCCTAAAATATTTTTTCCTTTTCCAGATCCGATCTCAAAATTTCCATTTCTTGCTTGAGCTTGACACATTCATCCATCTTCTCTTGAATTTCAAATTTTTGACAGTTTCAATTCTTTTCTTTTCTTCCCATTGTTGTAGCAATCTAGGGAAACATCATGTTTCCATTTAAATTGATCACATGATTCTTCATATCTTATCCTCAGACTCTTGATACAATCATTTACTTCCTTTATCTTATTCTTCAAATCTTCATCTTCTTCTGAATGTACAACAAAGATCACTTCTTGAGAGAAACTTTCTTATATTCAACTTCTGGGACCTTCCTGAAGCTATTAGGCTCCTTCAGAGGAACCAAGCTCTGATACCAATTTTTGAATATGTGAAATAATGAGAAGGGGGCGTGAATCAGTATTCCATAAAACAATTCACATAAAATCCATCTAAACATTATCACAAATATGAAACAAGAGAGAACATGGAAAGAAGATAATGCATCAACACACATGAACACCAATATTTTTATGTGGAAAAACCAAAATGGGAAAAACCACGGTGAGGATTAGCTCACAATATATTATATCCAGATACAAGATATTACATGACTCATTGCCAGGACTCATTGTCCTTGAGAGTCTCACAACCTGAATACAAAATATTGATAACCACCAAGATACAAAAGTTATGGCTCACTACCAAAAGTATGAACTGATGGAATACACCTTCATGTGTAGGGTTCAGTTCTAACGAAGCTATGAATAAGAATTACTTATTTTCATAATAGTCACTCAACAATTCTATTTTGATCCTCAACTGATAAATCATTTAGGCTCATATATTCAAACATCCCTCAATTCTCTTCTCAATTCATCATACCTCTATTCTTTTTCCTTCCATACTCACACTTTCACATGTTCATACCACATCCATACCATCACACTCTCTTTCTCCTTCAAAGAGTGTCATATATATACAAGTATATCTCATTTATCAATTAGGTTAGCCTAATAATATAAAAAAAACTAATCAAAAAAACTCTTGTTGGTACCATATAAGATTTAGAACATTTTTATCCATGTAGTGCATCATATTAAGTCAGCTAAGATCTATAGAAAACATACACAAAGTATATTTAATCTTCTTAATGCATGTCATATGTTAGGTCATCGAAGACTAGGACCTAAACACAAAAACTCCAAACCAACATATACTTCTCAAAGAAAAAACCTTCCAAATATGATATTACTTCAGTTTCTCATCACATTACCATAATAGAGACTACCATTAGAACCAAAACATTAAAATGTTCTTCTTAAGAAAATCCGGATTCTCCCACACTGATTTGTAGAGCAAAGAAACAACTGTAGTGTATAGAGTTAAACTTTGTTAATGATAAATTTCTTCTCTCGAAACAAAACTTCTCAAGATCCTAGATATAGCTATTTGAGTGAGTTGTAATAACATGGTTAAGATGTCAGAGTCATATCTTTTCTTGTAGTGAATTTTGGACTCAAAAATTAATGCACTGGTTCATCAGTAAAAAAAATACTGGTGGAGAATAGATTCTGGCATACCAAATAAGCTTCTTGTATTGTTACCACCATGTTGACATAAATGAAAACATAGGAACATCCAACACAATCCATATCAACTTCATGCTCATATTGCAAGGCTCTATATTTCCAACATTTTTTTCACATCTTGTGTTGCCATCAATGACAAAGGGGGAGATTGTTTCAAGTATGAAGGTGTTTTCATTGGTGTCAATTGTGTAGTAGTTGAGCAGTTTTAATGGTGTACTATGTTGCAAAGAGGTGTTCTAATTTTGCTTCACATTTCTTATGGGTTGAAGATCTACTTGTGTGATTTAGATATGTTGAAAAGTGTTGTTCAAAGATTCTATATCTAGAATTTGGGATTTTGGATCGATGTGTAGAGATAGTTATGTTTGTTGGAAGAATGAAGAAGATCATATCCCTCTCTAACAATTTTGTTGTCATTGATGTCACCATGATATTTGGGTTAAAATTGCAAGAATCTAAGTCACATTAATCTGGTATTCTGAACCAGTAATACATAATTACTTATGGAATTTTTCTCTGAAATCCTCTCTGGTAAATGGCCCCTACTTTAGTTTTTGGGAAATGGTCTGAGATTGGTAAATGCATGCGTGGATAGTATCTCATACGTTCAGATGATTGTGGTTATCATCGGTATCATTTTTTTGTTGTTAGGTCTTTTGTTGGCTGACGTATCAAGCAGATACTAATGTAATGGATTGAATTCTTAGCTGTATAATCCATGATGACATTCCACGTGGTTGAATAATTTTTAAAGAAGAATTATATTTACTTAAAATTTGACCTAATTGTTAACTTATAGGCAATCACATATATATACAAGTTATTTTTAAGATATGAAGTATGAGTGTGTGAGAGATATGTGAGTGTTGGTAGATTATGTGGAAGCAAAATTGAGTGAAGTGTGATCTACTAGCATGTGAATCTATGGAATTACAAAGGAACTAAATTTTCACTTGAGGTGTACTTCTATTAGTTCAATTTTGGTGGTTAGCCATTCCGTTATTTTATATTTTTAGGCAGTGAGCCTCCCATTTTGGATAGGTAGTCCTAACAATAAGCCACATATTTTGTAATATCTTATAACCATTTATACTATATTGTGAGTTAATCCTCACTCTAGTTTTTCCCTGTAAGATGGGGAAAATCAAATTAGATTAGATTAAGTGACAGCCAAACACTTCTAAGCTAAAATCCCAATCTAAACAAGAGAAAACAAACAATGTATCAGTAAAATGAAAGCATCACACTAAAATACTCCCCATGCTTAAAGTTGATTCACTTCTCTTGCTCTCCTATTTCTCCTTTTGCAATATTTTCCCTCAAATTCGTAGTCAAACTTGTGTAAATACCTGTAAGTTGTAAGTAGAAAGTTGGAGACAAAATGACTGTTCAATTGAAAATGGAGGAGAAGGGTTGCTTTTATAGACAACCATTCGAAAGGACAAACGAGATTGATCTTCTAGAAAGATTCTAAGATCAACGAATGAGGATTCATGAGAGGGAGGTTACGAAATGGATGACCAAGATCGAGTTTCTAGAAAGATGCCAAGATCTACAGTTGAAAATTGATGCAACCAGAATATGCCATACATGGAAAAGATATGACGCCGACGGCTATGGAATCCGACGGCATTGATAGACATGCAAGACATGCAGACTATGACATGAAATAATGACAGGGGATCTTTGACCAAAATAGAGGGATAAATAGTTTATTTTAAATAATTTATTTGGAGGAAATGAAAAAAGAGATTAAATTCATAAATTTAATTAAAGGAGGAGATAGAAATAAAATATGGATAATTGATTTGGATCAATTATTTAAAGGAGAAGATTGACACATAAATAAATAATTTCATCAATTATTTAATTATAGAAGAATAAAAGGTCAAATAATAATTATTATCTGACTATAGACATGTGATGAAAGATAAATAATTAAATAAATAATGATTTATTTAATTATTGAAGAAAGGGTTATTAGTGACGCAATTAATTTATTTTAATTGATCAGGAAAGAATAAATATTGAAAAGTGAATTAATTACATAATTAAAAAATAATTTAATCAATAAAGGAATATGATCAGGAATAATTAAATAATTAAAATTATTTAATTATTAGAGGATGATGACTAAGGAAAAATGTTGCTCATAGACTTTAGGACATTTTTCAGTGTCTACATTCCCATTATAGGTTTTCCATGTAAAATTTTTGGCGTCTCTTCTGCTCTGTATTTCATGTTCTGTTGATGATTCTAATTATCTTAATTATCATATGAATTGGGTTAATTGGATGGTGTTTGTTCAATAAGTTTAAGAATATATTGATTCACCCGCCTCTAAGTATACTGGATATTTAAAAATTGGTATTAGAGCTTGGTTCCTCTGAAGAAGTCTAATAACTTAAAGAGAGATCTTGAAGATTGAACAAATGGAGGATAATGCAGAACTCTAGAGTGCTCTTGATGATCTAGACAAAGCTGAAAAATGAGAATAAAGATCTGAAAGAGAATATTGATGAAGCGAATGAATGTTTCCGGAAGTTGAAGGAGAAGCCAAGGAAATTCGAAGAAAGACACAGAGAAGTTAGTGACCAAATGAAACAAGCAAATGAAGACATTACCGAACTAAAGCTCCAAGTAGAAGGAAAAAAAGATAATCGAAGAATGTTTGAATGCAAAAATGAAGAACAAGTTTGATGAATGATCCAAGCATGAACAAGAAGCAGTGAATCTCAGAGCAGAACTGGAAAAGGAAAACGTTTGTGAGGATCAAGTTCTACCAGACTTGATGAATTGATTGTAGGACATAAATCCTCTAAAGATAAAGGTGGATTGAGATTAGAAATAGGTGAAATCTCAAAATCAGTAAATAATTAGAAGACTCAAGATAAAGGAAAGAAAAAATGAAATTTTGGAAGGAAACCACTTGTCAGACACCAAATGCACAAAGGTACACATCTTTCAATGGGACTTGTTTCTCTTGCAACAAGTTTGGGCACAAGGCAACTGAATGTAGAAGCAAGATGAATCAATTTTTTGGTCCTTCTTCTAGACAATGCTATGCCTACAACAAGCTTGGACATAGAGCTAGTGAATGCATAACTTACATGATAAACTAGTATAATGGAGGAAGGATGAATCAATCCTTTGTTGGCTATTGCTATACATGCAATAAATATGGGCATAAGGAAAATCAATGCAGAATAAGGTTTAATGGAAGTCAATCAAGTCAAATAAGTGTTGTCTGTTATAAATGCGATAAACCAAGACATATTTCAAAGGTATGTAGAAGCAAAAAGGGAAAATAGTCTATTCTGGAAAGGAAGAATGAACCTAAGAAGAAGGTTGACAAAGAAGAAGTTAAGAAGAAATGAGAAAAATATGGAAAAATAAAGAAGAATCAGAGACTACTGATGCATCTGTACCCTCATCCGGTGCAGATGATCCCTTTGGTAACTAGACCTAGCATGGTCTTAGGGTGAGCTTTAGTAGAAAATCCTTAAAACCCTCGATTGCGAGCGTGTTAGATTTGTGACACAAAATAGAGTTGTAAGAAATTAGTATGCATAGATTTTGAAAAAGAAACTAGATGAAAAGAGGCTTGAATGATCATTTGCGGAGCATATTAGGATTTTACAACACAACTAAAGGAATTTAGCGGCTTTTTGAATTTTGAGTGCATTAAATGCGAATTAGGGCATCAAATTTGTGTATAAAGTGAAATTATGAAGGAATTTTGATCACTTGTGTATTTGAAGAAGGCGAAGAGAGATTTGGAATGAATTGTGCAAACCCTAGTTTTGGTGAATTGTGAAGAAAAAGGAATTTCTCAATTCTATGTTATTATGAGCTTGTGAAAATTATTTCCTGAATCATTTTAAGAGCTCAAAATATAGAAAATGGAAACTCTCGTGGTCATGAACACAATAGAAAAACCTAGATCCTCATCCAATAAATACTCAATGAAGGTATTTGAGGATGACCCTGTGGGTGCTTTTTCTTCAGTTCCCCATGGTATAATGTTGACAGAAGATACATAGATGTATATTAGAGTTAAGTCAAAAAAATTCAATCATATCAAATTAATTGATATGTGGATGAATAATCTCATTGATGATGAATTCTTTGTAAAACCTGAATTTTCAAATCTTGTGGAGATGAATTTGGATCGTTGGAATAATTTTTTGAATTTTAGTTCTACAGTGGATGATCCGTATGTAAAACCGGTCCTAAGAAAAATGCATGATCAATTCTTGTGGACCCATGAGTCGCATTTGATAACCAAGGAAGCAATTAGGGCTATCATCGGACTATGTGACATCGGACCAGTCCCTGTACTGAAAATAATGACGAATGAAAGAGTAATGAGTCTTATCAACACAATATATGACAAAAGGGATCTTGCTAAAAATCCTATCAAAAATCCAGCCATGAAGTATGCATCCATCATGATTGGCCACAAAATTTACTTCACTAATAGAGAGAACTCTGTGTCTGCCACAACTATCTATACTGGTTATGATATGTTTGTGAATGGTATGAAGTATGATCTATGTGAGCTTATCAAGAAAAAAATACTTGAGAACTTGAGAATTTCAAAGGAAAATAAGTACCCTTTTAAGTTTGGTTCTCTAATTATGTGTTTTTTATTCTATTTTCTGAGGATGCTTCCTAGAAAATTTGGAACAGTGTATTGGGATCCATCTCAACCGGTGGCACATCAAATTTTTGAGCATATGAGAAAACTGGGTGACATGAAAAATGTTGCAAATGATTTTATAGAATTCTTCTATGTGTTTAAGAAGAATATGAATGAGAGAGACATGATTCCAAGGAAGATTATCGAAAAAATAAAAAATGAGATTATATTTCATGTATCTTTTGATGAATGTATGATAGAAGTGGTTGAACCCCAGACCATTTGGATTCAACCTCTAGGTTATGAAGTCTTAGAAGATGATGCTGAAGGATATGTGAAACTCTTGTTAAAGATTCCTAAGGATCTGAATGAGCCCCAGATTGGGACTTATGCAGAGAAATCCATGGAAGTCCACTTAGAGCATAACAAAGCTAAGAGTAAGAAAAATTTGGAGAAAATGCTCAATCAATGTTTCACACCTAAAGAGTTAGCTCGAGCAAGAGTTGTTCGAGGTCAGAAGGTTGAAGAACTACCTAGTGTGAGGAGATCCAGTAGGACTCCTCCTTCCATACCAGCTTCTGGTCCCACTACAATGAAGCCTTTACCCAACACTGTAGATAAAGGCAAATGCTTGATCTCTTCTAGACCTACTACCAGATTTGGGAAAAGAAAAGGAGTTCCTTCGATAGCTCCTGTCAAAATAAGAAAATATAAGGCTACTAAGGAGAAGAACATGAGTGTAACTAAATACTAGGAGGAAGAGGAATAAGACCCTGCTACAAGGTTGGCAAGAAAGAGAAGGGTGAGTGCTTCCTCTAGTGAAGGTGCATCACATGGAACTAGTGTTGGCTCGAGAAAATTCCACTATGCGTCATCATCTGAAGACACTGACGAATAGGATGTTAAAGATGGAAATAAGACCAAAGTTGAAGAGGAATTTTCTTTGGACTAGGAAAAGTAGAACGTCTCATTGGTAAGACCTGGTTCTCATCTTAAACTTGATGTTTTGGTAAATAATATGTTGAATCAAGACAGTATGGTGAAGTCCACTATGGAAGTGTACAATTTGGTAGGAGAAGAGGATAAAGAAACAATAATTCTTTTCATCATAAATATGTTATTATTTTGGAATCCAAATGGGATAACAATAAGTGTGATGTTCCTGAGAATTTGTGGGAAGTTCTAATGAAAAGAAGGGTAGAGGTAGTTGAGCTAGAAGAGAGAATAAGAAATAAAGCTTAGAAAGAAATTGCATCTTCTCTATCTCCGGATAATTTAGAATCCTTGAAGAGGATTTGTGCTAAAAAGTACAAGGAGAAAAGAAGAGTTAATATTATGATGTCAAAAGAGAAGAAAGAAATCAAAGAAATAAGGAAGGAAACAACAAGTACTGTTAGGGATACCACGGAAAAATATGGCATGATTGGTGCATCCGGTTCGACATCCGAACCTAGAAAAGAAAAATATACAAAAGTTTTTGAAGAACCTCCTTTCGGTGCTGCTGATGATAATATACCTCTAGAAGTGAATGACACCAATGTTCCTCCAAAAACTGGTATTATAGTTGTTCTACTGGAGATTAATGCTGCTAATGAGAATCCAGAAATTGAAAAACATGTTGAAGAAAATGTTGAAGTAGAAGTTCCTATTGCCACCCCTCCAGTACACTCTAAAGAAGTAGATAAAGACAAGGGAGAAGAAGAGAAGAAGGGAGAAGAAAAAGAAAAAGAGAAAATTGAAGAAGAAAAGATAGAGAAAGAAAAATTGGAAGAAAAATTTGCAGAAAAGGAAATGGAAGAAGCAAATGTAGAGGAAGAAGAAGAAAATATAAATGAGAGATCAGATAACATTGTTGGAAGAAATGAAGAAATAGCTCAGTAGGATATGGAATCACAGAAGTCCATTGGAGAATCTTCTTTCGATGATAATGTTTTAAAAGGATTGTTGTCTAGGTAGATAAGATTCCAACCGGTAGTTCCTACGAAACTCTTGCATCTTTCAATGAATAAAGGTCTTACAGATTTAAACAAGATTTATTATGTTCACAAATTGGTGTCGGTCGATGTATTTCATGCATCCGATAGAAGAGAAATCTTGGAGATGCATCAAAAAGGGACTGAGATGATTGAATATTCCATTAAGGCCCTACAAGATGTTACACCGGATACATCTGTTGACACATATCTCTCTCTCTCTGGCTAAGAACTTGAAGCTTCTTTCAGTCTCCTTTAATGAGCATGCCTCAGAACTTATTAAGAAAGTAACACAGGATGTAGAAGAGAAGCTGAGTGAGAAAATATTGCTGATCCTTCATGATAAATGTACCTCAACACATACCAATGTAGAGAAAAGCCTTGAAGCTATGAAGGCTTGTGAAGCTGAAGCGAATACTATGTTTGCATATTGTATAGAGTGGCCTGATGCCACTCAAAGCATAAAAGATCTCATGTAATCCATTGATTCCTAGTTGTCTATTGTCTCCAACACTTATAATGTATCAATGGGTAGAGATAGATCAACTTGGAACGCTATTTCGATGTAGAGAGAAAAAATATTTATTTTGTAGAAGCGTAAGGAAGAGATAATCAGGAAATTCGGCCTGCTTGGTGATAACGTGAGAATGGAGTATGCTTTGGTAGCCAATTCCTTAGCTAATGCTGAGAATTTGGACAAGATAAACTTGACTTCAGACTCTCTGGATGAAGCCGAAGAAATTTTTATTGCTTTAGAATCTTTGAACAAGCTGTTGGTATTTGCTAAGAAGAGTTGGGAAAATGGAAAAGCGGTCTGGCAAGGCATTCTTCAAGAATTGCAAAGTGATTCCTTCTCTAGGTAGGACTTTTCTATTTTTACATTGCTTGGGATAAATCCTTAGGGGGAGTTCATAATTTTGGTTTTATGAGTTTTTCGGACCGTGTGTACATAGCTTTCATGTTTTTTATTTGACCTTTGTCCTTGATGTCAAAGGGGGAGAAGAGGAATGAGAAATAAAGTACATTTTGTACAATTTTGTATATTATTTTTGGCACATGTTACCATCAATGAAAATGGGGGAGATTTTTGGAATAATGAAGATCATATCCCTATCTAATATTTTTTTTGCCATTGATGTCACCATGATATATGCGATATAACTGTAAGACTCTAAGTCACATTAATCCAGTATTCTGAAGCGGTAATACAAAATTATCTTTTGATATTTTGCTCTGGAATCCTCTCCGGTAAATGGCCCCTATTTTAGTTCTTAGGAAATGGTATGAGATTGGTAAATTCATGCATGGAGAGGATCTCGTGCATTCATATGATTATGGTTATCATCGGTATCATTTTGTTGTTCAATTTTTTTTGCTGTTAGGTCTTTTTTTGGCCGACCTATCAAGTAGATAAAGATGTAATGGATTGAATTCTTAGTTGTATAATCCATGCTGACATTCCAAATGGTTGAATCATGTTTGAAGAATAATTGTATTTACTTTGAAGCCGACTTGATTGTTAACTTATGGGAAATAAGATATATATACAAGTTGGTTTGAAGATATGAAGTATGAGAGTGTGAGAGATATGCGAATGTTGGTAGATTGTGTGGAATAAAAAAAGAGCGAAGTGTGATATGTTGGCATATGAATCTCTAGAATTACAAAGGAACTAAATTTACACTTGAGGTGTACTTCTATTAGTTCAATTTTGGTGGTTATCCATTCCGTTACTTCATTTTTGTAGGCAATCAACCTCCCATTTTGGACAGTGAGTACTGATAGTAAGCCACATCTTTTGTAATATCTTATAACTAGTTATACTATATTGTGAGTTAATCCTCACCATGGTTTTTCCCATTCAAGGTTTTCCACGTAAATATTTTGGTGTCTCTTGTGCTCTGTGTTTCATGTTTTGTTGATGATTCTGCTTATCTTAATTATCATATGCATTGGGTTAATTGGATGGTGTTTGTTCAATAAATTTAAGAATATACTGATTCACGCCCCCTCTCAGTATACTAGATATTTAACAATGTTCACTAGTGTATGAACTTGTTTTATAGTATTGTTTACAGAGGTGTCTAGGAGAAATGTCTTTGCTTCACATTTATTCATAGTTGTGTTTTAGGACTTGTGGTTCTAAAGGGGAATTGATGATGTTAGTGTCTTACCTCATTCAAGAGGTTTTTAGGTTTTATGCTTTAGAAGATGGTTTCTAGAGTTATAGTGTATGACACTATAGTTTGAGTGTACTAGGCTTGTACATTCTAAAGTTGCGAGTTGGTGTGAATAGTTGGTTGGATCTCAAGAGGTTTGTGGATTATTCCAAATTGTCTAGAAGCATAGTGTGTGGTTCTCAAGTCATCCTTGGATTTGAGTAAATGTGTACTTCAAATTTTAATGGTGCGTACATGGTTAACGACTGACTTGGTGTTTACACTACATTAGAAGATGTTTTTAGTATTGATGAAGGTGTAGCGTGGAATGTGAGTGTTGATTTGGGTCCCAATTAAGTTTTGTATTGGTCTAATTTTATTCCTATCCATTATGGGAACACTTAGTGGTGACCTATTTTTAAATTTGTAAGTGTGAGGCATGTGTAGCCAACTTGAAGATGTTTTTCAAGTCGTGGATGGTATAAATACAAGGTGAGTTGATGCAAGATGAAGTGTGTTTATGTGTTGAGTGTTGTGATGTGAAATCCAGAGTAGTAAAGTGCAGAGATGCAAAATGCAGTGCAATCTATAATGCAAGATTGCTGAAAGCAATGAGCTAAAGGTGTCTTGATCTGTTGAGAGGTAGAAAGATGTTGGAGCTATTGTGGTAGATTTTCTATTGCATTGAGATCATTTTCTCTATGTAATATTCTATCTTATCTCATCTTTCTATTATGGAAGTGAGCCTTGGTTGTGAGAATTTTTGGACAGTGTGTCCTAGCCTAACAACGAGCCTTTTGTATCATTTTTTCAATTACTTATATTATAAGATAATCCTCACCATGGTATTTCCCTCCTAGGGTTTTCCACATAAATTTAGTGTTCTCATGTGTATGGTATTTTTATTTCAATTTATGTTATTTGCATTTCATGTTTAAACATTATAAAAGATTAAGGGTTTAATGAATGCATGTGGATCTGATTACTATTGAGGGTTTTGATGTTTTAATTAGATACAACTAATTCACCCCCTCTCAGTTTTCTTGTTCATTCAACAATTTTTATACTCTCAAAATGTTAGAGTTCAGGTTATATCCTAGGGTGATGAAATCCATATGTAGGTTCCCAAGTAGGATGATCCAATCATTTTGGTCATGCAAAATTACATAAAGTGTAAAAGGATAGCATAGATGATCAGAGTCCTTGGGCTAACAATGATAAATGAAAATATATCAACTTAATATTTTGATCTCCAAGATCACTTGAAGGGGTGAGGAGAGATGATAAACTCAATGATTTCCTCATAAACATGGCATATAAGACTAATTCCCTTAATAAATTGAAATGTTCCTAGATTATTAATAAAAAGTTATGTCTTGGACAAGTGATTGTTATAAATGATATCAATAAAGTTTAGGATTATTCCTTTTGAATTAATTTATCTACATAAGATGATGCTAAGACATAAGGTACAAGAAATAAATTATTAATGTTGGGGGTTGGGAAGGATAAAATATTAGAAAGAAGGTTAAGTGATGTGATCAAAGTGGATCCACTGAAATAGGCTATGAATATGTTTGATTGCAAAGATTTTTACTTTGGCACAAGTACTAAAAGTATGAGCATTTTTGCTTAAAAATAGAGTAGACATGAAAATATATGGTGTAAGTAGATACATTAACTAGTGATGAAGCCTCAAAAATAAAGAGAGGACTCACTCAAGTGTGTTTTTTTATTCATAAAATTATTTGAAGTAGAAACAATGATTAATGATGGATACACTAAGATATAGAGTGGATCCACTAGTGTGTGTTGAAGTAGCAATGATTCACTAAAACCTAGAATAAAACATGTTTATCCTACGAAAACATAGATGTGAAATAAAATGGATAGTATGAAGACTTGCAAAAGTGACACCCTATTATAAAATTAAAATTAAAATGTATAATAACCACTAAAAATATGTTATTAATGTATGTGAAGTAGATGCATCAATTATTAGTGGATATGTTGAAAGATAGAGCAAACCCATTGAATTATGACTTGTGATGATAAATAACTAGAAATTCCAACAGATGATTAGTTGAAGGGACATGGTCTCACTAGGAATTCTAGTAATGTGTACATGTAAATTGGATCATATAGGAACAACCTATAATAATATTAATCTAAATTATACTCACAATATATGCAACACTCACATTAAGCATAAAGGTTTGTAAAAAACATGAATTATAACCAAAACTAAGACTTGTTGCATTAATTTTTGGTGGTTGTGCTCAATGATGTTGCATTTGATGATATGTGAGTTCCTGGACCAACATAATAATACATTCCAAGATAAGATTGAAAATAGTCTGGGTTGAGGCTAATTTATATATTTTTAGCTAGAGGATTAGATGGATACATTGAAAAGAGATATTAAGGGCTCAAATTGGTTGAGAGCCTTAGGAGGATGAGGAGAGGATAGTTTTTATCACATGTTTGGTAGATGGGGAGGATTTTAGGATCAAAGGGGAATTAGGGGTTGAGGATCCCCTTAGAGAAATCAGAGGGATGAGATGGAAAAGGGTACATGGGAGTACCATAGAAGGATTGAAAAGTATTTTGACCCATGTGAAATTGTACCAAGGCCTATGTCACATGTAAAAATATGCCACACCTTGTGTATAAAGGCCATACCTATATACATATGTGGAGATGTACAATATTTGAGAGAAATTGACTAGGATTAATGTGTGCAAGTGGGGGGTTAGTAAGTTAATCTATTTTAACTCACTAATGGAAATTTTCTGGAAAAGAGAATAAATAAAAATGTATATTATTTTAATTTTTGAAAATGGTAGGGAAACTTGGGTAAATAAATATTGAGATTTATTTACCTAAGGTGGACATTATAACAAGGGTGATAAATAATTTAGAGGCTAGAAATGGGGTTTCATGAATAGTGAATGATAATGACTAATAATTAAATAATTAAATATTATTTAACTAATAAGAGAATGAAAATTGGATAACTAACTATATAGATGGGATTTATTCAATGAATTATAGAGGACATGTGATTAGGTAATTTGGTGAAATAATGATGTGTCATTTCAGGTGTTTCCAATATCCCTCCAGTTGAGTTCCTTTCTTGATGGATCTCTCAAAATCATAAATTCCTATCTTATCTTTTTCAAAATTACATAGTCAACATGATAAAGGATTTAATATCCTCCATAGGCTTGGTTATAATGTTAAAGTCTTGGATTTACACGAGCAAGACATATTGGCACTTATCTCCCTATAACTATAATGTGCTATAGTTGGTTTGGGATACATGGATAAATATTTAATGGGAAAATAAGGGTTCAAGGTCAATTAGCTTGTGTTATTATTTAAAATTGGTACATTCCAAGTTAATTTACCTATCATATTAAAAATAGGCATGATATTCAGCTTGCATATCATAAGGTCTAATTGTGCATGAACATTCAATCTCATATGCGTCTCCAATAATTATGGAGTAGGGAAAATGGGAGAACCATGTGAGGTGGGGACATTTAATTTTATTATTATTCTTTAAGGACTTGGAAATATTGTTGTAATGAGACATTGATTAGGGGTTTACATGGCGGTTTCTTATATATTAGGTTTGAGATGTAATTAGAGCTTCATGGGCGATTGTTTGAAAGTTACATATGACAATTCATATAATAAAGGTCAAAGATATTTTTGTAAGATTTAATTTCTATTCCTAGATGAATCCACACATGTGAGGTTCATTATAATTGATAACATGGTATTATGGGACCTTGTTTGGGTCCATGGTATTATTTTTTGGTAGTTTTATGGGCCTCCTTAAGTCCATATATTTGAGGAATATGATAGAACATGAATATAATATATTTTATAGGGTTATGATATTAATTTTCATCCATAGAAGAAAGAGTTTTGATCTCATTAATTAAGTATTACATGGAGAACCTCTGTGAATATATTATAACCATGTTCATTTGGTAATACATTAAGTTTTTGAGTGCTTTGGAGGCTATTTTTTTTTCCAAAAGGGTTTTTCCAAGGTACATAGGTGTCTCTTTTCTTCTTGTAATTTCTTCTATTCCACTTCTCTCATTCTTTTTTAAGTGTTATTTACATGTCATAACACTTTTCCTTGAAGGGTTGTCATAAAAATATTTGTATGATTAATGGTTAATATTTTATTTAAGTTTAATTTCTAAGGGGTTTGTGGATACTTTTCATAATTTTTGGTATCATAGCAGAGGTGATTTCATTCTATTAGGATAGTGTGATATTTAATTGAAATCCTCATATCTAATTTAGATTATTAAACATCTTAGAATGGGTACTTGGATACACATATTGATGGTTGTGGGATATTATTATTATAAAGTAGAAATATTAGTCAGTGTGGCACTAAGGAGGAGGGTGGACCATGGTGGTGGTAGTTATAATTTGACTTGAATTCATTTGCACCTAATATTAGGTGTGAGGTGAGAGAGTGGGGAGTCTTGTTATGTCAAGTGGGGTGTATAGCATGGGATGCATAATGGAGTGATAAATTGGTGGATTTCTAGCCCATCTTCACATGGTTCAAAAATTATTGAGGAGTTATATTTTATATTCATGGATGCATTGAATAGTCACATAAAGCCAATAGGTTTTTTCCATACCATGATTTTGAGGTGTTATGGTTTTAGGAATCCATTTATGTTATCCTCATAACTTTCCTATATATATTTTATGCATTGGATAGAGGTTTATGACTTATTTATGGGTATAAAAGCTCTACTAGAATGATGTTTGATTGAAGAGAGAAGTTTGTTGATTATGAATTTTCTATTATAATAAATTATGTTCTTTTTGGTGATGGAGCTATTTTTTGAAAGGATTTCTCCATGTACGCATAACAAAATAACTTGCACAATAGAGGATATAATATGAGATATTCTACAAATACTTGATAATAATTGAGAATAACTGTTGGCCTTGCCATTGCACCAAAATATCGACCTATCAATGCCCCATACAAGTGTCAGTTAAGATCCACAAAATGCGGCTAAACCATGTTGCGAACCCGAAGGGAGACGTTGACGGTTAGTCCAACAATCCCCCCCCAGTGTCACCCGAGGGGTTTGAACCCATGACTAGATCTGATACCAATTGTTGGCCTTGTTGTTGCACCAAAAGGTTGACCTATCAATGCCCAATACAAGTGTCAGTTAAGATCCATGGGAGGCGGTTAAACCATGTCACGAACCCAAAGGTAGATGCTAGCGGTTAGTTCAACAATAACAAGATGCTTTGTGGGGGTAAACCTCCAAATATCTCTATTGATGCCATTTAATGTGTTGTCATTGATGCCAATATTGATTGTTGATAGTTTTCTCAAATCAGATAAACATAATGGAGACATATTAATTAGGTAATTTGGTCTAGAATTGCTCATGTAATGAGATCTGTGCATGAGGTTATAGTATGTTATTCCTAGCTATTATATGCATCTATGATCAATATTTTAGTGATTTTGGATGAATAGGTTGAAATTTTCAAGTAATAAAAGTTCAACATACAATTTTTGGCTTTATATAGTGTAAATGGGTATATGCAATCTGGTCCACGTTTCTTCAACAATTGGATTCAATCATTACAATTTTGGGAGATTATTTATAAGAATAAATACACTACACATTCCATATGACATGTGTTTATATGATCATATGGATCATTGATGGTTGATTAGTTGGCTTATATTTTGTGATTAGGTCTATTTCTTGGCCGACCTAATACAATATGTATTGTAGATATTATTGAGATCTATTTTAGGTCCATGCTGACCTAAATCAAGTGTTACACATTTGATTTGAGATCATTACAATTTATAGAGATTTTTTACAAGTGTTAGTACACTACATATTCCAGATGGCACATGTTTATATGATGAGATGGATTGTTGATGGTTGATTATTTGGCTTATTTTGTGATTATCTCTATTTCTTACCTAACCTAATACTTGATATTTATTGTAAAAGATTAAATATGTATTGCAAATATTAATGAGATCTATTCTAGGTACATGCTAACCTAAATCAAGTGTTGCATATTTGATTTGAGCAAGAAGAAGTATTTGAATCAAGTATGAAGTCGACAAGGCAGTTTTAAATTAAAATAGGGCTACATCTAATTAGGCCAACCTAATTGATGTATGCAGATGTTATTGGGTATATATATAGGAAATTTTTGAATTATAGGATGAGATGAGATGTAATGATATGTGTGAGAGATATGATATTGTGTGAACATGTGAATTTGTATGTGTGAGATCAAAATAAGGGTAGAATTGTTGTGAATATTGAGTGACTACAAACGAGCAAAGTTTTGTATTCAAAGCTTCAAAGGAATTGAATCCGACACAAGGAAGGGGCACCTTGTATTAGTTCACATTTTGGTTGCGAGCCTTATTGGATAGTGTGTCCTGGCAGTGAGGCTCTGTAATATCTTATAATCGGTTATAATATATTGTGAGGTAATCCTCATCTTGGTTTTTCCTTTTTGGGTTTTCCACATAAAAATCTTAGTGTTCATGTGTTGTGTGATATTATGATTCCTTTCATCATTTCATTCATAGTTATAGTTAGATATATTTTGATTATTGAATGGATTATGATTAAATTGTTTATTAGAATACAAATTCACCCATCTCTCAGTATTTTGGGTGTTGAACAATTGGTATCAGAGCTCGATTCCTTCTGAGAATCCTAAAAACTTTAGGAAGATCTTGGAGGTTGAACATATGGCTGATAAAAAGTGTCCTATTCCTCTAGAAGAATTTTTTGCAATTGAATACATAGAAATGACTACACGATTGAAAAATAATAACTTAAATATTCTCTTGAAGATCTTGACAGAGATGAAGGTGAAAATAAAAGTCTGAAGGAAAACCTAGAGGAAGCAAATGAATGTATTAAAAAGTTGAGAGAACAAATCAATAATTTTTTAGAGAGACATAGAGATGTCAATGAACAATTGAAGAAGGCAAATGAAGATATCATCGAACTAAAAGTACAAGTGGATGAAAATAAAATAATTGAGGATTTATTGAATGTAGAGGTACAAAGAAAGATTGATGAATGTACAAGACTTGAACAGGAAATAGTAACTTTGAGATCAGATCTAGAAAAAGCAAGAGCTCATAAGGAAAAATTCAAAACAAGTACTATAATGCTGGATGAACTAATTGTAGGACAAAAACCATCTAAAGATAAATGTGGTTTGGGAATTGAAGAAGGAGAAATATCAAAGGCTAATCATACCCCTAACAAGGTTGACAATCAAAAGTAGACTCAAGGAAATGGAAAACATATCATAAATCAAAGAAGTAATTCTAGGAGACCTCCTATTAGACAACCAAATGCTCAAAGGTACCCATATTTTAATAGTATCTAATTTTTTAGCAATAAATTTGTAAATAAGGCTATAGAATGTAGAAGTAGAATGAATCAAAATGTCGGATCCTTTTTGAACAATTTTTTGCATGCAAGAAGTTTGGGCATAGAGCTTTTGAGTGCAAAAGTCAGATGATGAATAGATTTAATACTGGTAGAATGGTTCAATATTTTAATGGTTATTGTTATAAATGCAGTGTATTTGGACACAAGGATAACTAGTGCAGATCAAGATTGAATGGAGGTTAGTTTGGTCAGAAAAATGTTGTATGCTACAATTCCAACAAACTTGGACACATTTCAAGATTTCATAGAAGTAAGAATGGAAGGAAGAATACTTTGGGAAAGAGGAATGAACCTATGAAGAAAATTGATCCTACTAAAGTAAAGAAGGAAATGGAGAAGATTTGGAGAAAGAAAGAGGAACTTAAGAAAAAAGATGAATCAAATGCATCTATACCTCCCTTTGGTATATATAATTCCCTTAGAAATTGAACCTAAGAATGGGCTTAGGGGGAGCAATAATAGAAAAATATAACAACCCCTAAAAATATGAGGTGTCAAGGAATGACATGAAGATATATGGTGTAAGATGACATTCTTAAGCTTCTAGAAAAGAAACAAGAAGAAAATATGTAAATCTCAAGAATTGCAGAGCCTTTTAGGGTTTACATTGTATCAGTAAAGGGGTTCATCAACTTTTGGAACTTGAAGCATTTAATGTGAAATTAGGGAAAATTGGAAAGGCATAAAGTAAATTCCTAAGTCTATTTTAATCACTTTTTTACATTTGGTGAAAGTAGAGAGAATTAAAAGAGTGTTGAAGTTTATTCAAAGTAATTTGGTGCATAACATTTAAACCCTAGACCTTGATTAAGAAAATAAAAGGTATTTACAACTATATGTGCTTTGTGGGTTTGAAATAAAAGTGATTTTATAAGAATATGAGATTGAATTGAGGTTATAATGGCTACATTGATTATTGTTAACATCAACAAGAGACCTAGACCAAAATTTAAGAGATATTCATGGAAATTCTTTGATACCCTGATGGTGGTTTTTAAAAGATTCCTCATAGGGTTTTACCCGTTATGGAAACAAGGGTTTAAATACATGGAAATTTGGATGAATATAATCACCATAAGATCAAAGATCTATGTTCTAATGAGCTAATTAGATATGAATTCTTATTAAAACCAAAATATGTTAACCTAGTACGAAAGAAATTAGATATTTGGAATTGGTTCCCTAACTACAATAGTGATATGGATGTAAAGTATGTGAGGATTGAATTGAGTACAATGCATGAAAAATTCATGTGGATAGACATGCCCAAACTAATTTCTAAGGAAGTGATGAAGGATATAACTAGATTATGTGATACCGGACCTATACTGGGAATGAAGTGGTTATGGAGTTAAGTGATGCTACCTTTGAAAAAAGAGCATTGATAAAAAAACCTATCACAAATCCTGCTGTAAAGTATGCTTGAATCAAGATAGGTCACAAAATCTACTTTAGTAATAAGGATAATTTTGTGTCTGCAACTGCTATCTATGTTGCACATGATATGGCAGTGAATGGGAAAGATTATGACTTGCGTGAGTTGCTCTGGTGGCAATTTATGGAAAACCTAAAAGAAACTAGAGAGAAGTATGCATTCAAATTTGGAACTCTGACTATGTGCTTATTTTTTTACTTTTTGAGAGAGTTTCCTGAAAGGAAAGACATTGTATAGGATATAAGTAGACCAATAAAACACAAGTTTTCTTATTATATGCACAACATTGATGAATAAATTTTTTCAAGATGATGCATTAATTGCGTTTTTCATAGTATTTCAAAAGAACATGCATGACAGAGAAAGGATTCCCCAAAATCTAGTGGAAAAGTATTTAAAGGAAATCACTTTCCTTATTTCTAATGATGAATGCGTAATCGAGGCTATTGAACCTTTTGGAAAATATGCCACAAATTAATGGCTTGATATTCTATTTGTAGTGTTGTGTGTTTATTCCTTCATTGGCCTGATTACTCATTTTTTAAGAGACCTTATTCTATGTCTCTTTGATGGATTGATAACACTTCTTGTTTTGGCATGCATTATGTTAGCAAGAGTTGATCACTTTGGTGGGAGTCTTCTTAGTGTCTCCTCGATACTCTAATGAGAGTGTGTTGGTGTGACATTGTGAGTTCACTGAGACTTTGAATTAAGTCTCCTCGATGCACCGATATAACCTCCATTGGGGTGACTTGAGCTTTTTGAGGGGACTTCTTCTAGAGTCTCTTTGATGGGCCGATAAGCCGAACCTGCAAGCGTATGAGTGGTGACTTGGTGGGACCAAACCATGCCAAGATTGAAAGCTATAATTGGTCTATGGTAGTGACATGGCAATGGGGACCACATAGAGTGGTAATATCCTCATCGAAGTGACATCCTTATATCGATGGGAAGTGATGTATTGTCTCATCAATATGGTGATATGTATGATTCAATGAACAATGTGAATGTCGAAGTTACTTTAAAAGATCAGAGAGATTTTGGATGCTATCTCTTTGATAGTCCAACATGTCATTGACAGTTGAATGGTGTTGAGACCATTTGGGAACTGAATCGACTAGTTCCTTGTGTTGCTTGGAATATAGAGCGAATGATGTGTGAAGTGGAATGAATGTTGTATCAACATTGAATGCTCTGTAATGATGATGAATTGTGTTGTTCAAATTGAAAAAAAGTGAGGTTGATCAAGGAAATTTAATGTTGTTGAAGTAGATATTGTGAATTAAAATCTAGAAGCATAATTTCGAGACTTTGCATGTAAATGTACTTTTACTATAATACAAAGAGATTTTGCTTGGTGTGTGGGTTTTTCTCCTATAAGGGTTTTCTCACATAAAACTGGTGTTCAATTCTATGTGTGTTATTTTAATTGTATATTATGTTACTTGTAAATCTGCATCTTAATGAATTGTAACTTGAAACTGAGGGTCATATATGCATTTCTCTTCTAAGAATTGGCATAAGGAAGGTGTTTTCGCACTCAACTTTCCTTACAAGTGGTATCAGATCCTAACCAGTTGTGTTATCCTTATTGGTAGAATGATTTTTTTATGCTAATTTTCTAGTGGGAGTCTTGTAGAGAAAACTAGTAGTCTAGATTGTAGATTGAGATGGCAAGCACATAAGGAAGAGTAGAAATTGAAAAGTTTCATGGTGGTAATTTTGAGTTGTGGAAACTCAAAATGGCAGACTTGTTGGTGGATAGAGATATTTGGATTGCTGTTATGGGAAAAAAACCATCAAGTATGAAGCAATAAGATTGGGACCTCATAGATAGAAAAGCCAAAGGGTTGATAAGACTCTGTTTGGCAGACACTATTCTCCTGAATTCCCATGAGGAGAAGACTGAATCTTCATTATGAAAGAAACTTGGTGATATTTATTAGGGGAAGTCTCTAGTGAATAAGTTATTTTTTAGGAAGAAGTTATAGTCCTTGAAGATGGAGGAAGGTGCATTTGTAGCAGATCATCTAAATTCATTTAATATGGTTGTTGCTCAGTTGACATCTATAGGTATAAAAATTGATGATGAGGATCGATGCATGCTTTTTTTTTATTTTTTGTCTGACACATGGAACCGTCTAGTGATGGATATTGAAAGTAAAAAAACTAATTTCAAGATGGAAGACATGGTTGCTTCATTATTGTCAGAAGAAATAGGAAGGAAATATTTTGAGATGGCCAAGGAGGGTCTTTCTGTTCAAGGCAAGTCAAAGGAAAAAATCAAGAAGAAAGAGAAGTATAAATCCATGTCTAAAGGGAGATCAAAGTCCCTAGGCAAGAAGTCTAAGGTGAAATGCTAGAATTATGGGTAGAGGACATATCTAAAATGATTGCAAAGAGGAGAAAAATAAGAAGAAGAAGAACAACTCTTCAGATAATGATTCTTCTCAGAGAAATGTAGATGCCTTCATTTCTATATTGGAGACCCAGACATCGTGTTTGGATGATTGACTCAAGTGCATATTTTCACATGATATATCACAAAGATTGGTTCACAAATTACTAAAAGTATGTTGGTGGAAAAGTGTATTTGGCAAGTGACTCATCTCTTGAAATTGTTGGCAGTGGAAGAGCCCAAATTCAATTTCCTAATGGAAGAATCAAAGGAATTGATGGCATAATGCACAAATCGGTTCTGGCTCATAATTTTCTTTCTATTAGTAAGCTGAATGATTTTGGCATTCAAGTTTCATTCTTGAGTAGTGGCTACAAAATGACTAGATGCTCAATGGTACTGGTGAAGGGTGCACATACTGGCACTCTATACAAGTTGGACACACGTGTTGTTCAATGTAATAGTGTCTCTGCAAAGTCAGATAAAGGTGCTCATGTAGGGAAGGAGAATGTTGTTCCTCTTGGTGAAAACTATTTTGAGGTGAAACTCCTAGCAAAGAAAACTATGTTGTGGCATCATAGACTCAGTCACATAGGAGAAAAAGGTTTAAAAACCTTAAAAAATAAAAACTTGGTTGAATGGCTTGATGATTGCAACCTTGAGTTTGATTTTTGTGAACATTACATTTATGGAAAGCAACACCGTGCTTCTTTTTACTCTAGTCCTCATAAATATTATGGCATACTGGATTATATTCACTCTGATGTATTTGATATAATGAATATTCCTTTGTTATTGAAGTCTAAATATTATGTTTATTTTATAAATGATCATTTGAGAAGTGCATTTGTGTATTTTCTAAAAATTAAATCAAAATTATTCAGTTGGTTTAAGGATTTTAATAACTTGGTAGAAAATCATACTAGAAGAAAAATGAAATGCTTGAGGATGGATAAGGGTGGTGAATTTTGTTCTACAAATTTTGAAAGGTATTGTAAATACCATGGGATTAAAAGGCATAAAACTACACCTTACACTCCACAACTGAAATGGAGTTGTTGAAAGGTTAAATAGTACACTAATAGAAAGGGTGAGAAGTATGTTGAGCAGTGCTAGTCTGGAGAAGAATCTCTAGTCTGAGGTTGTTTCTAACACATGTTACTTGGTAAAATAATCTCCCTCTTTGACACTTGTGGATAAAAAACCTATGAAGCATGATCTGGTAAGAATCCCTCTCTGAGACATATTCGAGTCTTTGGCTGTGAGGCATATGCATATTTTCTGAGTGAGAAAAGATCTAAATTAGAGAACAAGGTTGTTAAATGTATCTTTATTGGCTATGGCACTGGTGTGAAAGGATACAAGCTTTGGAATCCTATTACTAAGAAAGTAAAATACAACAAAAGTGTAATATTTCATGAGCTGAAACCTTCTACAGTGGATTTGTAGTTAGATATGAAAGAGAAGTGTTGATGGTCAAAAGTACACAACAATGTAAAAAAAAAAATCTCTATCTTATTTCTCCTGAAAAAGAAAGATAACATGTACTAATATAACTCCCAAGGTCCTGGTAGTTGGTTCTCAACTATGCTGATGTTAATCAATGGCCAATGTAACCGTAATATTGAAGGGGCCTTTGCTGGTTAAGGATACAAATTGCATGATGCAAATTACTCTAACATTTGGGGAGTGTAAAATAGATATAAAAAGATAGATCAAGCCGTAAATCATTAAAATATGAATAATTTTTTTTAACATCCATACATACATTCCAACAATGAGTGGTTCTTCAAAAAAACTGTAAAACCACAACATGACGCAACCTAAAGAATAATCTACACCATTTCATACATTCATAGTGATTAATTCAATTACCATACCTATTCAATAAAATAATTCAAGATTTGAACCAAATCACCCACTCATTGCTAAAAAAATATCAAACAAATATAATAGTAATTCGATTCATAGATAATTCAATGAAATAATCTTAAAATCCGGTTTCCCCTATTGATTTGCATCAAATGGAAAAAATTTAGGCACAAAATCACTGGCACATGGATTGATTATGATTCATTGACCTTATCAAAGAAGTTCAACTTCAAAAATAACATGAAAAATATATAAAAATGTACCCAAATTCAACATGAACTTAAAAGTATCTTGCTAAAAACTCTTAAAACCTAAGACTATGATTTCTATCTGCTATCATATCAGGTGGCTAATCCTTCTTCAATCAACCAACCTTTACAAAATGGAGAGAAATTGTTATATATATGCCTATCTAACACTAATCTCTCCCATCACAACTCATATCCATCAATCATGGGGTGATTGGAACAATCTAAGAGGAGTCTTCATCCTGATTTTCAGCTGCTGATTAGAGACTGCCTGTCAAAACCTATGTCCAAAAAGAGATAGGGGAACTTTCTGAAATTACTATTTGAAACTGCTATCATCACCCAAGAAAGTAGGAGAGGAAGACTACCTAGTCAAGCGTATTTCCTTGAGACTGATCTGTAGAAAGAGAATGTATGTAGCAACCTTTAAGTCTTCATTTTCTACTACTCATAATTGGTGATTGCCTATTGAATCATTTCTGTATCAAGCCCATCCACCCAGTTATCTTCAAATTTTATCCTTTCCAACTCAGGAGAAGAAAATTCTTTCATATCTTTAAGCTTTATAAGTTCCCTCCTGGTGGCTTTAACCTCTTGTTTGACATCCATAAGCTTTTGCATTAATAGATCATCATTATCATCACTCTTTTGCATCATCTCTTCAAATCTACCATTCCATATTTTCTTAAGCTTATCAGGGAGGAGGCCATTTGTTTCAAGAATATCTTCATTGACAAGTATAGTATTACTTGCTCGCAATTGTTAAACTTTCTCATTAAGATATTTTCTTGCCTGTTGTACCTCATTCTTGTGATTAAAAATGAATGAATACCTAAAACTTATGATGTTGATTGGATTTTCCACAAAATCTGCATTGTCTTCTTCTAAGATAGACTGTTCTAGCAAAATCTGCTTGGGAAACTTATTGATATCTTTTAATTTCCTCACATGCCCTGTGTATTCTTCCTCTTGCTTCTCAAGAGTTTCAACATGTGTAGCCATGTCATTTACCAACTCCAATGCTTCCTTGTGAACCTTGAAACCTTCAACAAGAAAATCATCTATTTCCTGGTTCAGCTTGTTTATCCATCTATCCATCATTTTTACTTTTTTTTTCATTTCAATCAAATTATCAACATCCCTTTTCTTCAAAAAAATAAGTTTCTCTGGAGTAGCGAATTGTGAAGAAATAGGAGTAGAGAGATCCCTCAATAAATTATGCAATTGATCAACTTGGGACTTAAGCTCATCTTTATTTTTCTTATCCTGGATCATCCTTGATTTAGTAGAGGAAGGCACAATATCAATTAAGTTTAACTGCTGATTTATTGTGGATTTTCCTAGATTAATAGTGCCTCATTGATAATCCCCTATATGCATATCTTGTTTGTATTTATCAACCATAGGGATATCACACTCTCTACAATCTCTCCAACATATGTTATCCTTGTGGAATGGAGAACCCTGACTCTCTTCTTTGGCCTTTCCTTCTCTATTTATTTTCTAACATCCTCCTAATCAAGGGGCTGTGGTTGCACTATTTTCCTTTTCTCAAGATTGAGATTCAACAATGTAGGAGCAATAGGGGGATTCATTACCTATGTGGAAGAAGAAGTGGCTAGAGAAAGAGGTTGCCAAATTTCTATCCTAGGTTAAGAGTCAACCCCCTGCTATTTCTCCTTCTCTACCTTTTCTTTTTCCAACTTGTCAACTTCAAATTTTTCCTTCATTTCTTGCTCAACCTTGGCCAATCGGTCTACTTCTTCTTTCTTCTCCTCTAACATTTGATCTCTTTTTTTCTCCAATTCCCCTACCTTTTCTCAGAGTCTAGCAACTTCTTGGTCAATCATGGCATGTTACTCTGCCTCTATTATTTTTAGTTCCAAATCTTCTTCATCTTTCTTCCTCCGAGATTATTCAACTAATGTAAATTTGGCTTCAAGAGCCTCCTTTCCTCTTCTTTGTTGAGATTTCTCTTCCTAAATCTCATGAATATTTTGGAGCAAAGCTATTTTGTCTCTTTCTTCTTTAGCCTTTTTCTCAGCTTCCCTTTGTTGTATTAGCAGATCTTCTTTCTCCTTTTTCAATTTGGCCAACTCTTCAGCTTTTGCAATAGCCTCAAACTCATGCTGCCTAGTGATTAGATCAACCTTGGCCTTCTTCTCCAATTCATATTTCTGTTTAACCAATGCCTCAACTTTTGTCTTTGCATCCATCTCTTTCTGTTTTGCTAATTCTCTAGCTTGCACCTTAGCATCCTCAAACAACTTCAAATGATCCTTTGGGGTGAGAACATATTCTTCCTCAACATTTGGAACAAATACATCCCTTATAATATCATCATCCGAATGTGTTTCCTTTGAATATGTGCCAATGTCATGAATTTCAACCTCTAGCCCTTTTCCATTTAGTGTTTCTACTTTCTCATGAAGACTAATTGTGGGTAATTCTTCACCGGGTTCTTGAATGAGGGGTGATTGAGAAGAGGAGCCTTCTCCAAGTGTTAAAGTCTACATACGTTGTATCTCAGGAGCTTCTTCTACAAGTATCTCAGGAATAGTATCCCCTTCAAAAATGGGAGGAGGATACTCCAATTGTTCCTTAGGGCTATTCTTCTTTTGGTTCTTCAATAACCCTTAGTTGCTCTTACTTTTCTCTTCTTAGAACCTTGAGCCTTTGGCTGTTTTATTCTTTGGATGACCCATTGGATGCTTCTATCCAAAACAATCCTTAATTTTTTTTTTGATGTCAATGGATTCCTCATCTTCCCAATTGATGGGGGGTAAGTCCTTAGCACCGATCTTTTCATCTTCATATGTAGGATTCAACATCACACCATCATCTAAAAATGCGTTAGGAATATCTTCCTTTACTCCAAATTCAATCATCCAAGGAATGGGGAGTCTTTCATAGTTCTTTCTCCTTACATCATACTCATCTTGCAAATCTCACCAAAAATATTCTAACAAGTTGTAGTGCTTGAAAAACACAATAGGAAGCAACTTATTCATTTTGTTCTTTGGGTCAAATTTTTTTCTAGATGTATAGAGTCCCAATTTGAGGTGGCTCAATTATTCACAAACTACTTTGGAAACCATATTATGAAGACAACATTACTCTCCCAACTTCATGGGAAACTTATGACACCCAAGCTTGTGCTTGATACCAAATTTTACATTAACCCCTAATGCTTGATATATAAATTCCATTAGAACCATTTTATCTATGCAACACCTAGGGAGTAGGTGAGGATGTCCATCAAACCCTCCTAACTTGAAATAGGTAAACCTAGGGTATTGGATATACCAATGTCCCCAATGAGAAATGAATGCCATAGCATCCTTACTTAGTCTAAAACCAACATCACCAACCAACCGATTGATAATAACATATAGAAAGGCATCATTAACTCTTCTATAGTGCTCCTCTAATGTATGCAAAGTCAATTGATCATAGTGGTTCCACACTTTTTGTTATCTAGGAGCTTCTCCAAAAACCCCTACTGCATTCAATCCCGGGAAGATACCCATCCTTGCAGCTGAATATATGACATAGGAGGTCATACAAAAAGTCTTTGTTTGTCCTACATTTATCATTTGATTGTGCAAGGTGTCAGACAAAAGCATACACCAATCAAATTTCTGCCTGATATCAAAGATAAATTCAATGAATGGGAACATCCACTCTTTCAAGTATGAAAAATCCTTTTTCCCAAACAGTCTAGAGAGCATCAGGATTAGGTTACCAATTTATTTATTGAACTCTACCCTTTTGGGCTGATCAGACATCTTGGTTAGGGATTTCTTTCCCGTCCTTAACCACTTCTTATTCATGTGGTTCCTGTTGACATCCTTGTTCTCATTGAATCTTTGTAATGCATTTGCCTAGGTCAACAACCTCAAATTCATGGGAGTAGGTGCATTGGACATCAACCTAATCATTTATGGGAATAAGTCAATTATGACATTCCCTTTTTGATCCATGCATTGCCTTGATACCGCATTATAGGCTCCTACGACAGCTAAGATCAGCTCTGGGCATTGGACTAATAGAGGGAAGAGTGTGACATGGGAAATCCCTGATTGAACTATCCTTTATGTTCTCCCAGTAACTTGTTCTAAAAAGGTTTCCTCAATAATCTCTTCAAAATCAAATGTCCCCAAGTTGGTGTCTATGATGTCTGGCAACCCATAATCTAACTTACTAGCTGCGGAAGTGATCATTCGATGTTTATATCTCATGGTATAAGGCAACAATTCCAACTTTATCTTCTTAGGCTTCACTTGTGTGGAACCTTTAGCTACTTGACACTCCATTTGTAAAGTTCCTCCAGAGGCTCTTGACATTGTTCACTTCCTGCATGACAACCCAGGATTAAATCCATAGAAAGTATAAAAACCAATATTAGAGAAATCACCTTCCATGCCCCATTGTGTTATTTCATGTAGCCTCTTCATACTTAGCAAAATCATACACTTACCGGAGGTGGGATCAAGACAGGAACATTACTAGAAAACCTCCAAGTATTGCCAGGGGCAGGACCGAGATTGGGATCGAAAGAGGTTTGAACAAACTATATATCAAGATCGGGAATGAAGTCATAATGGTTACCAAACTTGACGCAATAGGAAGTTTCGAAGCCCGTGATTATTCCACTTCCAAATTTGCTAAGGTAAAACAGTGTTGGATAGTCCAAAGTACATCAGGAGTGGGTTAGGGATAGGATCCGATATGCATCACAAATTAAGTTTTATAGACAAAACCATTCCTAGATCCAATTCTGGTAATGTCATCATTAGAAAATGCCAAGTACTCACAATTACTTTAAAGCTAGATCACCTAATAAGCCAAAGAGGCTAAGAAAAAAGGTACAAACCTAACCCCCATACGACCGAGAGGAAACTAGCAACTAGGGCACAACTTTAAATTAACACACACGTGTAAAACCCTAGCTTATTCAAACTATCAACTTAAGAAATTAGGGCATCTTGTTGGTACTCAAAAATGCAGGTTTTAACCATAAGAGTTTGCCAGACCCTTATGGCATTCTTGGACAACATACAAGGCCAATTATGTGATTAAACCTTCTACTCTTTAGGTTCTGCTAGACCTAGCTGGGTGAACCTGTGCGAAATATGCAGATTTGAAATGAATTTCCTGTTGAACAGTCTATCCAGAATGGCAATTAGGCATGGATAGACAAAAGGACACTATAACTAATCCTACCACTCAAATTAAATGAAAGGTTTTTGAATCAATCCTTTATTTATAATGAATTTTTTACTCTGGGATATGGTAGATCAATGCCTTCTTTCCACTGGGCAATGTAGTAAAAAATGTTACTAATTATACATACATATTCCTCCTTGACACAATTTAAGTTGTCAGACACTTTACGGGATGAAGTTTTAATGACGGGCATGTGACTTCATCAATTTATGACAAGCATAAATAGTGTTGAAATATTTTCTTACTTAGCTCTCTTTCAATTATCCAAAAGAAGTCTCACAAACACTATGATTCACTTAAAGGAATTTAACTCTCACTTGGAGACACCATTAAATGAAATCACACAAAGTGAACAAATGCACTTTGAAGAATTAAAATATACTTGACATTTGAACTCAAATGATCAAAAAACTCCAAATTGGGGAAAACTAAACAAAAATTGACAGTTATATCATAACAACAAAAAATCAGAAAAGGATTCGATCAAGACATTATCTCCATTGCATCATTTCTAGAAGTTTTTTTTTTTTTTTTTACATTAGCTCATTCCCAGATCCCCCCCTTTTTCCTCACTGAGTTTTCAAAATATATATACATCATATTTGAAAAGTCATGACCCTTCACTGTTCTAGTAAAACCGTTTAAATTCTATCACAAAGATTAAAATATTTAATTATATTGCCTTTCGGAAAATTAAATATTTCTTACAATATTTCTGCCTTCGATTTTTCATTTTATCCTTTCCCACGTGTATTTCTTATCTTATCGGCATTTTATACTTTACATTG
Organism: Sequoiadendron giganteum; assembly: GCA_007115665.2. NCBI lineage: Eukaryota > Viridiplantae > Streptophyta > Pinopsida > Cupressales > Cupressaceae > Sequoiadendron > Sequoiadendron giganteum. The sequence goes on along the minus strand of CM021108.1, from coordinate 444,270,403 downwards.
CCTTTATTTTTATTCCCCCATGGCTTCCATTGCATTTACCGCTCTACTGCGGGTTTGAATCTTCCACCTACGGTTATGTGGTGCCTAGCCTTGATGGTTAACCTCGCTATTTAATGGATTACCATGGTCTATCAGATGACCCCCTGCGGTACTGCGGTGGGCCTCCTTTGCCTTAACTATCTTTGCTAACTGCTTCCTCCTATTTGAATCTGTTCACCATGATGGCTATCCCCACATTCACTGCGCTACCATGGTTACTAGCCTAACTGCCAGCGGTACTGTGGTAGCTACCAATGGTTATCTCTGCCGCCTCACCACTATTACCATGGTCTTTATTTTAATGGCTACAGTATAGCAATAACCGCTCACTGACTGCCAATCGTTCATAGTCTCCTAACCATCAACTGTCACCTCGTTGTTTACTGCCGCCGCTTACTCACCACCCACTGCAATACTACGGTCTATGTTTAGACTGTGTGTGGTAGCATGGTAAACACTTAATGCCATTCTGCTAACCACCACTGCCATACCATGAGCCTATTTTGGGAGGCCACGATAAGGCGGTAAAAGCTTATGGAATGCATATTAAGGGAGCGATAAGGATTTGAAATACATCATAAAATGGATGGAGAATAAAGTGAATAATTTTTATGAAAAGATAGGCAAATATAGGCTTAAATGGATAAGAAGGCTTAGGATTTTAATTGATTTGTTTTGGTTCTAATGGTGGCTCCTATTGGGGATGAGTGGTTGTGCAATCACTAGAAGAATCTAGAAAATTGACTGGGAGAGCAGACCAAGAAAATGATGAAAAATGAAAGCCATGGCAGACAAAGGGAATGAACAGATGAATGGTATGAAAGATGGAGCAAATGGAGAATGGAAAATGATCCTAAAATACTGTACATGGAAAGGAAAGCAATGCTTTTAGAAAGGGAACTCTTGAGAATGTCCATGTATTGGCAAACCTAGACCCTTCAAAATTTCTTAAACTATTGTGCATGGAAATAACATTTAAAGAGGGTTATTAAGAATTGTCCATGCACTGGCAATCCTTGACCCTTTGCTCATCCTTAAGAGAAGAAATGCTTCAGGAACTACCCATGTACAGGCAACTCTTGCTCCTCTCCATACATGTTCTACAAGAAATATAAATCCTCATCTCCTTTACCAGTTATCACAAAAGGACCCAGCCATAAAGCTTCAAACTTGCCATGCTTTCCCTTATCCTGACACCAAGAATTCCACATCAACACCAAGTCATCCTTTTCAAATTTTCTCTTCTTGGCCTTTTTATCAAAAAGGTACTTCATTTGTGACTACGATTTCACATTCTTCTTCTGAGAAACTCTTCTCACTTCATCAAGCTCTGCAAGCTGTTCCATTCTTTCCTCTATTGGATCAGAAATATCCAAGTCTTCTTGCAAAATAAAATTATAAACTGGCAAAAGATTATATAATGGCATCCTAGATTTTGTCCCATACACCAATTCAAATGGAGATTTTCCAGTTTCCTTTTTCACTGTAATTCTATCTACCCACACAGCCAATCTTAACTTTGAATCCCTTGCCTTTTTTTTAGTATCTAGTATCCTCCTTATTATCTTCAAAAGATTTTTATTACTTGACTCTGCCTAGCCATTTGCTTGTGGATGGTATGGGGCAAAATAAGAAATACTAATTCCATTTTTTTTGCAAAAATATTTAAACTCATCTAATCTAAAACACATCCCATTATCTGTGATCAATTTGACTAGAGTGCCAAACCTAGTCATAACATTCTCCATCAGAAAATTCACTACCACTTTGCTCGTCGCTTGCCTACTTGGAACAACCTTCACCCACTTAGTCAAAAAATCAGTGGCCACTAGTATCCATATGTGCTCTCCACTTGATCTATCCTGTATTTCTCCAATGAAATCAACTCCCCATTGGTGAAAAGGTGCTTCTACCTGCAAAGGTCTAAGTGGCAATGCTCCCTTATACTTTAGTTTTCCTGAATTTTTTGACAAGCCTCACACTTTCTCACATATGCAAAGGAATCATTGAATATCCTAGGCCAATAATAACCAGCCCTGACTATCTTGTGTGCAGTAGTCTTAGCAGAATAATGGTCTCCACACACCCCTTCATGCATTTCTTTCAAAATATATTTTCCTGGGATTCATCTAAACACAACAACAATATACCATCCCTATTTTTCCAAAAAAGGTCCCCATGTATAAAAACATATTTAGAAGCTTGCAACTTTAAATTTCTCCTTTGATTATCATTCAACCCTTCAAGGCACTTCATATGTTTCAGCTATTGCATTACATTTGTATACCATAGAGTATGCTCAATACTTGCTATGATTTCACCCTTACCTTCCACATGGCAGATCTAGTTTTCTTCAATATTTGTTTCTGCCATCAGCCTGGCTAGACCCTATCCTTTTACCAACTTGGTAATCTGAATCTCCATGTTAAATTATTGAATTTTGTTAATCCACCTGCATCTCTTCCCTATCACCTTTGTCTGTACCAGGATATCCTTCATAGCTACATGTGGGACATAAGCAATTACCTTGGCTCCAACAAGGTAAGTCTTGAAAGCCTTTGTTGCTTTGACCAGTGCATAAGCCTATTTTTCCATAATGTCATATTTCAATTTTGACCCCTGCAAAGATTTACTGAAAAAAGAAATAGGCTGCTCATGACCTTCATCATTTTTTTGTAACATGACATCAACTATGGTATGGAATGAAGCAAAAAAATAAAAATGAAATGGCTTAGTAAAATTAGGGGACTTTAGGATAGGGGCTTCTTTGATAGCTCTTTTTATAGATATGAAGGCATCCATAGCTTCAACAATCTAGTCCAATTTTTCTCCTTTTTTCAACATTTTAGATATAGGTTTAACAATCTCAGCAAAATTGGACACAAACTTCCTAACAAAATTTATTTGGCCAAAGAATGATTGGATTGCTTTGACAGTTTTAGGAATGGGAATTTTATCAATGGCCTCTACCCTTTTAGGATCTATCCTAACCCCATATTTTGATACAATATGCCCCAAAATTTTACCCTCTATGACAACAAAATGACACTTTTTAGGATTAAGACTTATACCATACTCCAAGGCTTTGATGAAGATCTTCTCCAAATCAGAAAAATGATCCTCCGCCCTTTAGGAATAAGCAGTGAGGTCATCTTGATATACCACCATTATAGCATTGATCAGATTTGCAAATGCCACATCCATGTCCCTTTGAAAGGTAGCTCCTGCATTTTTGAGACCAAATGGAATTCTTATATAAACATAAGTTCCCCATGGTGTAGTGAATTTTGTCTTGTACTGCTCAGATTCTTTGGCTGTGACCTGATTATATCCATAAAATCTATCCATCATTGATAATAGCTCGCACCCTGTCACTTTGTGCAATATTGCCTCCATGTTCGGAAGAGGATAATTATCTTTTAGGGAAGCAACATTCAGATTTCTAAAGTCCACACATAGTCTTATGTCCCCATTTTTATTCCTGACTGGGACCAAATTTGAGACCCATGTCGAATGCCTAATGGGTTTAATAATACCTACATCTCTAAGCTTTGCTAGCTCCTCTTGCATCTTAGGTTCAAGAGTGAGGTTAATAGGCCTTTGCTTCTGTCTGAATGGCTTCGTGTCTGGCTTAAGTGGAATCTCATGCTGAAAAATATCTTCTCTATATGCCTTAAATCCTCATAAGACCAAGCAAACACATGCTTGTATTTTCTGAGCAATGTAATCATAATTCTTTTGATGGTTGGGCTTATTTTATTTCCAATATAAACCCTCTTTGGTGCTAATTCAGTTCCCAAATTTATTTTTTCAATATCTTCTTTCTTAACTAGTGTCTGCTTTATAAGGGAACGATCACTCCCATCATACACCTTCTCCAATGCCACAAACCCTTTGGGAATCTTGTTAGTTTTAAGCTGCAAAACTTCCTTCCCAAATACAGTGTTTTTCCCATCCACTTCTTCCACAAAAGCATTGAAATCAATCTCCTGTGCTTGATTTGATCTATACAATGAAGAAACTTCAAAAGGTCATTATCATCATCAAAAACTTTCCAACTATATATATTGTTAGGGACTGTTGGTCTTGCTTTAAATTCAACCTGAGACACTCCTGGCAAAGTGATATCATCTTTCTTCAAGGCTACATTAGCCAAAAAATCTGCCATCAAGTTTTCAGATCTATCTATCCAAACAATTGAAAATGCATCAAATAATTCAATTGTATCCCACACAAAATTTCTATATTATTTCAGCCTCTTGTTCCTTGCAGCATATTTTGATCTAACTTGTGACACAACTAACTCAGAATCTCCCAAAAGAGACAACAATTTAATCTTATGCTTTACAGCCATGTTCAAACCAATCAACAAAGCTTCATACTCGGCCACATTATTTGTACATTGAAAAGCCAACAAAAATGAATGTTTAAATGTTGTACCTTCAGGTGATATGAAAACTACCCTAGCTCCATTACCTTCTTGACTACATGCCCCATCAAAATGCATTTTCCACACACCCTACTAATTTCTAGAGACAAGCTTATCAATTGGGTCGGTATTCACTAGTTCTGGCTGAGATAATTCTACTCTAAAAATCCCCAAATCTACATCACACAAGAAATTAAGTTGTTCTTGAGGAACACACTCAACAATTTGATTCACCCTTAGTTCTCTAAATAGTTTTACCTCTTCACCATTAACTGGTATTGTGGCATATGATAAGTCAAATTGCACATTACCTCCAACTGCTGTAGTCCACTGTCTTGACAAAAGCATTCCAAATTGAGGTGTATCAATCACAGTTATATCGATGTTATAAGTTGCTTGTGGGTAGGATGCTAATTTTACTTCTACATCTTTCATAATCCCCACAACTGGGACATGCCTACTATCCATAGCATAACATTTACCACCCTCAATATCTATCCACATGCCAACTTGTTTCATTACCCTTACTGGCATAATATTCATAGAAGCACCTGAATCTATCATGCAATTTCTTACCAATTTACCATTTATGAGTAGGGTAGTGAAAAATGGATCAATTTGAGGTGTATTTATCAATGCATCACTTAAACAAACTTCTGCAAATTTTTATCTTTCCTTTCTTATCAGCAATTCCAACATTCTCATTTTGTTCAAAATTTATATTTTGATTCCTCCCTCTAGACATTAATTGAATATAAATTTCCCTATACCCCTTAATTTTCATCATTTCAAGCAATGGGACAGACATTTTTAATTGAGATAAGGCTTGTATGAAATCAAAAGATGTACCTTCAGTTCTGATCACCTTCTTTGATTCTATCAATTCTCCTTTATTTTCCTCTTTCTCCCTCTTTGATGTTTGATCCATCTTTTGTGTGTTCTTGGAGGATTCTTTATTTTCTACTTTGGGGATATATTTTTGTTCTTTTTTGTCAGGGTGCTGATCATTTGTCTTTTTTGATATTTCATGGGACATCTTTTTCATTTTTCAAGTTTATTCCTCTCAGAAAACCTTCATTCTCATTTACTGTTCTATTCCTCAGCCAATACTTGATTTTAGCTTGCTCAACTGCTGCAATAGTCAATCTCTTAATTTATTCCTCAGATGGTCTCTTCATATTTCCCCTATTATGCTGATATGATGTAGTAGGAAGATCTTGTTCATCATCACTTTCTTCATAATAATTATTTTTTTGTTGCTCTTCCATGTGAACATTATATTTCTGATGATCAACATCATATTCGTATCCTCCTTCCTTTGAAGACGAATATCCCTACACTGTTGAGTGAAGAGTATGAGAAATCAAATAAATGTTATTGTCTTCTTCATTATTATTTCCTGTCATGTCTCTTCCTGACACTGATTGAGCTACTACACAATGTTCTCATGAATGTTTCATGTCACATACTAAACACCAAGGACTATTATCAACCATGTAAGTCCCTCTCTTCTTCAAAGGATCACGTGTCTCTTTATTTATGGGCCCATCCATCACTGGCTTTCAATTTCTCCAATTTGTATTATAAGGCATGTTATGTAGTCTTGGCCTCTCATTCCTATATGTGTTTTCTTGTTTATTTGGAGGAGCATATTGGGGAGCCCTTGGGTTATCCCTCTTGGTAATCATCCCTGTAGATTTCCTATTATTTTCAATGGTGAGTGCTATCCTTTGAGGTTCAACCAAATTTCTGGGACCACTGTTCCTGAGCTCATAACCTATCTTAGGATCAAAAGCTTTTAAATAAATACTCAGTGTAGCAAGATCAACCAATTTAGATCTAGGAGGTATCTTATTATTCAATTTAGAGAACCTCTATTTGAAATCATAAGCTGACTCGCTTTGATGCTTCCAAATAGTCACTAATTCATGCAATGCAAATTTAGGTGCATATTGATTCCCATACTGCTCAAGAAATTGCTCATAAAACACATGAATAGAATTAATAGAAGTTGTTGGAAAAATATTAAACCAATCTCTGACATCTTCAATCAATTACATCATAAATAATCTCATTTGTATATCTTCATACTGCATATCTAAATCTTGCATAAATGCATTAAAACTCCTTAAATACTCTTCAACTGCAGTAGCACTGCTCCTTGTGAATTTTGGGACCAAACTCCTCCAACTGTTTTCCATAGGGTAAGGGCATATTTGTAGTCCAACCAAGTCAAACTGCCTAATCATGGTTGCATATTGTGGAGGAGGATTTTGGTAACACTGATGCTGGTACAATGGATTATTATTTGCTACATATTGCTGACCTTGTGGGGGTACATGTTTTTGACAAGGATGTGGTTGAACACCTTGATTTTGTGGTGGAACATTTTGATATCTACCTTGATTCCTTGGCTGATTCTAGTAGGCCTATGAGGAATTTGATGGGCTTTCATTATTGTTCCTTTTCCTATGAGGTGGCACATATTTTTTCAAATTAGCCATTTGAGTACTGATCTGCACTTTCCTCAATTTTAATTCTTCAAGTTCTTTCATTTATTGGAGCCTTTGCTCATATTCTATTCTTTCCCTTTCCACCTCTTATCTCTCATGTTCCAGTATTGCATTTATTTCATCCCTGGCCATAAGTTCATAATTCTCCTTAGAGGCTACTTCATAGCCAAGTCCATCCTGATTCTCTTCAAGAAATGCCATTTTCTGATCATATTCCTGTTGTCTTCTTTCTCTTTCAATTTCACATTCAACCATGAATTGTTCAACTCTCTTAGGATCTGGTTGATAAAAGGGATTCCTCTGTTCCTCGGGAGTGTGAGGTTTTCTGGAAGGGCAGTCTTCATTTGCTAATGTGCCATATGAATTGTGTATCTCCAGTGATGCTTTCAAAGTTTTATTTTTGTCTGATGGTTCCATGTCATCGGTCACCTTTTTACCTTTATCATTCTTCTCTATCCATTTATTTTTGGCATTAGGACCATCACCATCTTTGTACAAAGACCTTCTTCATTGCATTTTGGGAGCAATTGTGATAGACTGAACTCTAGGAAGATTTATTTTTGATATATATTTCAATTTATCAATATCAATGTATTTATTCATTTAGAGTCACCACCCACTTTCCAAAATTGAGAAAATCTGCAATTCTTTATTTCCAGCAAAGTCTTCTAAAGATATTGATTCAATGACAAGGCTTATTTTCAGATTATGTTCCCCAGCGGAGTCACCAAACAATTGGTACTCAAAAATTCAGTTTTTAACCATAAGAGTTTTCCAGACCCTTATGACATTCTTGGACAACATACAAGGCCAATTATGCGATTAAAACTTCTACTCTTTAGGTTCTGCTAGACCTGGGTGGGTGAACCTGTGTGAAATATGCAAATTTGAAATCAATTTCCTGATGAACAGTCTATCCACAATGGAAATTAGGCATGGATAGACAAAAGGACATTATAAATAATCCTACCACTCAAATTAAATGAAAGGTTTTTGAATCAATCCTTTATTTATAATGAATTTTTTACTCTGGGATATGGCAGATTAGTGCCTTCTTTCTACTGAGCAATGGAGTCAAAAATGTTACTGATTATACATACATATTCCTCCCTGACACAATTTAAGTTTTCAGACACTTTACGAGATGAAGTTTTAATGACTGGCATGTGACTTCATCAATTTATGACAAGCATAAATAGTGTTGAAATATTTTGTTACTTAGCTCTCTTTCAATTATCCAAAAGAAGTCTCACAAACACTATGATTCACTTAAAGGAATTTAACTCTGATTTGTAGACACCATTAAATGAAATCAGACAAAGTGAAGAAATGCACTTTGAAGAATTAAAATATAATTGACATTTGAACTCAAATTATCAAAAAAATCCAAATTGGGGAAAACTAAACAAAAATTGACAGTTATAACATCATAACAACAAAAAATCAGAAAAGGATTCAGTCAAGACATCATCTCCATTGCATCATTTCTAGAAGGTTTTTTTTTTTTTTACATTAGCTCGTTCCCAGATCCCCCCCTTTTTCCTCACCGAGTTTCCAAAATATATATACATCATATCTGAAGAGTCACGACCCTTCACTATTCTGGTAAAACTGTTTAAATTCTATCACAAAGATTAAAATATTTAATTATATTGCCTTTTGACAAATTAAATATTTCTTACAATAGTTCTGCTTTCGATATTTCTTACAATTCCAACCAAAATCCCAACACAAAGAAACAAGTGGGGTCAGAACAAAGCCGAGTCAAGACATAGAACAAAACTAAGTTCCAAGTCAAGGTTCAGATCTGGTTTCGGTTGTGCTAGAGAAAAAATTAAAAAAATGAAGAATTAGGAGAAAAGAAAACTCCTAAGTCCCAAAACGTAAAGTACAAGAAACAAAGGGGGAACCATTTTTGACCAAGGAAAAAACATGGGGTGGTTATGCAAGGCATAACAAATGGCGACTCGGCTGGGAAAATGGTTTACCCATTTTCAAGATACTGAACAATTTAGTCACCCAAAACTTCTGGTTTATGAATCATGTTAACTTGAAATAAGATCAAATATGTAGAGTAAGGTTGAGCTGAAATCTTAGATGTACATCATCATTAAATACTTTGAATCTGGGTGTGTGTATGTATGACTGCCATCCTTCTTTATAATTTTTTTCCACCCCTGAACAACTACACCTGAGATCCAAGCTACATAGGTTGAGTCCTTCAACAATCGTGCAATGAAATCTTGGGCATTGCTCCACTGCTAGACAAGAATCCACAACCTCAATGAAGATACCTATAATTCTTTGAAAGCATTGCTCTACTACCAGATAGGTGTCCATAGCCCCAATAGAGATACTTGATTCACCCATTTGGTATTGAGTTTTCCTTTCTCTTTTTTTTTTTATAATATTTAGGCTTTACTTGTGGGAATTATGTATTAACTTTTCTCAATACTCAGATGTAATTGATTTGAAATGTGGGTTGAGAGCTACAATGGATCTCATGACAGTCTTGGGAGTCATATTTTTCACTTGAATCACAGATACAACTACCTTGAGATAAATAGGAATTTTACTTAGGCAAATGTTTATCTATCTTGTGATAGACTTTAATCATAGTTCATGAGATCTATACAATGTACCTTATCCTTAATAATTTTCAAACCAGTGTTAGAATGGTCATAAGACACAAGATTATAATGAAATATTTCAACAGATTTTTATTGAAAATACCTAAATCAATTTCTCTTCTAGTGCCTGCAACATACTTTGAATAACAACCCCCTATCTTGGAATGGATAGAAATGAAGGTCCCTAATGAAACAAGACAAAAAAAGAAACAACATAAAGAAACAAAGAAAGAAAAACAAACAAATAGAAAATCAAACAAAACAAAAGACCAACTAGTTACATATAGTATATATAGTACATATAGTACAACTATTCAAAAAATTAGACCTTTATGAGCCAATGTAATGTTTAAGAAACTGATCATTAACGAGCAATGGAACAGGTTCTCCTATTAAGGTGCTTAATGGAAAAGAATTCTCACCTAGTATCTCAGCTACTTGATACAGACCCAACCAGAGTTTATAAAAACTTTTGATGATCTCCCTTTTTATCCTTAGATTTTTCCCATAGTAACACAAGATCTGATATCCTAAAAGCTTTTATCTTGGCCCTCTTGTCAAACCAACATTTGACAAAAACTTATTGTTTAGAGAACTACTATAAAGAGCGTCTCTTTGTTCTTCCATGTTTAGCAAATTGGTTAGTCTAACCTCGATCATCCTTCGTATATAATTCCCGCATGAATTTGAGGACAGGTATTTGCTAATAGATTGGGAAGACTGGATCTTGACCGTAGACTAACTTAAATGGTGAATTTCCTAGGGCAGATTTGATTCAAGTTCGATCCACCCATAAGGCAAATCTCAGTTGGGTGTGCTAGTCCTTAGTATTTTTTTTAGAAATTTTCTAATTACTCCCAATAGATTCTTGTTGGTGGACTCAGCTACTCCATTTCACTAAGGGTAGTAATTAGATGAATACTTTAAAGTAATTTAGTGTTCATAGGCCCATTGAATGAATTAAGCTGAAGAGAAAGCAAGGCCATTATCACATACTAGGGTGAATGGTACTCCAAAATAGGTTGTGATGCTTTCAGTCAGAAATTTAATAACCACATTCGTGGTGCTATTTTTCCAGGGCTAAGCATCAATCCAATGTGTGCAGTAGTTAGTTTCCATCAGGATGACCTTATGAACTACATAAGAGTTTGGATTAATGACACCTACAAAATCGAGTGCCCATTGAGTGAATGGTCTTACCTCGTACACCGGTTGTAAAGGCATCACTAGATTCCATTCCCTGGATGCAAAGGTCTAACATGTATGACATGTACTAACATGTTGATGTGCATCTTGAAACATGTGGGGCCAATAATAACCTAACCTATAAATTTGATGAGCCAAGGAATCTACAAATCCATGCCCTGTACCATGTTTACCATGAAATTAAATTATAAAATGTTTGACTTCTTGTTGATCCAAACAACGTAGGTAAACCCCTTCAAAATTTCTTCTGTATAAGAATCCTCCCTTGAGCATGTAATGATCTATATCATTAATTCCATCCTCTGAGTAGAATTCATCCCCTCTGTGCATCTGTTATTGAGGAGGAAGAAGATCAAATCTATGTACCAAGGATCCTTGGTGAATGACTGCACTATGTACTGCTAGCAAGTGATACTCTTGTCAACATCTACCATAGAATTTCATAAGCCCTATCATTAGATGAGATTCATTGGATGAATTTTTAAATCAAAATCCTATAAAATAGCCATTCATTTTCCTCTTCTCTCCCCCAATTTGCTTTGCATAAGGAGAGACTTCACAGCTGGATCAAGAACTATAGAAATAACTCGACTCCGAAGAATGTAGTGCCTGAATTTTTTTACTACTTAAACCAATGCAAAGACCTTCTTCTCAAGGGGTGGGTACCTAACTTCTGCATTTTTAAATGGGGAACTCCTGAAGGCAATAGGCCTTTCCTCTCCCTCACCTCTTCGTTGTGTTAAATCAACTGCACTTGAATGGCTAGATGCGAAAGAATAGATATAGAAGGGCTTTAGATAATTTAGGCTAGTCAATATTGGTGCCTCATATATGGATTGTTTAATCTTTGAGAAAGCAGATTTAGCCTCATTATTCCATTCTATTTTTACATTTTTTCTCATTATTTTGTTAAGAGGTTTGAAAATTTCTACAAACCTTGTTATAAATTTTATCACAAAATTAATCCTTCTGAAGAAGGATCTCATCTCTTTTTTACTTCCTCGCATTTTCAGTTTTAAGATGGCTTCAACTCTATCAGAGTCTATGGATATCCCCTTTTCTAATATTACATGGCCTAAAATTTCCCCTTCAGAAACTCCAAACATAGATTTCTTTGGATTAAGGGACACGCCATAGCTTATACACCTTTTGAGGACATTTGCTAAATATGAAACATGGTCCTTTCTATCCTTAGAGAAGATAGTTAAATCATCTACATAAATAATGATACAATTACCTATTAGATATTTTAATTCTATGTCCATTTCACGCTGAATGGTAGCTCCAACATTGATAATGCCGAATGACATCCTTCAATAGGAAAATGTGCCCCACTTGGTAGTGAAGGTAGTTTTCATTCTATCCTCATGACTGAAAAGAACTTGATTATACTTGGAATAGCCATACAAGAATGAAATCATCTGGGATCCATTGAATATTTGTAATACCTCATCAAGAGAACACGGTGTATAGTTATCCTTCTCGGAGGCCTTATTTAGGTTTATGAAATCAACACGTAAGCTGATTTCACCACTTTTCTTATGCACAGGGACTAAATTTGCAACCCAAGTAGAATGTCGTACTGGCATTTCTTTTGATGAAAGGGCTTGGATTCTGGCTTAAGAGGAATGGTATGTGTGATTACCGAAGTATCAAAGGTCTTTAAATCTTCATATCCCCAAGAAATGGCTGCAATGTCCTCTTTTAGAACTTTAATTATTTTATCTTTGATTTCCTCAAGGCAAGATTTTCATAAGAGGAAATTCCTTTTGGGACCTAAATGAGCCAAATTAATAGATTCATACTTCCCTCCATCACTTTCTGTTGGCACCCTTTGATGAGCCTGTGGTTTTGAGTCAAATATTCTTTCTAAAGCTACCATCCCCTTTGGAATGTTGTTTCTTTTCAAGTCTAGTATTCCTTTTGTGTCACAACTCTCAGGATCCTAATCTCCCTGATCTCTTTTGGATTAATCAATTATTTTTCCTTTGAAGACATCTGAACTTTCCAAGAAGGCAAGTATGTGTTGGTCATCATCGAATACTTGAAAATTCTGAGCATTATCCGGAACGGCTGTGACTGAGACTAGTTCAACTGAAAATATTTTCAGCTTGGAGTCCTACATAGGCTCCAAGGTGCTAGTAGTAATAGCTAGGGCATCCACAATCTGATTATTTTCCATAGGAATCAGAGTGATCCTAAAAGCATCAAAATCCTCAATCAGATTCCCAATTCTATTTATGTATGCAACCAATCTTTTATTGTGACAAGTATATTGGCTATGAACCTATTTGGCAATAAATTTAGAATCACCCATAGCCATGAGAGCTATGACCTTCTTCTGATGGGAAAACATTAGTCCTCAAGCAAGTGCTTCGTATTCAACCATGTTGTTTGTGCAACCAAACTGCAATCTGTAAGAGGCAAAGTAATTCTTCCCTTTCGGGTTGGTTAATTCGACCCCTACTCCACTTCTGGATTTGGATTTAGAGCCATTAAATTTAAGACTCCATAATTGATCTAGATATGGTAGTTATTTCTTCTTTAGGGTGAGAGGTGATGACTTTCTTGAAATGTGTGGTGGCTCAGACTATTGCTAGCCACCAATATTTAAAGGTGACTATAGACAAGGTTCATTGGAAGATTCTCATATATTCAAAACTTGTTCAAAAATTACTTCTTGAACCTTTTCTTGAATAAAATCACAATCCAGTACATCTTTTATCAATTCTTTAGGCATTGGAAGGGTATTTGAGGTGGGTGTAATAGAGAAAGACTGAGAGACCTCCATCTCTTCTTGGAATTCAGAGCATAGAGCTCGAGTTTGCTAAAATTGGGAAGGATCTTCCTCTTGGGTGGTATTGGTTCTTTTTAAGATAGTTGCATCCTTGACCTGGAAAGGAAACTGGCAAAGGGGGGTTACTGGATGATTTTCATAGGTTTCCTCTGACTCATAGACATAATTAAGAATATATACACATGGTTGGCACATTTTTTTAGAATGGCCCTCATAATGAACCCTTCACTAGTTCGGGAGTAACAAACCCCATAGATCAACTTCTTCCCCAAGAAATAGCCTATCATGTTGTAATCTCCTAATCATAGCCTATTGGTTAACTATGCTCATGGAGTTAATGGACTCTTGAGATTGGGAACAACTAGGATCAAACATTGATAAATTCATAATTTCCTCACTCTTGTATACCCCCATCTCAGTCTCAAAGAATCTGACCTCATTAGGATAGTCATAATTGGTTATAATGTGCTTGAGGCACAACTTACTTTCAATCCTAATTTGTGACACCATCCCTTTCCATGGAAACCACATGTGTGAAAATTCCAAGGATAGATAACCCCTAATAATTTTCATCCATTCATGACTCATAAGAATACCACATGTTTCGGGGATATCGGCTACCTAGATATCTATATACATTTGGATCCTTGGGTCAAATCCAACTTGTACGTGCATATTTTTAAGTTCTCCTACCACATTGAACTCAAATTTTTTCAATTGAATCACCTTCTTATGAGTCTAGGCAAGGCTTAATTCTATCTTCTTGCAAATGTAAAAGGGCATAATATTACCTGACGCTCCATAATCCAAAAGAAAATTATGCAAATTCTTCCCAAAGATCCTAAGACTCAAAATAAATGGTGGGGTTCTAGTCATACCTTTATATACGACAACGTTCATGTCAGTGATTGGAGTTGCCTTATTTTTTCCTTTTGAATGATCTACTTCTTCTAAATCCTTTAACACAATTTCTTGTTGTACTAAACATCATTTGTGGATATCAAAAAATAATAGGGAAGTCTTTTGTATCTACATCTCTGAAATGAAATCAAATTCCGATTCATTACTCTCTGAATATCTAGGAATAAAAGGTGAGTTACCTTTACTCTGAACATCAAGTGGGCCTCTTGGTGGAGATAGGTTATTATATTCATTCTAATTAGGTGGAACCATGGTATTCAGAGGATTAGATGTGGTGAATGGGCCCTTATTTTGATTTCTCATAAAATGACCACCTTTAGATTGGAAATCCTGAGCATCATATACATCCTCCTTTGGCTACTTTTCCCCCTACATGGGAAATTGCTACTAGTCATCAATGGTTTTGTATGTCATAGCTATGCTTACCGGCCCACCATCTTGGTTGGTATTTCCTTATGGAGGGTGGGATTCAGCTTGCACAATCTTAACCATTTTTTGCATCTCTGGTAAATTAACCTCCAAATGTGCTATAGTGTCATGCAACCTACACCAATTTGTCATAAAATTCAGATCTGCAACATTTATAGTGTGTGGCTTATCATCATCAGCTTGATAATTATGGGAAACTCCCTAATTATTAGGCCTAGTATTCCATTGTATATTGTTGTTGGATCCCTGATTGTATCCTCTGTTCTAATTTTGATAATTTTGGTTAGAGGAATTTTGGTTCTGGAAGTTCGTATTGGTGTTTGTGTTCGAATTTTGATTAGGATAGCTGCCCTGAATGTTATAACCTCCCTAATTCTAGTAATTCTAGTTTTTATTCTAAGGGGGGTTATATCTAAGTTGTTCTGTATCATTGGACATTTGAGATAGAGTATTTTTGAGGGTTTCCACCTTGTTAGTCAGTTGAATAGTTTGTTCACTTTCTATAGTCTTCCCCACAGATGGATGATGAAAAAGATTTGACCCTCCCGCTTGATGATGGTAGTTTGGATATTTTTGGGAAGAATATTGAACAATATTAGTGAAGAATGGTAGGGGAGGTGAGGTTTGTAACTCAAAAATAGGTCCATATTGGGAGGAAGACATCCCCGAGACCGTATTGAACAAAGGAAGATTAGGCATTTGATAGCCCATGGGGGAGAATTCCTCCTAAACTTCCCAATTGCAAGCTTATCTGATGTTGTAGTTTGATGGCTAGATGATAGACCTTATACAAAGAATCAATGTCTATGGGGCCATAATTCCTTTATAAGAATAGGCCGATCAAGGGATCTACAACCCTTAAATATGCCAAAATGGGAATATTTTCAGCAACTAAGTAAGGATCTTGTAACCTTCAGAACATTCTCTGTAACCTCATGTTGAATAATGGCAATGGTTCATGAGGTTCTTTTCTTATGGTGGAAAATTGATGATATAAAATGGTAGGGTCTACATAGACCCTGAACTGATTAATAAAGGAATTTTATAAGTCTGTCCAACTTTGAATAGACCCCTGAGGCAGATTTAAATACCAGTTGTATTCCATTTCTCCTAAAAAATAGGGGAATAACCTGTATACAAAATCCTGGTGAGCTACCTAAGCACAAGTATAGGTATCCTTAAATTCTTGTATGTGGTCCTCGACACTCCTTGATTCTCCATGAATACCACCAAGAATAGTCCCTAGTGGAAAGGGGTTATTCACAAAGAAAGTCATGGGTGGTGGTGGTAGTACTGGCTGAACTGGTTGTGGAGTGGGTGAATTTGGTTGTTGGGGTGGTAAAGAAGGATTTGGTAGAAATCCAGGTGGAGTAAGTGGTGGTGACAATGGTGGGATAAAAAATCTATGGGCATGGGGCCTGTATATAACTGGGGTTTAGATTTATACTAATGGATTAGGATTTGTAGAAGATCTAAGAGCTCTTTCATACCTTTGTGGTGAGAATGACCCAATCCAAGCTAGCTTGTTCCTTCAGGCCCTCCTTCTAGCACCAAATATTTTGATAGTCAAAAGTGCACAAAAACGTAAAAACAAAATATCTCTATCGTATTTCTCCTAAAAATGAAAGATAACATGTAGTAATCTAATTCCCAAGGTCCTAGTAGTTGGTTCTCAACTATGCTGATGTTAATCAATGGCTAATGTAATTGTAATATTCAAGGGGCCTTTGTTGGTTAAGGATACAAACTACATGATGCAAATTACTCATTTGAGGAGTGTAAAATAAATATAAAAAGATAGATCAAGGCGTAAATTGGTAAAATATGAATAAAAATTTTTAACACCTAGACATACATTCCAACAATGAGTATTTCTTCAATAGACCAAAATACCACAACATGATGCAATCCATAGAATAATCTACACCATTGCATACATTCATAGTGCTTAATTCATTTACCATAACTATTCACTAAAATACTTCGAGATTTGAACCAGATCACCCACTCATTGCTAAAACATAGATCAAATAGATATAACAGTAATTCCATTCATAGATAATTCAATGAAATAATCTTAAAATCTGGTTTCCCCTATTGATTTGCATCAAATAGAAAACATTTAGGCACAAAAACTCACTGGAACATGGATTGATTATGATTCATTAACCTTATTAAATAAGTTCAACTTCAACAATAACATAAAACCTGTATAAAAATGTATCCAACTTCAACATGAACTTAAAAGGATCTTGCTAAAAACTCTGAAAACCTAAGACTATGATTTCTATCTACTATCATATCAGGTGGATAATCCTTCTTCAATCAACCGACCTTTATAAAATGGAGAGAAATTGTATATACAATCCTATCTAACACTAATCTCTCCCATCACAACTCATATCCATCAATCATGGGGTGATTGGAACAATCTAAGAGGAGTCTTCATCCTAATTTTCAGCTGCTGATTAGAGACTCCCTATCAAAACCCATGTCCAAAAAGAGATAGGATAACTTGCTGAAATTACTATTCAGAACTCCTGTCATCACCCAAGAAATTAGGAGAGGAAGACTGCCTAGTGAAGCATATTTCCTTGAGACTGATATGTAGAGAGAGAATGTATGGGGCAACCTTTAACTCTGCATTTTCTAATCCTCCATGTACTTCTCATAGCTGGTGATTACCTATTGAAGCATTTCTATATCAAGCCTATCCACCCATTTATCTTTAAATTTTATCCTTTCCAACTCAAAAGAAGCAAATTATTTCATATCTTTAAGCTTTATAAGTTCCCTCCTGGTGGCTTTAACCTCTTGCTTGAAATCCATAAGATTGTCCATTAAAAGATCATCATTATCATCACCCTTCTATATCATCTCTTCAAATCTACCATTCCACCTTTTCTTGAGCTTATCAGGGAGGAGGCCATCTACCTCATTCCTATTATTAAAAATGAATGAAGGCCCCAACCTTATGATGTTGATTGTCTTTTCCACAAAATTTGCATTGTCTTCTTCAAAGATAGACTGTTCTAGCCAAATCTACTTGGGAAACTTATTGATATCTTTTAATTTCTTCGAATGCCCTGTGTATTCTTCCTTTTGCTTCTCAAGAGTTTCAACATGTGCAACCATGTCATTGACAGTTCCAATGATTCCTTGTGAACCTTGTAACCTTCAAAAAGAAAATCATCTATTTCTAGGTTCAACTTGTGTATCCATCTATGCATCATTTTTACTTTGTTTCTCATTTCAATCAAATTATCAGCATCCCTTTTCTTCAAAAGAATAGGTGTCTCTGGAGAAGCAGATTGTGAAGAAATAGTAGTAGAGAGATCCCTCAAGAACTTATGCAATTGATCAACTTGGGACTTAATCTCATCTTTATTTTTCTTATCCTGGATCATCCTTGATTTAGTAGAGGAAGCCGCAATATCAATTAAGATTAACTGCTGATTTCTTATGGGTTTTCCTAGATTAATAGTGCCTAGTTTATAATCCCCTATTTGCATATATTTTTTGTCTTTATCAACCATAGGGATATCACACTCGGCTACAATCTCTCCATAATATATTAACCTTGTGGAATGGTGAACTCTAGCTCTCTTCTTTGGCCTTTCCTTCTCTATTTATTTTCTAACATCCTCACAATCAAGGGGTCATGGTTGCACTATTTTCCTTTTTTCAAGATTGAGCTTCAACCATGTAGGAGCAGTAGGGGGAGTCATTACCTCTGTGGAAGAAGAAATGGTTGGAGAAATATATTTCCAAATTGCTGTCCTAGGTTGAGAGTCAACCTCTTGTTGTTTCTCCTTCTTTGCCTTTTCTTTTGCCAACTTGTCAGCTTCAATTTTTTTGTTTATTTCTTGCTCAATGTTGGCCAATCATTCTTCTTCTTCTTTCTTCCCCTCCAACATTCAATCTCTTTGTTTCTCCAATTCCCCTACCTTTTCTAGAGTCTAGCAACTTCTTGGTCAATCTTGGCTTGTTCCTCTACCTCTATTGTTTTTAGTTCCAACTCTTCTTCATATTTCTTCCTCCAAGCTTCTTCAACTAATTTAAATTTGGCTTCAAAATCCTCCTTTTCTCTTCTTTATTGAGCTTTCTCTTCCTCAAGCTCATGAATATTTTGGAGATAAGTAGCTGGTCTCTTTCTTATTTAGCCTCTTTCTCCTTTTTTTGTCTGGCCAACTCTTCAACTTTGGCAATAGCCTCTAACTCATGTTCCCTGGTGATTAGATCATCCTTGGCCTTCTTCTCCAATTCCTGTTGCTATTTAACCAATGCCTCAACTTTTATATTTGTATCCATCTCTTGTTGTTTTGATAATTGTTCAGCTTGCACCTTAGCATCATATTATTTATCAGCATCCTCAAACAACTTCCATTGATGCTTCGGGGTGAGAACATACTCTTTCTCAACATTTGGAGTAGATACATCCCTTATAACATCATCATCCAAATGTGTTTCCTCTGAATCTGTGCCAATGTCATAAATTTCAACCTCCACCCCTTGTCCCTTTAGTGTTTCTACTTCCTCATGAAGACTACCTATGAGTACTTCTTCACCGGGTTCTTGAATGAGGGGTGTTTGAGAAGAGGAGGAGCTTGATGGTGTTTTCTGCACAACAACTCAGACAAAATATGATATCCTATCTCTCTTGAAATTTTAATCTGTATGGACAAAGAGTTAACCCTAAGGTCTCTAATGTCAGGTCTTGACAATGCAAATAAAAAAAATCAAAGATAATGTGAAAATGCTGGTAATCACAAAGGGACCTTACTAGAAGCAAATACTAGACTCATATTTATCAAATCTAGCAATATATTGACACTTCAAAACCTAAAATTAACCCAGATAATAAAAAAATAACAAAAGATAAGGGTTTCAGAGGTAATTCTAAGATTAATTCTAACCCTAAGATTAACAATGTAAGAGATAAGATGCTTGAAATGGACCAATCCCTCAAAACTGATTCTTGTTCAACCTAGATAAATATGCAATCTTATAGAAAACGTGCAATCTTCTATGGTGTTAAGATTTTCAGATCATGCAAATTCATTCAAGACAACCCTATTGGAATTGAAATGAACAAACATTCATAATTGAACTAAGCTCGGTTTTAAGTCCTAGATAAATTTGGAAAGAAACTAACAATCAACTAATTGCAAAAAGTATGGACTAGAAATTGCTGCAAACAGTTCAAGCATAAAACCCTAAACATCATCAAATTATCTAACATTAAATAATCTTAAGAAATTTTAAAGATAGAACATCAAGAACCATGCCAGATAAAACTTAACACAATAAAGGCACCAAATCACATGTATTTTCTTCTATTAAATCATCCAAGGTAGCAAGAATTCTAGTCTTTTGTTACAACACTGGCTTGAAAAGATAAACTAAACTCCAACTCTAATTATTGCTCTTACAATTCACTCTAATGTGAAATTCTTCTAACTTCTACCCTTACAAATGAGGCACAATGCCAAACCTATAGAGAACCCCCAAAGATATGTTAGACCAAATTAGGGTTTACAATGATAAACCCCACATAACAGGTCGGCCAAAAGATACTCAAAAATAATATGAAATGTGCAATTTGTACCAATTTCATCCAAGTTAGCCCGGGGTCTCCAAAAAATTGATCGAATACATGCGAAGGAAGAGGAGAAAACAATGGGGAAGCAAAAATTCCGATGTATCCTTGCATTAACTACTTCCCCCCTTTGTCTTTAGCATGCTCCACTTTATCATGCACCAACAATAACACTTTTTCCAATTCGGCAATGGGTGGCATAAGCAAAACCCTAATTCTCCTCTCAAGAGACCTGATGCCATCTCTTGATTGCTTCACTATATTATCCCAATTCTCCTTATTTGTTTGATACATGCCAATGACTACAATGTAAGTTGTAGCATCATCTAGCTGATTTTTGATAATAGGGCCTTCATTGATTGGAGAATAGACATCTCGCCACCATTTTCTTAACTACTCCAAGCTAAGATGCTTCAGAGAAAAATTATTTCTCCCTATCATTATTTCAAAGAAAGAGATACACTTACTATAGATATCAATCAAAGTGACCTCAATCTACCTTCCCTGTTTGTATATCTTCTTCAAGGCCCTTTGCCTCATCTACAAAATTTCCAACCACTCCCAAGGCTCTACAAATCTAGAGGAAGGAAGAATTCCATCCTTCACCAATTGGTGATCGGTGTGCTACATGATAGTCTTTGTCTTCTGTAGCAGGAGATCTACATCTTTCTTATCCTAGGATAACATAGTCTTTAGCCAATCCATTGATATCATTGGATCCCCTACAGTTGACAAGATGTCCTTGATGGAATTATCTCCCTTGGTCTGCACTCCCTACAACCAACCAACTGTAGAATGCATGGTTCTCTTCATCCTTTCCAGCTATGATATTGTTTCCTGAGGTATGAAGCCTATAGTAGATGAGGAAGAACTGATGGATTGCAAGGGTTTTATCAAATCCTGCAAATATTTCTTAAGTTTCTCATTTTAATTCTCCAACTCATGCTTAGTCTACACCTCCTTCCTCAATTTTTCAAGGATCACAACACTGGAGCCTTCATACTCCTCAATTTCTTGCTCCATGGAGGCATGCCCTAGATTGATAGTCTTCATATTATAATATTTTCCAGTCACCTCGTCTCTATCCTTATCAGGAGCAGGAGTAGCAATATGGACCACTCTATTGTTCGATTCATCCCTCTCAATCCTAGAAATGACTTTGGATTTCTAATTTGTCTTTACCTTTTTGATATTTTCCATTAGGTCATCAGAATTGGGAGGAGTGTCATCCACTACTATCTACTTACTTTTCAACTCTTTATCTAACCAACCTGGAATAGTGAATTCTAACTATACCTTATCCTATCCATCTTGTTCTTGTTGAACATTAGAAGCACCATTCTCCATGATCGGCTCCTCAGGGATCTCCCTAACTGAATCCTCCTTTTCTTTATAGTGCTCCTCCCCTTTGTCTTGTGCTGGTAAGGGAATCTTGGCTGGTATATCCTCCTTTTGGGGGAATTTATTCTCATGAAATTTTGCAAGAAAACTCGCATAAGCTAGTAAAGGAGACTACATTACTTTGTCTATTTCTATTTTGACATTGTAGAGATCACCCTCCTAAAATTCTTCCTCTCCCAGGTCCTTAGGATCTTCAACATCCTTTGGTTCATCTGGCACACTGCTAGTCTCATGAAAAGGAGGGATGTCTTCATGTTCAGTGATAGGAGCAGTCATAGGAACACTTCCTTTTGGTGCAACATCTTTGGGGGAAGGAGTCCTTGACCTCCTAATATACACCTATGTCTTCTCTCCCGATCTCTCTATCTCCACCACAGGTGGCTCAACCTCTTTATTTTCCTTAGAAGTTTTCTTGTCCTTTTGTGACAACCTCACAAGTCTTCTTTTCTTAGGTGAAGGGACACTGGCATCTACTTCTTCTTTTTCATCTTCATCTTTCTCAGCCCTCTTCTTCTTTGAGACATGCCTCCTCTTCTTGGCTATGGGATTTCTCTATTTCCTTGCTTCTCCTGCCTCTTTTGCATGAACATATTTAATTTTAATTTTGAAAGGAGATCCCATCTTGGTTTTACCTTTGGGCTCCTATTCATGTGACTCTTTAGAAGCAGAGTGAGACTCAAAGTATCCAATTAAGTCATAGGTGCACTGCACACCTTCACTTTCCAATTCCAACATCTTGTGCTTGAGCCACAACTTGGTGTACTTAATCATTGGAGCCATGATTTGTTCTAATTTTATCTTTTCCTCCTCCGGCCAATCAACCTCTCCAACTGGCTTGTGCTTCACAACCTTAAATACATGGCCTTGAATCAAATTCCCATCCTCCTCGACCTGATTAGGAACAACCTTTATGTTGTACAATCATACTAAGCTCACTTGCAGCTTGGATAAATTCTTCTTTCTGACTTCAAATTCATCACTAAAGTTAGCCCAATAGTCCTCTATGTCATCCTTATGATTGTATTCTCTGCTAGCCTTCTTTTGTGCTTCACTAGTTATATCAAACCTGGATCTTTTGGAATGGAAGGAGAGACCAAGAGTGCTCATTTCTTCTTTGGAAGCATGGGTTGAGTGGATAGAAGGGCATACTTCACTAGTGCCTATCCTCAAAGGGAAGTCATTACAAAATACGGTCTTGTGCTTCTCCCCTTTTACGATTACATCAAAGTCATAGAACTGCCTTGTGACTTCCAAAAGTATAACATGGTCTATAGGTTACCTTAGGAGTCTATATGGAGCCTTTTGAAAACCATCAATTCTTATGTAAGAAAAGGTGGGAAACTGGATAAATCAGGCTCCAAATCTCTTGATTAATTCCTTGGCCCTGTCTGAAATTTGAACATGCTCAGCACCCTGCAGTAGCTGAGTGATGTACATTGTGAATGCATCATTCAACCTCCTATAGATTCCACCACCTAGGTGTAGTTGTGGATATACTTCATAAATTATATCTTGCCCAAACACAACTATGGTGCTCAGTCCCTTGTATGGGTGAAACCTTGCAAGTGCATATACCAAATAGGAGGTCATTATGAGGGTCTTTGTCTATAGGACACTGCACATCTGCTCATGTATCATTGCACTTATAATTCCTTTCTAGTGGTAATCTATATCTTGCTCCATCTATGAAATGACATTGAACATCCAATTCTCAAACACTCCCACATTTTTCAATCCTAATACTCTACTGAGGAGTGTGATAGCATCATAATACTCCTTCCTGAACTTGAGTCTGAACAACTACCTGGGTAGCTTGGAGAAGTGGGACTTGGGTTTCTCCAACCAAGAATCGATAACCTGTTGGGACTTGACGACATTATCCTCATAATTATTCTTTTCTAAATACATATCGAAGGCCAAAACATGAGACCGATCAAGCATGTCAAAGGTCCGAGCTATAGATAAAGTGTCAAAATTTTCCACAATTCTTCCTTGAGGACAAAATATCCTTTTTGTACCCTTGTCATAGTGCCTAGCACATTCAAGAACCAACTCATAACATTAGACCATAGAAGGAAATCCAACAACATGTTCCAACCCAGACTCTAATGTCCTTCTGGCTAACAAAGGGAGGTTCTGTGCTGCCATCCCTGCCTTGAAATCTTCATAATCCCACATTCCAACATTTGTATCAATGATCCCTAACCAGATGGAAGTCAACTTTCTTTCTGGGATTCTACTCTTTATGTCCATTTCAACTCTCTCTACCTCGGAGATAGCTGAACCTTTAACATTTGGATCCATCACCTTTCCCTTGCTCTGCCCAACAACAACCTGACTTGATTTTGCCTACATACAATAAAGACACCAAAATAAGATCCACCATAGCATAAAATTCAGCTAAATCCATCACAAATGATAAAATCATTCCTCAATACAAGACCCATGATAAGAAAAATGCTCAAAACCCACACAAAATCAACCATCTCAAAGTTTGGGTTTTTAGCCTCCTCATGGAATCCAGGATGGAGAGGAATTCTAGGAAAATTCGAGCCAGGTGGAATCTAGCAAAACAAGCATAAAAGCATGTAGTTCGTCATTTGATCAATCAATTTAACCAAGAAATCACATGATACGCTTTAGAACAAGCTAAATCAATCATCAAATACATCATCACCAAGAAAACCTTCGTTCAATCTCTTGATTCTTCATTTTCAGCAAGACCTCAAGAAAAACTACCTCATACGGGAATCCTTGAGAATGTCAACAATTTAAGAATTTTGGGAAAATGATGGAGTCAAGGACATTTGAGAAACTCTTGAGGGTGTGGATTCCAGTGAAGTCAATTCAATTTTCACCACTTAAGCCCAATTTCGAGAAAAATAACCAAGCAATGGACAAACCGAGGAAATCCGAAGGTAGTGATAATCCGTGAGGTAGGAAAAAATCTGGATCAATGCACATTTTAAAAAAATAAAGAGAAAATAGGAAATTGGGGAATTCAGAAAGATAAGGAATTTTGCGAAGACTTTGAAAACCCGAATACCTATGTTTTCTCTCAACCTCACTCAAATTGATGAAACGATCACAAATTTGAGAAACTAGAGCTTGAAACCAGCCTGATCTAGACCTCCTATAGATCATACTTGAATTCAAAACCCACCTCATAGTAAATCAAGAGGGATTGGTTATTCCATAAGTACAAAACCCTAAAATTCCACTGTGAGTGCACATAATAAGATTGGGCTCAACTTGCTTGCTCGCAAGGGTTTACAAAAGGTTTGTTGTGGCCTATATAGGCAATATACCCCAGGATAAAGTTGAAAGATTAGCTTAGAACACTCACATGGGAATGGCACTCAAACAAAATGGGAAATCCCCCTAGCTTCAAAATACATAACCCTAAAACTGGTAGGAACTGAAACCCCGAGCAAACCCAAAACACCAAAGAAGCATGCACATTCAGTAAATAAAATCATAGCAACATGAAAAACATGAAAGCACCCCAAATGAAAACCAGAAACCTAAGAATCAATCACAAAACCCTACCATACCAACATTCTGACTCACAACATGTATGCACAAATAATAAACTAATTCATTTCAATCATAAAAGAGAGAACATGTCATGTACATACCGCGAGGATAGAGAAATCAAAACAAAGGAAGCCGACAAGAAACCCCAAAGTATGAGCATAATGTAAATGGCATTCAAAAAATCCAACTACAACAATCGAACCCAATCCCAAACGCACAATCCAAGAACAACACTCAGGATCAAGCACTCCAAATGAATAGAAAGCAAATGATGAAACTCAAATGGCATAAAACTTCCCAAAAGTCAATTTAGCACCACCCAGAAGTCGTACAATCGAGCATTAATGCAATCGATAAGATAGGTCAAACCAAAGCTAGGAACTCGACAAAGCAACAAACCCTCAAAGAAATCCGATCACAATGGAATTCCGTGGAAGACCAAAATATCTGGATTTTCAATGAAAAGAAGTTGTCATTGAGTTTCGAAAGGAAAATGGGAAATTCCGCCAGGAGTGGACTTTCTCGAAAATAGTGAAAAACCCAAAATGAGCCCAAAACTTAAGGTTTTCAATATAAATAAAAAAGGGGGCCCCAGATGCGAGTAAGATAAGCGTCTAAGCACATGCCCAAATGAGTGTATCCTCAAAATTGAAGGGCCAAGACACCAAAAGAGAATCAAAAGAGCAAGAAAAAGGGTCCCTATTTTTAGTGGGGCGTGTGTGCGAAAACTGCACAACATAGCCTTCCCCAAGTGTTAAAGTCTGTATTCCTTGTATCTCAGAAGCTTCTTCTACAAGTATCTTAGGAATAGTATCCCCTCTAGAAATGGGAGGAGTATACTCCAATTTTTCCTTGGGGCTATTCTTCTTTTGGTTCTTTGGTAACCCTTAGTTTCTCCCCCTTTTCTCTTCTTAGAACCTTGAGCCTTTGGCTCTTTTATTCTTTGGATGACCAATTGGATGCTTCTATAAAAAAAAATCCTTGCAATTTATTTGATGTCAATGGATTCCTAATCTTCCCAATTGATGGGGGGTAAGTCCTTAACACCAATATTTTTAGCTTCATATGCAGGATCCAATGTCACACCATCATCTGATAGTGTGTTAGGAATATCTTCCTTTACTCCAAATTCAATCATCCAAGGAATGGGGAGTCTTTCATAGTTCTTTCTCTTTACATCATACTCATCCTAAAAATCCCACCAAATAAAATTCTAACAAGCTATAGTGCTTGACAAACATAGTAGGAAGCAACTTATTCATTTTTTTTTTTGGATGTATAGAGTCCCAGCTTGAGGTGGCTCAATTCTTCACAAACTGCTTTGGCAGCCACATTATGAAGACAACAATACTCTCCCAACTTCATGGGAAACTTATGACACCTAGGCTTGTGCTTGATACCAAATTTTGGATTAATCGCTAATGCTTGATATATAAATTCCATTAGAACCATTTTATTTGTGCAACACCTAGGGAGTAGGTGAGGATGTCCATCAAAATCTCCTAACTTGAAATAGGTAAACCTGGGGTATTAGATATACCAATGTGCCCATTGAGAAATGAATTCCATAGCATCCCTACTTAGTCTAAAACCAACATCAACAGTCAATAGATTGATAATAACATATAGAAATGCATAATTAACTCTTCTATAGTGCTCCTCTAATGTATGCAATGTTAATTGATCATAGTGGTTCCATTATTTTTGTTGTCCAGGAGCTTATCCCAACACCCCTACTACATTCAATCCTAGCAAGATACCCATTCTTGCGGTTGCATATATGACATAGGAGGTCATATATAAAATATTTCTTTGTTGTATATTTATCATTTGATTGTGCAAGGTGTCAAACAAAATCATGCACCAATCAAATTTCTGCCTGCCATCAAAGATAGCTTCAATGAATGGGAACATACACTCTTTGAAGTATGTTGAATCCTTTTTCCCAAACACTCTAGAGAGCATTAGGATTAGGCCAGCGATTTATTTCTTGAACTCCCCCCTTTTGGGTGTGTCAAGCATCTTGGTTAGGGATTTATTTTCAGTCCTTAAGCACTTCTTATTCATGTGGTTCCTATCGACATCCTTGTTCTCATTGAATATTTGCAATGCATCTACCTCTATCAATAGCCTTAGATTCATGGGAGTAGGTGCATTGAACAACAATCTCATCATTTGTGGGGATAAGTCAATTATAACATTCCCTTATTGATCCATGGATTTCCTTGATATCGCATTATAGGCTCCTATTGTAGCTAAGATCAACTCTCAGCATTGGACTAATAGAGGGAAGAGTGTGACATGGGCAATCCTTAATTGAACTATCCTTTATATTCTCCCAGTAATGTGTTCTAAATTGTTTTTCCTCAATAAGATCTTCACAATAAAATGTCCCACCGTGTTACTTCATGTAACCTCTTCATACTTAGCAAAATTATACACTTACCAGAGGCGGGATCAAGATAGGAACATTACCAAAAAACCTCCAAGTATTACCGAGGCCGAGGTCAAGATGGGGACTGGAAGAGGTTTGAACATAATATATACCAGGATCGAGAATGAAGTCAGAATGGTTACCAGACTTGACACAATTGGAAGTTCCAAAACTCGTGATCATTTCGCTTCCTCATCTACTAAGGTAAAATAGTGTTGGATAGTCCAAAGTACATCAGGAGTGGGTTCGGGACATGATCTAACATGTATTACAAATAAAGTTTTATGGACATAAACATTCTTAGATTTGACTCTGGTCAAATATGATGTCATCATTATAAAATGTCAAGTACTCACAATGAATTTAAAGCTAGGCCACCTAATAAGCCGAAGAGGCTAAAAAAAAAGTACAGACCTAACTCCCATACAACTAAGAGGAAACTAGTGAATAGGGCACAACTTTAAATTAACATAGATGCACAAAACCCTAGCTTATTCAAATTGTCAACTTAAGAAATTAGGGCATCCAAAAAACTACCTGGAAATCAACAAATCAACACGAAAGGATAGAAAGGGCCACTTAATAGATCTAAGACTATTAAGAACTCGAGAATCCTTTGAATACGATACCCTAAACCTTAGGGCACAATGGTATAGACATAATGAAACACAAAAATGATTGCGATGATTAGAACAAACCAGAAAAGACAAAAAGGAAAGCAAAAAAAACAACAAAAGAAATAAAAACAAAGAGGGAAAACAAAAATATGAAAAACAAAACAAATATTCACGAGCCAAAACTTGTGAATCATGCGAAGAACACCAAATGAAACATAACTAATGAAAGCGACAAAGGAAACAACACGAAGAATTCCACCTACCCATAAATTTAACCAAACAGGTTGACACTTGATGTAATTCGCACACAAAATTTTATTCCTCAACCAAATCGTGCTCCTCCTTTTCTTCTTTGGCTCTGGCTTGATATCACTATTCAAAATAATAATAATAACTAGAAAATTAACCTTAATTAAGGTTAAAAATTGATTTTACATGTGTGGAGGGTCCGCAATTAATGCCATTAATGAGGTAGGTCAAGCACAGGATCACGACAGGAACAAATAGAAAACCCATGTAGCTAAAGTAAAGTGGAGAAACAAAAACAAAAGGTGGGGATGGGATCAAAGTCGAGACTAGTCAGGGAACTTTTGACAAGTTCTCTATTTAGTCATGGTTCCGGTTCTAGTTTTGGTTCCAACAATGACAAAAAAAATGAGAACACAAAATAGAAAACAAGCGGGGTTGAAAAGAAGACTGAAACCGAACCCAAACAAAATGAAACGAGCAAAACCAAAGGTGAAGGTGGAATGAGAATCAAATTTGGAACTTATCAAAGTTCCAAGTTTATGATTTGTTTTGGATCTGACCCCGCAAAAGAAAAAAACACCGACCAAAATCCCAACACAAAGAAACAAGCGGGGTTAGAATGAAGCTGAGTCAAGACACAGAACCAAACTAAGTTCCAAGTCAAGGTTCAGATCTGGTTTCGGTTCCGCTAGAGCAAAGATTAAAAAAAAACAAATACTTAGGAGAAAAGAACAACTCCTAAGTCCTAAAATGGAAAGGACAAGAAACAAAGGGGGACCCATTTTTGACCAAGGAAAAAAGATGGGGTGGTTATGCAAGGCATAACAAGAAGGAAAAAGAAGTAGTTGAAATTCCTCTTACCCTAAAAAAAGAGGAACTATGAACTCCAAGTATACTTGAATCTAAAGAGATCTCTAGTAGTTTTGAGACTTCTGAACAAGAAGAATAAATATTTCGTCAGCCTCAACCTATGAGGAGGTCTACACAGGAGAAGCGACAACCTGAAATGTATATATATTCCATTTTAGATTTTAGTTATGCCTATTCTTTGATTACTAGTACTGATGAGCCTAGGGCTATGAAAGAGGCAATTAAAATTTATGATTCAGATTCTTGGTTGGAGGCCATGAATGAAGAAATTACATCATTGAAAAAGAATGAATCTTGGGATTTGGTACCTTTGCTTGAAGGTCGAAAACCTATTGACTATAAATGGGTATTTAATTTTTTTTGGTCTGGACGGTTGTGTGGAGAAGTATAAATCTAGGTTGGTTGTGAAAGTTTATTCCTAGATAGAGGGAATTGATTATGGAGAAATATTTTCTCCTGTGGCTAAGGTGGTATCTATCAGATTTCTATTGTCACTTGTAGCTACATATGACTTAGAGTTCGAGTAGGTGGGTGTGAAGACATTGTTTCTTCATGGAGATTTAGAAGAATGCAATTTATATGTCCCAACCAAAGCACTTCATTGAAAGAGGTAAATAAAATCTAGTTTGCAAGTTAAAGAAATCTTTGTATGGTTTAAAACAATCACCCAGAATATGGTACCAAAAGTTTGACACATTTGCGTTGTCATTGGGATTTGTAAGATCAAAATCAGATCATTGTGTGTACTTTAAATCTGAAAATGGTCAGTTTTTTATTATTACCCTGAACATGGATGATATGCTATTCTTTGGGAATAGTAAGGGTATGATTTATGATTTAAAATAATAGTTGCCAGTATAGTTTGAAAGGAAATATTTAGGTGTAGCTAGGTATATTCTGGGGATGGAAATAAAAAAGGATAGAGATGGTAGAAAACTTAGGCTCAATCAAAGTAAGTATATCAATGTTGTCCTTGAGAGGTTTAACATGATATATTGTAAGCAATTTATTGTTCTAGTTTTATAGGGAACAAAACTATCTGTTGAATATTGTACAAAATATCCTACTAAGATGGAGGACATGACTAGAGTGCCTTATGAAAATGTGGTTGGTAGTTTACTGTACATGATGGTCCATACTAGGCCAAACATTGCCCAAACAGTGGGAGTACTTAGTTGATTTATGGCTAATCGAGGAAGGCCTCATTGGGATGCTATGAGAATAGTATTGAGATATTTAAAAGATACTTCTCAGTATGCTTTATATTATCATGGTAACTTGGTTGGATCATAGAGATATGTTAGAATTCATGTATATGTGGATTTTGATTGAACAGGGGACATTGATAGTAAAATATCCACCAGTGGATACATCTTTATGTACATGGTGGTATAGTTAGTTGGATGAGCAAGCGGTAGGCTGTAGTTGCTTTATCTACTATTGAGGTAGAGTACATGAAAAAAAAACACACCTACAATGAAGCTATTTGGCTTAGACATTTATGTTCTGATATTGGGTTTAATGCAGGGAAGATTACTATTTGTTGTGATAGTTAGAGTGCTATTTTTTTGGAAAAAAATCCCACTTTCCATGCCAGGACTAAGCACATCAATGTTCAGTATCATTTCATTCATGATATGGTGGAGTATGGAAAGGTTAATTTGGAAAAAGTGGATGCTCTAGAAAATTTTGTAGATGTATTGACTAAAATTGTGAGCACAGACAAGTACATGTAGTGTTCCATCTCAATTAGCCTTGGGACCTATGATATTCGATAACTTTGAGTTTTTCTTAAATAAGCCAGTAAGTCTTCATCAAGTGGGATCATGTTGGAAAATGTGCCTCAAATTATGAGCTTGATATTCTATTTTTAGTGTTGTGTGTTTATTCCTTCATTGGCCTGATTACTCATTTTCAACGAGACCTTATTCTATGTCTCTTTAATAGACCAATAACACTTCTTATTTTGGCATTATGAATTATGTCGGTGACAGTTGATCACTTCAACGAGAGTATTATTAGTGTCTCCTCGATACTTTGATGAGAGTGTGTCGGTGTGAAATGGTGAGTTCACTTCAATTTTGAAGTAAGTCTCCTCGATGCACAGATAGAACCTCCATCAGGGTGACTTGAGATTTTTGGGTGGACTTCTTCCAGAGTCTCTTCAACAAGCCGATAATCCAAACCTATGAGCCCATGAGTGGTGACTTGGTGGGACCTGACCGTGCCAACATGGAGAGTGGTAATCTGTCTATGGTAGTGACACGAAAGTGGGGACCACATGGAGTAGTAAGATCCTCATTGAAGTGACATCCTTATATCGCTGGGAAGTGATGTATTGTCTCATTGATATAGAAATATGTATGATTTGGTGAAAAGTGTGAATGCCAAAGTGACTTTTAAATATTGAAGGGATTTTGGATGTTGTATCTTTGATGGTTGAACATTTCATTGATAGTTGAATGGTGTTGAGACAATTTGGGAACTGAATTGACTGGTTTCTTTTATTGCTTGGAATGTAGAGTGAATGGTGTGTGAAGTGGAACAAATGTTGTATCAAAATTGAATTCTCTGTAATGATGATGAATTGTGTTGTTTGAATTGAACAAAAGTGAGGTTGATCAAGAAAATGTAATGAATTTGAAGTAGATACTATGAATTAACACCTAGAAGCATAATTCTGAGACTTTATATGTAAATGTACTTTTATTGTAATACAAAGAGATTTTTCTTGGTGTGTGTGTTTTTCTCCCATAAGGGTTTTCCCATGTAAAACTGGTGTTCAATTATGTGTGTGTTGTTTTAATTATCTATTATATTACTTGTAAATGTGCATCTTAATGAAATGTAACTTGAAATTGAGTGTCATATCTACATTTCTCTTATAAGAATTGGCATTAGGAAGGCATTTACGTACTCAAATTTCCTTGTAAAACCAAGATCAATATGGATTGAGCCTCTTGGGTATGAAGTTTTTGAGAAAGATGTTGAGGGATATATTGATTTGTTGTTAAAAATTCCTAAGGACCCCTCTTTGTGAAGACATGGTACATATGAGGAAAAATCATCTAAAGTGGACTTGGAAAAATCATCACTTGCAAGGAATAAAAGGGTAACAAAACAAGTAAACAAGTACTTCATGCAACATGGACTTTCAGAAGGAGTACATAGGTTAAGGGAAATAGCTATACAAGGAGAAGCCAAAGTAGCTGGCGAGTCCTCCAAACCATGAAGATTAGGAAGAATAACTTCCACCCTTGCCTCTACATTTCCCAAACCCTTTAGTATAGTTTTTATTAAGGGAAAGAAAGTGGAGCCTAGTGCTATGGGAGTTGAAGAAGTAATTGTACCCTCTGAACCCAACACTCGAACTATCAAAAGAAAGAATATGCCTCTGGTAGCACCCATTGCTACCTCTGAAAGGAGGAAGAAGAAAAAAGCATCTAAGGAGAGAAACTTGAGTGATATTGTGGAAGAATAGATCAAGATTTTACTTGAGCATGAAGAAAAAATTACTAGGAAAAGGAGAAGTAGTGTTATCACTAGCAGTGAAGGTGCTTCATAGGAAGCAAGCACTAGAGCAAAGAGGCCTAACTTTGACATTGTGGACACTTTTAAGGAAGAGGAGATAGAAATAAAAAAGAGGCCTTCACATTTGACATCCATAAGAAGCCTCAAAATAAAAAGGTGAAGAAATTAAAGGAAGGCTCTTAAAATCTCGAAAGAAGAAAAAAACAAAAAATTTTGGTATGTGGCAACTGATCATGCAAATACTATACACTCGTAATGTATCCTCACTGGGGTTCAAGGGTGCAACACACAATTTTTTTTCCATTAACACGTCAAGACTTTTCCCCGTTAACACATCAAGGTTTTCTCGCTGACAAGTCAAATGAAAAAATGACTTTGTAAAACCCCAATTCTGGAATCTTCCAAAAAGCTTGTTATAAGTGACTAGGATGTAAGTTGCAGTGTGTGTAATTTATGAGATTATAATATGTTTTGAATTGAATAATAAAATCATTAGGTGGCTAAGTTTTTGTGGATGTAGCCTATATTGGGTGAACCATGTTAAATTTCCATGTTGATCTCTTTTGTGTTATTCTTCATTGTTATTTCTAGGTTATTTAATTTGCATATAATTGTCAATGTTTATTTCTCTGATCTGCCTAAACCCTAAAAATTGGTATTATAGCCATGTGTATTTTGTTTGATTGGTAGGAAACCTCTAGATTTGAGTGGGAGAAATAAAATAAGGTAAATTCAAGGTTGAGAAGTTCAATGGCTAGAATTATCAATTATCAAAGATGTAGATGGAAGATTATTTGTATAAAAAATATCTATGGCCTCCATTTCAAGGAAAAACAAAGAGGCTACTATGTCCAACAGAGAATGGGAGATTCTGGATAGAAAATCACTGGGAACCATTCGATTGTGCTTGGCACCATTTGTGGAATTCAATATAACATAAAAAAATACAACATAGGATCTGATGGAACATTTGGCTAAATTATATGAAAAACCCTCAGCCTAAAACAAGGTATTTCTCATGAAGAGTTTATTTAATCTAAAAATGATTGAAGGTGGATATGTGAAAGATCATTTAAATGAGTATAATTTGATTACTAGTTAGTTAACTTCTGACAAAGTAAATTTTGATGAAGAGGTGAGGGCTCTCTTGGTTTTATATTCTTTGCCAGAAAGATGGAATAGCTTGGTAATGAATGTAAGTAACTCTATCTCTGGTTCAAATACATTTAAAATTTGATGATGTTGTTGGTGTTATCCTTAGCAAGGAAATATGACAAAAAATCATAGGTGAGACTTAAACATAGGGTAGTGCTTTAACTATAGAGAATAGGGGAAGAAAAAAGGAGAGAGGAAAAATCCCAACAAATCGTGGGAAGTCACAAGGGAAGTTGAAGAAAGGAAAATCTAAATCCAGAGGAAGAATGGATTGTTGGTGCTATGGAAATCTAGGACACTTGAAGAAGGATTGTTGGTCTCAAAAGTGAAAACAAGGAGAAAAACAACATGATGACATTAAGGAAGCTAATATTGCAAGTAATAAATTGTAGGATGCTTTAATTATGTGTTTAGATAATGTTGATGATTCCTAGGTAATAGACTCAAGGGCTTCATTTCATGCCACACCCCATAGGAAATATTTTGTAGATTATTTTCAAGGTGATTTTGGATAGGTATATTTGGGTGATGATGAACCTTGTCAGATTGTTGGAAAAGGAAAGATAAAAATCAAGTTGCGGAATAGAAATGAATGGTTGTTACAAGAGGTAAGGCATGTTACAAATTTGAGAAGGAATTTAATTTATGTAGGACAACTAGGTAGTGAAGGCTGCATAATTACCTTTTCAAACAAAGTCTGGAAGGTCATTAAAGGTACATTAGGAGCATATATGTTATATTCAATGAGAAGGTCATGTATAAGGATAAAATATAGGAAAATATGCATGAATAGGCCAAAAAGGAATATGAGTGTTGTATGAGATTCTAGAAAATAAAATGTTAGTGGTACTTGATGCTCAACAACAAGAAGTTATCCCACAGACTCTTGAAAGTGTTAGATGTTATACAAGGATAACTAGACCTTAAGAAAGATTTTCTCCATCATTATATTCTATATTATTAACTGATTCTGGTGAACCTGAAGGTTATGAAGAAGCAATGTAGGTAGATACCAAAAAGCAATGGGAGCTAGGTATGAAAGAGGAAATGGATTCCTTGCTATAGAATCAGACTTGGGACTTAATCCAATTGCATGCAGGTAAAAGAGAACTGCCAAATAAATGAGTTTATAGGTTGAAGGAAGAAGATGGAGGCAAGAAAAGATATAAGGCCAGAATCATGGTAAAAGGTTTTGCATAGAAAAAAGGTATAAATTTTGACAAAATATTTTCTCCAGTTGTAAAGATGTGTTCTATTAGAACTATTCTAAGTCTCATGGCTGAAAAATACTTGCATCTTAAACAACTAGATGTGAAAACAACATTTCTCCATGGGGATTTGGAAGAGGAAATATACATGCAACAACCATAGGGATATGAGGTCAAGGGTAAGGAGGAATTTGTGTGTAGGTTAAAGAAGAGTTTGTATGGCTTGAAGCAAGCACCTTGAAAATGGTATTTGAAATTTGATATGTTTATGGTTGAACAAGGTTACAAAAGATGTCATTTTGATTATTGTGTTTATTTTAAGAAATTGGATAATAGTACCTATATTATCCTACTAATTTATGTTGATGACATGCTTGTTGATGGGTCTAACATGCAAAATATCAATGAACTTAAGCAAAAATTAGCAAATTAATTTTCTATGAAGGATTTGGTGTAGAAAAAAAAATCCTTGGTATGAGGATCACACGGGATAGGATAAACATAGAATTATCTTTGTTTCAAAGTGAGTATGTAGAGGTGTTGAAAAGGTTTAACGTGCATAATGTAAAAATAGTTAGTACACCTTTTCCTAGTCATTTTAGGTTGACTAAGGAGATGTGTCGAAAGACACAAGAGGAGGAAGAAAAACTATCTAAAATACCATATGCATCATTAGTTGGTAGCTTGATGAATGCAATGGTATGCAATAGGCTAGATATTGCACATGCATTGGGAGTTGTGAGTAGGTATATGAGAAATCAAGGATTGGAACATTTGAATGTGATAAAATGGATTCTCCAATATTTGAGAGGTACTACTTCAAAGAAACTATGTTTTGGAGGAATAAATTCTGCTCTACGAGGATATGTTGGTTGTGACCTGATGGGTCATATTGATAGCAGGAGGAGTACTACAAGGCATGTTTTTACTATAGGAGGCATTGTAGTCAGTTTGATTTAAAGACTGCAAAAGGTTGTTGTGCTTTGAACCATTGAAGTTGAGTATGTTGTTGCTACAAAAGCTAGCAAGGAGATGATTTGGTTACAATATTTTTGGAGGAATTAGGAAAATGACAAGAAGATAGCCCTTTGTACACTGATAGCTAGAGTTCCATTAATCTTGCTAAGAACTCATCTCTACATTCAAAAACTAAGCACATACAACTCAAGTACTACTTCATCCGATCATTTTTGGAGGATGGATAGTTGAAGCTGGAGAAAATTCACACTAGTGAGAATAATATAGAGATGTTCACAAAGGTAGTTACACAAGAGAAAATGATTTCCTCATCATTTTTCATTGGCCTTCATGACTGATAATGATGGACATAAGAAACCATCTAGACCTATAATCCAGTGGGACCTACAAGTGCAACGTTGTCATCCAGGATTAGTCTCCAAGTGGGAGATTGTTTGGTGTGGAGCTTCATCAGTCTCCAAGTGGGAGACTGTTGGCATTTGGAAAATGATCATGCAAATACTATACAATTGTAACATATCATCGTTAGGGTTCGAGGGCGTAGCCCCTGATTTTTTTCCATTAACACGTCAAGGATTTTCCCCATTAATACATCAAGGTTTTCCCATTAACAAGCCAAATGAAAAAATGACTGTAAAACCCTGATTCTAGAAGCTTCCAAAAAGCTTGTTATAAGTGGCAGGGATGTAAGTTACGCTGTGTGTAATTCATGAGATTTTAATCTATTTTGCACTGAATAATAAAATCATTGGGTGGCTGAGTTTCTATGGATGTAGCCCATGTTGGTGTTTAAAATAAAATCCATATAGAGGTTGCAGGTATCTAAGAGGTAGGCAACCCCTATCTAGGATAAGTACAACCACTAATGGCCAACTAATGAGAGTCAGTTAAGGACTGACTTCTCCTGCACTTTTGGCTTTGTAGGACCAAGGTGGGTAAACCTAAATGTGTTCACATGAATGTCTCATGACTGGTAAGAACACTTCCTGCATACAGATTACAATTCCTACACATTCAAAGGGATAGTGATCATTTCATGGTTTCGGTAGACTAGAGAATGACTACCAGTGCCAAAGAGCAACGAAATTGACACACTTATTTATTACAATACCTCCTAGAGGTGAATAGGGTTGTATTCAAGTGTTTTATGTTTAGTATTTGGATATCCCTGCTTAGAGCTTATAGTCTAGAACCAATAAAAGGACATGAACATTATCCAGTGCTTCATCCATTGGGCAATAGAGTCATACAAAACAAAATCCTGATACGATGAACCTATCTCATATAGCATTACTATCATGAAATATTTCAGCATATTAAGATAGTACTTCTTCAAGCATCCTTGGCATATACAACCATGAATATGTAATTGATTCTTCAAGCATTTGATTAACTCTTTGAGCTAAAGCAAGAAAACTAATTACATTTTCAATTAACTATTGAAACTGAACAGATAAACCCTTGATAAAGCTATTCATAATCCATGGCACACACACAAGAGAGAAAACCATCTTACTTTTATAGATTTCTTTCGATATCAGTATTTTAAAAGCATATCACACTACTCTGTATGTAAACCCAACCCAGGATGATTTCATAAACAAAATGTTCATAACATTTTGACTATAAAATTGATTGTACAAACTTCCAAGCTTCGGACTCTCAAATTTTTTCTGACCCTTCACAATGAGCCATGAAATCTCCTTTATAGAATAGGAGAGCAACAAGCATTAGGCTACATTGTGACACAAAATTGAATTTCAACACAAAATGAAATTCAAATTTACATTCCTTGTCATAATGATACCGTGCATGAACAAAGGAATAAAAAATGGTTATGAAATAACTAGTCGAAAAACAAAATTTCATGCAAAGCATGCACACGTCCACATCCACACTGATTCAACAAAACAATGAGAGAAAACACGTCCAATGGACCCACCACCAGTAACCATCAAGAAGAAACACGGCCCCGGTACAAGCAACTGCTTTGAGTTCGAGCCTGCGATAGTGATGTCACCACCTCCTCTTTACCAACCTTGCGAGCACATCCTCGAACAATTGGACCCGGTGTCAATGCAAATATTGGCTTAATTGCTAGAACCTCCTCATCCACTCCCATAAGGTCCACCAGGGAAGCCAAGTAGTACCAATAATCAGAATCAGTCTCAGATTCATCAGAATCTGAAATGATTATCGGGGACGAACAATGTACTGGCCTCTTCCTAGTGTTCCCAATAATAGCCTTGTGAGCCATAGGAGAATCAAACTTCTTCATGATTGGAAAAGCCAACCTCGCAATCCTTCGCTTAACTGATTTATTCATGATAGAAACATAGCTCAACAACAAACAAAAGAAGAAATCTTACTGCACACAGACACAGGAGAATGTAATGATGATCACATACAATTCAGTCAACATTTATAGAGTAGGCCAGTATGTAGGGTACAATTACTTGAAGGCAATTCAAGCACTCGCACAATAAGTGATCCAGATAACCATGAATTCCCTCAGTAGGATGGCACTATTCGCACGCAGGAGGAAATCAGGTGGAGATCCTCTGGAGAAGAAAAACCTATGCCATTAATGACACAAGAAACAACCAAGCAATACATGCCACGTGAACAACTCACACACCCCTTCCTTACAATTGAACCGCAGATTCGGGAGACACTCTAACAAATGGAGGGTTGAGATCAAGTCAATGAATGTTGATGGTCCACCTCGATGCCTTCAGAAAACATATCCAATAAAAACCCCAAAAAAGTAGACCCGAACCGCACAGTGGGACCCATATAGTCCCATTGGCAAGAAAAGAAAATCCACGAGCCACTCCCTCATAGACCTCGCAACACCCTCCCAGATATTTACTCCGCTCGTGTGAGGTGTATGAGAATCCATAATTACCTTGTTATTAATTGCTATTACCAGTGAAAAGACGGCCTCATGTCATTAACACCTCGGGAAGAAAACCCATTCATCCATTCACACTATGTGGTGACATCTCGTGAACCTTGTACCACTTTGATGACGTCAGTAGGAAAACCTACGAGGTCAGTGAGAAGCGGTCAAGATCCAATTTTGTGATCGGACGGTTCGTCAGACCTCAAATAGAAAATCCAAGTGGGGCCCGCATTGAAATTCCTAGCGGTGTAGAACATAAGCCATTATGCCAAAAAGACCGATGAATCAGGTGAAACGGGGCCAGTAAAGCACGACCTGAGAGGGATGAAACCTCACTTAAGTGACCGGTTCTCGACGGCAGCAGGTCACTGTTAAAGCATAACAAAAGGGTTTCAACCAATCCATAATCAAGGTTACCATGAGTAACTTTGAAACCCTAAAATCCCAGCTTTAATTTTCTCAAAAATTGAAGTTCCATCAGCCCATATTGGGTGAACTGCGTTAAATTTTTGTGTTGATCTCATTTGTGTTATTCTTCATTGCTATTTTTGGGTTATTTTATCTACATATAATTGTTAATGCTTATTTCTCCGATCTTCCTAAACCCTAACAAAAAATCCTTCAGTAAGAGCTTGTAGACCAATAAAGTTATATGTTTTAGTTGGTAACATGTTAGAGCATGATGACTTGTTGGAAGGAATTGCAAATGCATATGATGAAGTGGATGAGGAAGACATAAAAACTGTTATAGGAGCCATCATTCAATACCTCATTATTTTATATGCAAATATGAATAACATTAGGAAGAAGGTGCCTAGTGTTGTGTGGGATTCCTTGGTAGAAAGAAGGTGTGAAGTGATTGAAGTGGATGAAAAGATGAAATCTGATGTATTAGAGGAAATTAGATCCTCTTTGTCTGAGAATGAAAAGGCTACATTAATTGATGTATATACCAAAGAATTCAGAGTGAAACATGGGATCACTATACTTATGGGCAAAGAAAAGGATAGAGAAAACAAGATAAAGTAAGAAAAAATGAATATTATTGGAGACATAGCAGAAAAAATGAAGATGATTTCAACTTCATCATCCGTAAAAACTCAAGGAAAGGAGCCTGGTAAAGAAAAAGTTATTGATACAAAGGAAAATATTCCTCTGAATACAATTTTACCTATTTTATAAGAAGTTGATGTTCATACTAATATTTAGAATGTGGTAGATGAAATAAATGCTTCTCTGGAGATATCTATTCCTTTGAAAGGAACATACACTACCACTAGATGAAGATAGAGAAAAGTGGAAGGAAAAACCCTCTAATGAAGAAAAGAAAGAAGAGAATAAAGAAGAAACAAACATTGAAAGGAATGAAGAAGGGCCTCAAAGGACATGGAGCTTCCAAATCTATCTAGAGAATCCTCTGGTAATAATCTTAAGGGTATTTTGATGAAACAGATAAAATTTCAACCGACTATTCCTCACTTGTTGCTACAACCCCCGTTGTATCAAGGTAGTGTAGATTTGGACAAGATCTCACCAATTCGAAAGTTGGAGCTCGGAGATGCTTTTCATGCCTCTAGAAGAAAGGAGATCATAGAGACTCATCAAAAGGGGACAAAACTAATTAATGATGACATCTTTATAGGATTCTACTCTCGGCACGACAATTGATAATTCTTTGACTCCTATTAAAAAATTAAAGTTTTTAGTTGATTCGCTTAAGAAGTATGCCTTCGCTTTGAAGGAGCAAACAAAAAAAGAAGTAGAATCAAGATTTTTTGAGAAGAGTCTAATTGAGCTATAGGATAGATGTGCATAGATGCAAATAGCAAGATAAAGGAATGTTTGAGGAAAGTGCAAGAATGTGAAGATGAATCCAAAACCTTGTTTTTGTATTGTATGAGGTGGCCAGATGCTACTCAAGGAATTAAGGACTTAATGGAATCAATAGAGTAACAAATATCTAATGAATCTGATACTTTTGACCCTGCACAAGATATAGATTACATCTCTTGGATTGCTATTTCTGATCTACAAAATAAGTTCTTCACTCTTCAATGACAAAAAATAGACATAATAAGAAGATTTGGATAGCTTGGGGACTTGGTGAAAACCAAGCACATACCGGTGTCAATTTCCCTTATTGATGTAGAAAGGATTGTAAAGATAAATCTAGAATCAAGTACTCTAGAAGAAGAAGAGGAGAGCTTAGCTGAATTAGAATCAATGTATAAGTCACTTGCTTCAGCTAAAAAGATCTGAAATGAAGCAAAATCTGCCTTGCAAGCAATTCTTAAGGAGTTAGAAGGTGCCTCCTCCTTTGGTTGAACATTCTTCACTTGTATATTATTTTATTATTTCAGTTGCTTTCAATTTTTCATTGTACATATAGTTGGACCATTTTTGGGATAACTCCCTAAGGGGAATCCAATACATTTGAATTATTTTTTTATAGATATAAATCATGTCTAGAGCTTTCATGTGTGTTATCGACTCACCCTTTGTCCTTGATGCCAAAGGGGGATAAGTTTGATGTCGAAGAAGAATTGGGGGAGAATTTTTGGTGCTGGAGAAGTTGGGAAAAATGAGAAGTGAGAAGTAAAGTGATAAGAGGCACTTTTGGGAGAAATTTGAAGATGATTGAAGAAATAAGATAAAAGGGGAGATCATGCAAGTTTAAAGTTTTTGATGATAGTTTTGATGATGTATGGAGATTAATTTTAAGCACATGTTTCCATGAATGAAAAATGGGGATATTATTGAAATAACGAAGAAGGAAACCTTTAAGGTGTTGTCATTGATGCCAACATTGATTGTTGATAGTTTTCTCAAATTTGGTAAACAAAAGTGAGACATCTTAATCTGTAATTTGGTCTGAAATTGCTCATATAATAAGATCTACTCATGAGGTTATAGTATATTATTCCTGGCTACTATATGCATCTATGATCAATATTTCAATGATTTTGGATGAATAGGTTGAAAGTTTCAAGCAACAAAAGTTTAACATATAGTTTTTGGCTTTATATAGTGTAAATGGGTATGTGCAATCAGGTTTGTATTTCTCTGATAATTAGATTTAGTCATTATAATTTTGGGAGAATTTTTATAGGTGTTAGTACACTACATATTCCATATGGCACATGTTTATATGATCAAATGAATCGTTGATGGTTGATTAGTTGGCTTATTTTATGATTAGGTCTATTTCTTGGTCAACTTAATACTTGATATGTATTGTAAAAGATTAAATATGTATTGTGGATATTAATGAGATCTATTTTAGGTCCATGTCGACCTAAATCAAGTGTTTCACATTTGATTTAAGTGCAAAGAAGTATTTGAATCAAGTATGAAGCTGAAAAGGTAATTTTGAATTAGAATAGGGCTACATCTAATTAGGCCAACCTAATTGATGTATGCAGATGTAATTGGGTATATATGTAGGAAATTTTTGAATTGTAGGATGAGATGAGATGTGTGAGAGATATGATATTGTGCGAACATGAAAATTTGT
Organism: Sequoiadendron giganteum; assembly: GCA_007115665.2. Lineage (NCBI taxonomy): Eukaryota > Viridiplantae > Streptophyta > Pinopsida > Cupressales > Cupressaceae > Sequoiadendron > Sequoiadendron giganteum. The sequence goes on along the minus strand of CM021108.1, from coordinate 444,227,441 downwards.
ATGTTTGAGATCAAAATAAGGGAAAAATTGTTGTGAATGTTGAGAGACTACAAAATAAAGAAGATTTTTGTGTTTAGAGCTTCAAAGGAATTGAATCCGACACAAGGAAGGTGCAGTTTGTATCAATTCACATTTTGGTTGTGTAGCCATTTTTGTTTCTGTATCTATCTCTAGCTGTGAGCTTTATTGGATAGTGTTTCATGATAGTGAGCCTCTATAATATCTTATAACCAGTTATAACATATTGTGAGCTAATCCTCACCATTTTTTTTCCCTTTTTGGGTTTTCCACATAAAAAATCTTGGTGTTCATGTGTTATGTGATCTTCTTATTCCTTTCATTCTTTCATTCATGGTTGTAGTAAGATATGATTATTGGATGGATTATGATTAAATGGTTTAACAGAATACTGATTCACCCCCTCTCAGTATTCTGGGTTTTCAAAAGATATCAACCAGGCTGACGTAGATAACCCTATATAGGCCTTAGATTGACCTAAATAACTATATAACAATATAATAATGATAATATGACTTAATTAAGAGTTAAGTTAGCCACAAGAGAAATAATTATAACCCTATGTATACTCTAATATTAAGGGAATAACATTCCCCCCTTCTTCAAAGATAAATTGTCCTTAATATGAATCAAATGTGCATGCTTTTGAATGAACTCTTCATCTTCCCATTTGGAATATTCAACTATTAATTTCTTCCATTGGGTAAGATAATCAATGAGTGTTCTAGTCCTTAACTTCTTTGTGCATGTTTGATAAATGAACTCTGGTTCCAAAATGATTATTACTTCTTAATCAAGCTCTAGTAATATTGTTTGAGTAGGGATATTATGCCAATTACCTTCTTTAAATAGGATACATGAAAAGATATATGTATAATTATTGTTGGTAGTAAAGAAAGCTTGTAGGAAGCACTACTTATCTTTTGCATGATTTGGTACAAGCCATAATATTTTGGGGATAACTTGCTATTCTTTATCTTTTGCTTCAATGAAAGTTGCTTGTTAGGCTATAATATTAAGTAAACCTAACCCCAACTTCAAAAATTCTTTCACTATGGTATTGTTCTACTTTCTACTTCATTTGATTTTGTGTCATAGATAGATTCTCATTGATTCTTGAAAGTACTTGTTGTTAATGATGCATATTGTCCTCCACAACTTAAAATATTTGTGACACCTTCAATGATGATATGGTGGAAGAAGGATAATATCCATATAGTACCATGTAAGGGGGAAATCAGGGAAGATGCTAATGAGATAAATGAATTGAATTGAACCTAATCTAACTCAAAACAAAAATTAAGATTCATGCCCATTACTCATGTGAAATGAAGTTTTTAAGTTACTTGAAAACAAACAATGAAATCTTAAGAAATCATAATGTATTCAAAAACAAAGAAAAATTTGCCATCCCATGTTGGAGTGTGTTTGAAATGATGTTGGATTGTTTGTATCAATACAAAGTCTCCATTTTGTGTGCAAAAGCTTCAAAGATGCAAGAGGTTTGATCGAAGATAGATTAAGATTTCTGTATTACTTCATCCTGCAAATGTTATTGATTCTCCAATCATTTTTGAGAAGAAATGAGGTTTTTATATAGAATTTGTGTTTCAAAATGAACGCTCGAGATTCCGTAGTAGAATATCTTGATCAATGGTTCCAAATCACTAAGAAGATTTAGATAGGGATAATTAGTGCAAGTTAATTAGGTAATTGGTGTGATTGAAGAAATCATTTTGAGTGTTTAGTGGGATTGAGGAAATAGATTGAATAATCTATGGGATTGAATAATAGATTGATTTGCCAAGAATAGATGGATTAGTCAGAGAATAGAGTGAGTAATTAGTGGTTCATAATGTACTCAATCATGAAAGTGGGTGAGGATAATTAATTAATTGATTTAATTAATTAATCCTTTTGAGTTGAATGTGCAAAAAACGTTTGAATTTTGCAAACAAAGTGGTATTTATTTTATTTTAGTTTTTGATGATGTTTTGATTAATTTATTCAATTATTCAAATTTAGGGGAAAGTGATTTAATTAATTTATTATGTTTTAATAATTTAATCACTATAGGATTTGACCCCAATTTCCGACGAAACCTTCTGACAAAACCTATATAATCAGATGTATCATCGGGCACTTGTGCAAATTTCCATTTTTAAAAAAAATTTTACCCCGATGTTTGTCAGAATTTCTACGAGCCGTTGTTTTGTGTACGTTTCGACAAAGATATTTCGCCAAAATTGGGGCGGTCCTGCAAAGTTAAATTGTGGCGGGCATAAATTGAAATGAGCTCGACTATTTATTGCGATAGTGTTTTGCTCGATGGTTTTCTTGGGGAAAATCAGAAGAAACTCAAGAAGATATCGCCAGGTTGAGGGAAGTCATTGTCTTTTTCCATAATTCATTTGTGAAGTCAGATTTGTACTTCCAGCTTTGAAAATCATATTTGAAAGCAACATCTCATCAGATTTCATTTATAGTCTTGTGCATTTTTAGAATTTCATTTCCAGATTTTAGACCTGGCTTCACAAATTCTTTATAAGGGAATTGTTTATAACTAATGGAAAATTCTTGATGGATTTGGACAAATATTATATTTGCAAGGTTTCAATTTTAACCCTAATGATCAATTTGCAATAGATTTGGGAGCCATAGCTAGATAATATCAAAGGTGTTGGTTATTTTTTTACCGTAACCAAGTTTATCTTCTAGACACATAGCATATAAAATCTCAGATAATACTGCCTTACAATACCATCAATCTATATTCTAACCCAATACTACTTATCAAATCCTTATATGAACATAGCCACCTATAACCTCACTCAAGCATTTTAATTAATTCCTTGAATTAAAGTCAAAATGAGAATCACACACCATAATAGTGAGATGAACAGAATAACCTTTGATCATTTTATTCAAGATAATAATATATTCATACAATGGAGATACATGACCTTGAAATGAGTAATTTTCATTCAGATGCTAGTACTATCTTGAAAATTAAGTACCCATGAAACTAAAACCTACAACAAAATGACACCAAACCTAAGAATAGTATCTTCACTATAATATTAGGCTCTTTACAAATTCGCTCTGCATTTTCAGTTAGACTTGACCTAAAGATATCTAACTTGCTAACCAGCCATATTTTTGGTCCTGAAATCCTTCTTATAGGGAAAATGAAGAAGCAAAAAGCATTGGACCAGAAATACACTTGTCACTGGTCACTTGGACTGCTTTATGACATTTCAAAAATTGGTTACAACAGCTGAGTCTCTGGAGAATCTTCTTGTTCATCCCATCCACTGGAGAATAACTATTGCATTTGCCAAACTTTGAAAACTTGCACCAAAACTGCCACTAAGACATAGCCAAAATTTGTTATAACCATAACCGCTGAGTTGTTAACTGCCGGTTGTAGACTCTGTCCTATTCTTGTTCAGTTAAATACTTTTCTACCCATCCTTGATATTCCTCATCCATTGGCCAATTAAAATTTACCACCTAATTTACCTTTGCACTGTAAGTTGCATACTTTACTGCTACTTGATTCGCCTCCCTTTCAAAAGATTCCAAAAATGTGCTAGTGTTAATGATTTCATCTACCCTGCCATTGCTGCAGTGATCTAATATTTCCTTGGGCATCTACAATATGTGGTAAAGATGTGCCACTCCAGTCATCAAAACTCTTTACCAACTCTTTAATTCTCTTGCTCAAATCATCAGGTAAGGCCTGAAAACCTTGCAGTGACTTCACAAAGTCTTGAGTAGGCCTTAATTGTTGAGGCCTATTAGCTGCATTTTGAGAATTTCATTTCCAGATTTTGTTGTGCAAGTTCAATATTCTGATTTTAGGAGTATAACAGTTGGAAATCATTGTAAAATCAGAATTTAATAATTTTTGGAATTAGCATTTGAAAGTGTTTTTTGGGGTCATTAACTTCAGACTATCTTCTCTTTTGCAGGGGTGGTTGCATGCCGATTTTTTTTGGTGTAAAATATCATAATTATTATATTTTGTTACCTATGTATGATTAAAAATTATTGGAGTGCATGTGAGTTTGATATTTTTTGAAGATCTAAATATTCAAGCTTGACAAAAAAAAATCATGTCAGATAATATTAGTCCAGAACAAAATGAAGAGACAGTTGCTAGATTGTGGGCTATATTGAAAAGAAAGGGTGATGGGAAATGTTATTGTCCTTGCAATAATTGCAAGGGCTTAAAGACGAGAAGAATTTTAATCACAACAGCTGAGAAACATTGTAGGTAGCATGGTCACATTGAAGGGGGGCATGATTATCGTCCATTGGTAAGTTGTTCATTATATGTGTTTATATTGATTGAATTTGTAAATGTTTATATTGTTTTAACATTTGATATATATATAAAAAATCACTTGATCATGATCATGGTTTATTTGTGTCTGTCATTATTATAAAGGTGGGGCACCCTAGGGCACACGATATGAATTATCATAGCCCAAAGAATGTGGTTTTTCAAACGGAGGAACATGGAGCTATGAATATCGAAGATGAAGTTAATGATCCTATGGAAGAAGATGATCATGCGCTAGAAAACACAATTGAAGATGATGGTACAAATACATTGATCCATGACACATGTAGTGGCACATCTGATCATGTTGATCGAGACGACTTTGATGATGTTCATGATTTACCTGTACTTGAGAAGGCATACAAGCTGCTTTATGAAGGCTTCCAAACAACTCTTCTCTCTGTTGTATTGTTGCTGGTGAACTTAAAGGTTATGAATGGTTTATCCAACATAGCAATCTCATGGATGTTAAGGTATGTCATATGTCATTTTTTTCATCTATTTTAATTGTTGTTAGTTCATCACTAGTAAATAAAGGATGAAGTATGTACCTTTAATATTCTTTATATTAAGAAGTTATTTTTTGTTGTAGATTGATTGTTGAATTTTTGTTACCACCATCAAATATTTTACCTCGCTCATACCGAGATTTATCTGGCATTATGAAAGATATTGAAATGGAGTATCAAGCAATAGATGCATGTCCCAATGATCATATTATATATCATAAACAACATGAATTTGCAACAGAATGCCCAGAATGTCATATCAGTAGATATCGAATAGATCAACTAACAAAAAAGGTGCCTCGCAAGGTTCTCCGTTATATTCCCATTATTCCACGTATGCAACAATTATTTAGGTGCGAAAGCTTAGTGCAATTTATGGATTACCATGCACATAATAGAAGTGGAGATGAGATTCTTTGAATGCCTGCGGATGGTTTTGCATTTAGGGATATGCAGGAAAAATGGCCACACTTTAAAGAAGAACCTCATAATCTCAGGCTTTCATTGGCAGTGGATAGTGACAATCCATTTGGAGAGCTGAGATCTATTTACTCTGTGTGGCCTGTTTTTTTTATCAACAATAACATTCCTCCATGGATGTCAATAAAGAGGGAGCACATAATGTTGACAATGATTGTTCCAGGTATTTGTTTACATCAATTTTATTTTAACGTAGTAGCATCTTATTTGTCTTATTTGTTGCATAATGACTTATATGTTTTTTCATTTAAGTCATGTACATGAATTTATATATATTGCAGTAAAATGGTTATAATAATTATGTAATTTTTATGTTCATTCAACTAAGTAAGTACCAAGTTAAAGATATGAATGTATATATTGAGCCTCTTATCAATGAGTTACTAAAGTTATGGAATGGCATCACTATGTATGATGTATCTAGACCAATAAGACAAAGACAATTCAATTTCATGCAATGCTTGTATGGACAATTCATGATGCCCCAGGGCTAACATATTTTTCTGGTATGTTATAACGTTTGACTGCATGACTTTAATGATATTTAATTTTATGAATTAGATATCATGCATGTTTTTTAAATAATCTATTCATTATATATAATTATAAAAATTAACATATTTAATCCAATTATATATGATTTGTAGGTCTTCAAACAAAGGGAAAATTTGCATGTCCAATTTGTGGTCCAAAAATGAAATCTCGTCATTCAACAAGTTTAGGAAAGCAAGTGTTTGATGAGTATAGGCACTTCCTCTACAGAAATCATAAGTATCGAACTATTGAAAAACATCTTTTCAATGGGAAAGAAGAGACTACATCAAAACCACGAAGAATAACACCTCACCTATGGAAGTTGGAATATAATAGAATTAATTGTCAAGTTTATACATTGGATCAAATTATTTATCTATCATTTATGATATGTTTTGAATTTATATTTTTATTTTGTGATCATGTTGTAATTGACAATGATTATCGTTATTAATTTGTTTAACTTATATGCTTCATGAAGGTCATCAAGGCATTAATGGTCGACTTCCACAGGGACTAAAAAGTTATCCCAGACAATTTAGTAGGTTGCCCTACTATGAGTAGCAACAAATTGTGCATTTTTTTGATACAATGCATATCGGAAAGAATATGACATAAACGTTATGGAAAATAATGGATGGAAGGCATGACAAAGAAAAATTGTCAAAATTTGTAGTGACATTTAGGAAGCCAGTCATGCAATGAAAAATGTCATTTAATTAAATAGCGATGGAGACCAAATTAATATAAGTGCCCTTCCTTGGTTATTAACAGAGCAGCAAAGCAATGCTATAAAACAAGTCATATGAAAAATTTGATTTCCCACAGGATTTGCTGCCAACATAAACAATATCATAACAAAGAAAGGTGAATTTGGGTCAAGGATGAAAATGCATGATTGGCATACCTTCATTAAGGTAATTATATATATATTTGTATACTGCATGTAATTTTCAGTGTATTATGTTTACTACTTTTAGAAAAATATTAATGAAAAGATCATTTTATAATTGTTGTAGTACGTTTTACCTCTATCTCTCCTAGACAAATTCGACAACAATGTCAAGCAAATTATATAAGATCTTGGAAAATACATGAGGTAAGTAGCGATATTTGTTCAATTCATTGTATATTTTTGTTAAATCTCATTAATATATTTGTGTCTTGAATCACTTGTAGATGACTGTCATCTAAAGCAATCTATAAAGAAGATATAAATTATTGGAAGAAAAGAATTCCTTGTCTAATGTGTGAAATGCAAAAGTGTCTACCTTCAACATTTTTCAATGCACAAGAACACTACCTCATACACCAAGTTGAGGAGATTGAATTGTGTGGATGTGTACACACAAGGTCAATGTGGATGGTTGAGAGGCATTTGAAATTTTTGAAGGCTTTGGTTAGACAGAGAGCACATCCCGAGGGTTCTATGGTGGAGGGATACATGGTATACTAGACCATGGTGTACATTACTAAATATCTTCCTAAGTTTGCAGAAAAGATCCATGTAGATCGCATTTGGGATCCCAAATCCATTAACAAATTCAAAAGGGAGTACTTGATGGGGAAAGGTAGATTGAGGAAAGTGTCAAGTAATTATAAGATGGTCATGGAGATTGGTGTAAGTGTTCCAAGGCTTTCTTGCACAACTAGCTAAGAAGACCTTTCCTTGTCTTCTTCTGGGAACCTAATATTTTTTAGGTCCTTGTTAGGCTTAGATGATTAACTAAGTCCTAATCCAAATCCTCTCCAAGAGTCTCACACCTTGTGCTTCACCTTGAAGGACTAACACCACTTTGTTATGTGCAAACTCTCTCCTACACTTAGAAGACTCTAAGTGCCAACATCACACAAACATTGAATTGATTGTAGGGGAGCCAAACAGATTGGAAACATGCCATGTACTTTGAACTGGATCCATCTTGGAGGATCTCCAAACTCCTTTCCTATCGGTTTCAAGAATTGGTCTTGAGGAGGCCTATTTCTTGTAGCCCTTGACAGAGACCTTTACTTCATTCTTGCCCAAATTTTCCAAAAAACTTAAAAAACCAATTCCATATTTGAATACCCTTTTGTATTTTCTGAAGGATTCAAAAGATTCTATACTCCTAAGTCCTTCGTACACTGGTTTCCTATTATCTAGGTTAAATAGGGCTATTAGGCCTATTTTGTAAGACCCCACTGGTTTTCTTGCTCAAACCTCAGTCAAATGGATTGATAGAACCTCAATCCTTCTAGAATATTAGGATATGTCTATACCCTACTTGGAATTGTACTTGTTCCGTATTGTACCTCAATCCCTTGCCTAAATTATTTTATTCATTATTGTCAAACCTCTAACCGGGCACTCTAAGCTCGCCTAGGACATGACATTAAACACAGTTGTTCCACTCTCCATGAATCCTAACTCTACATATGTATAGACCAATGGCTCCCCTAACACATCCATCTACCCTCAGGAAAATCGCATGACTAGATTTCATGGGGGAGCCATAAAAACACAAGCTGGTCAGGACAGGACCAGTAAAACTCTTAAACCTTAACCTATCTATTCAGGACATTAAAACAACTTAAATCAACTTACTTGTAGAATGAAAAAAGTTTAATACCATCCCATGAACATGAATCTAACACAAAATCAAAACATCCAATTCACTTAGTATCACTGTCACTCAATAACACTCGAAGTTCACATAAAAATAGAAATTGCAGAGCTATCTTCTATTCCAAAAACTTGATTACAATCTCCCTCTTTCTTGAATTCGAGTCTGCTTCATATTAGATGCCATTCCCCATGTTTGCAGGGTATGTTGGTCAATCCCCCAATCCTATCCTTTAGGGGATCCTATGTAACCGAGTTGCATGCAACATTTTCCATAATGGCAATTGTTGTCATGACAATTTTGTAACAACATTTGGCAACTCTGTCATTATGCCACCTTCCTAAATCTTAGGACCTCTATCTCCTATATTTCGAGTAACCAACACCATTAAATGCCTCATGGCATCCTTCTAACATCATTCATGTGTTTAGAACACATTTAAGACTCAAATCCCAACTTAAGCTACTAAGGCTAAGCAATGTAAAAACTATTAACAATGACTAACTTTGGTGACCTTAGTCCTAATGACTAACTCACCTAGCTACAACAATGGCCTTCTAAGGTCCAAAAAAAAACATACAATTACTCTAACTTGGCTAATGTCAGATACAAGCCCAAAATATCCTAACTATGGAGGTTAGCCTAGGTGTGCTTTTGCACCAGAGATTAATTAGAATACATTTTACATTTGGTTTTTATGTATATTGTACTTATAAATTAAGGTTGTATACCGTGGTAATTAACTAATTATACGTCGTTTGTGAATTTTTTTTTTTTTTATACAGTTGTTCGAGAGTGGGATGCACTACATTTGTACGTCGCAAACAATCTTGATTGGATGACAGTATGGATTGAACGATGTCAACAATCTGGTTGCGCATTAACATGGGAAGGTGTGGCTTCATTGGTTAAAAAATCTCATCGTAATGGAGATTCCAATGTTACACCAAGGGAAATTGATTTAGCATATGGCTTAAGAGATAAACAGGTATGCATAAAATATATTAATCACCCATATTATTTAATTATTTTCAATTATATTGATGTATATATATGTTGAGATTTTTTTCTTTGCATACATTCGGCCAAGAAAAAATATGTTTATCAATTGACGATATTGCAATAAGTTTTGCATGTTTGACATATTGTAGGTGAAACACCACAAGGCTATGTGGTGCAATGGTCATAAATTTCGAATCAAAAATTTGGATGACACGAAAAAAAATTGTGATTCTGGGATAACTGTAGTCTTCCAAGTGACTAATGTTTCATCTAGAATCGACATACATCCAGAAGTCTCAGGAAATCAATACTATGGGATTTTGGATGATATACTTGAGTGTGACTTTAAGTCCTTCAAATTAGTTTTGTTCGTTGTCCTATGGTATAGGCTACGATTGAATGAAAACGATCCCGAGAGAACTTTTATTGAACATGATAATAGATTTACCATGGTTAATACAAGGTATTTTGAGTGAGCTGGAAATGAGCCCTATGTTCTTCCAAGCCAATATGAGTAGGTATTTTACTCAGAGGTTCCAGGTAAAGCGGGTTGGTCATATGTTGTTAGACCTGATCCAAGAGGAAGGCCGGTAAAGTATAATGTGGTGGACGAAGAAGATACTGAAGAAATAGAAGATGATGTAGATGATGATCAGGATCAACAGTTAGTTGATGATGTGCCTGACGAAGATGTCAAAGAGGAGGAACTAGATCATGATGATGTAGGAGTTAATGTTCATGAAGATGATATCCATGTGGATGATGACATTATCAAAACTAATATCAATGATGATGATGATGATATGACCAATCCTTACAATGTTGAATCTGGATCAGATGATACAGACAAAGAGTTGGATGAAGAAGAAGATCAATGACATTAATTTGTATTATCTATTTGATATTAATTTCTTGAAAGAATTATATTTGACTTATGTGGTTACATAATTAATTTATGATGTTTTTAATTTTAATTATATTTGAATTATATTAGAATATGTTCAGTTAACAGATGTAAAAAATAAAATGGATAAACCAAAAGATGAAAGCGTGAGACCACTGCCTTGTTGGGTGTATGGAGTCTAATGAAGATCTATAAAAGTGTAATCTATGATGGCAATAATTCAAAGTGTTTGGCACACAAATGTAGTTTATAACTTGTATAAATGTGCAAGTAAATGACTGACAAACTCTACTTGAGATAGAATGACAATCCTAGTTATGCGATTCTTCTTATTGATACAATTAATACTCTTTAGTTACTGTGATTGACTAGGAGGGTTTAATCTTTACTTGAAAGAACCAAATAATCACATCACACAAATATATCAAATGTGTATCGATAAACTGAATATATATATATGCTTGATATATCAATTTAAACAATAGAAAAGCATCAATAGTATCAACTACTTCGAGCATGAGATGATTACAATGACATTTCACCACTTAAGATAGTTATTTAATTTGCAATTTGGAAGCAAGTTCTAAGCTAAGACAAATAGACACAGAACCTTACAAACACATACGATTTAGGCCAATGCCATATACTATTGGGGAGTCGAATTAATTCACAAATATTTAGATTTCCATAACAGGTTCAAAAACATAACATATAAGATCTCTGACAATATTGCATTACAACAGTGTCAATTTCTATACTAACTCAATACTTCTTATCAAATCCCTTTACAAACATATCCATCTATGACTCCATCCAAGCATTTTAATTTACTCTTTGAATTAAAGCAAAAATGGAAATCATACACACCATGATAATAGTGAGATGAACGCAATAACCCTTGATTATATTATTCAAAATTGTGATATGTTTATACAAAGGAGAGCCATGAGCTCTAAATATATCATTATAATTGAAATGCTAGTACTGTCATGAAACATAAAACCTTCATGCTGTTGGAACTGTCAAATTTTGACAAATTCATTATTGTATCAGTGAGACATCAAACGGGTCATACTAATAAAGTTATACACTAAGAGAATGCGGGTTTGTATTACTTATCGGCAAGACAAAAGGTATTGGCATGACAGTGTAAGGTCATATCGAGCTAAGTTACCTTTTGCCGATTGGAGAAAAGTAAAGTCTATTGGAGAGACTTTGGTCGTCGGAGAGAGATTTGAAAACACTGGCCGAAGCGCTATTGTTCTTGCCAATAAAGCAAAAGGAGGACTCAATCGGTAAGACAAACGATGCCGGGAAGAGTTCATCAAATTCTTACTGACCCCTTAGGTTACATCGACAGAATTGAGCATGTGGAGATAAAGGGTATCGATAAGATGATGCTCATTGTCTTGCTGAAGAAGAGGTATATCAGTGAGACATGTCACTATAGGGATATCTAAGAGACATCACAGTGAGTATTATTCTGTCTCCAGAACAAATTGCTTGGTCTTGGCGACATACTCGATAAAGTGAACATCTTGATGAGACAAAGTACTTTCAGAGTAAGGAAAAGAACCGTTGGCCCGATTCATTAAGTCTGAGTGATAGTTGTTTCAGTGAAAGTCATGGCGATGTAAAAGCAAAAGGAAAGAAACTATCGGGGAGACTTATGATGTTGGGGAAACTGCAAGATGTCTTGGCGGGTGGGTGATCATTGAACCCTGATGTGATAGCGAGAATTTCAAAAAAAAAGCTTGCAGCATTCATGTCTCGATCGGTAAAGACATTAATGGTGCCACGAAGCGTAGGAGATTTTGCATATCAGGGTGATCAATTGAAATCATTGTCTCACAGAATTCAAAGCGAAGGAGAGAAAGGAAACTAATAGAGCAATTAAGGCATTCACCTGGCTTGAGTTTGGAAGCTATTACAGTAAGTTTCTCATCCTCTTAGAATTCGTAAAAATTTGAATTATGGAAGGCACTGGTTCAGGAAAACTAAAGGGAAGAAAACCCGAGGAGGGAAGCCAATCAAAAGCAAAAAAGAAAAAGACTGAGTTGCAACCAGAAGGTACTAAAAAGAAGCTAAATCAAGACCTCATAGACCAGTTACTTGGTTCTTGACCTAAAGCTAGGTGTTTTGCACAACTCAAAATGGAATTTGACAAACTGGATGACAAATGCAAATTTATAGGTGATGTTTGGACTCCGATTAGAGGCTATGAGTTATTCAATTTCCATTACCATAGGAGAAATTGCTTTGAGCTAGTATGCAATCCATGGAGGCTCAATTTAGGGAAATTAGTGTGCCCTAATGTTTTTATTAATGTTGAACTGGTAAAATTGTTGGCCGGACACTATGATTTGAAAAAGAAAGCTATATGTGATTTGTCAGGGAATCCATTGATACATGTATCTAAGAATGCAATTGTTGAGGTTTTCAGAATGGAGGGAATATGCAGTGACAAAGTAGTGAGTGAAGAGCTTGACAGTGAGTTCAGAAGGATGGACACCATTTATAAAGGGTGGAGGTTACCTCTGCACAAAATTAGGTGTCATGGCAAACCTACTCCAATGGAAGATAGTGAAGGGCCACCCTTTCATGTAGACCTCTTCGATCCTTACCTAAAATATACTTACTACTCAGTGGGATAGGTATTAGGGATGGAGGTACTTGAGCATATGGTGGTTGTGCCCATGGTGATTTCTATAGACATTTAATACCACAATTCCAGATCATTTGACTATGCTACACATGTTTTTAAGGAGCTAGATGCAGGTTTGATGGCGATAAAGAGTGGTGCTTCTATTCTCCATCTCAGAAATTACTCACTACTGATGCACTTAGTGTTGTATTTTGGACAAGAGTTAGGTTTATGGCCCTAGGAGCTGAGGATTTCATAATCCGACAAGGAAGGTAGGCCATTGCCTATTCAATTATGGACTGTTGTTTGGGACAATAGGTTTGCTAATTCAAATTTCTTGCATTTTGAAGAATTCTTTGTGAAACCCTTGTATAGATTTTTTAGCCATCCTTGTGATTATTCTTTATCTAAACAAGTAAAAAAATTTCTTAGGCCTAGAGATTACAATGGACCAATTAACCACAATTGGGGGGATTGGTATTGCTTAGAGAATGCCACAATGATTAGGGTTTATGGCTTTGAGAATACACCTTTCATTTTGCCCAGAACTGTCCCAGATAGAATTGCATACCTTGAAATTGTTAGGCAAATAGATTACTCTAGTGTTATGAACTTAAGTTCATATGGGAAATAGGATTTTATGCCCAATACATTGTGTTTTAGTGATTTCACTATATTAGCCAAGGAAGGTTATGATCTGATTCTAGACAAATTATTGCACTACAACATGAGCAGAGCACCAGTGAGAAAGAACTTTGATCTAGAAGGGTATATCCACTCTGCCAGACAAAAAGTAAATCTCAGAGGGTACCATCATGTGCCTTTTAAATCTGATGACATAATCAGAAACCTGGAGGCAGAGGAAGCTGAAATTGTGATTGAAAAACATAATCAGGAGTTGGTGGATGCTGAGTTATTATCCTCCATTAAGGGGATTTCAGAAATAGACAGGCCACAAAGCTCATCTGGGAAAGTTTCAAGAATGAAGACTCAGGAGTATGCCTATGTTGCCAGAGAAACAGATGTTGAGGAAACCATGGATGTAGATACAAGACATGAAGACTATAGGTCTTTCATATCAGATGATGAATTTATAAAGACCTCAGAGTTTAAGACATTTTTATATAAGCAAAAAGGGAAAGAGATAAGGGGACAGGTTGACAATGTCACTCCAAGGAATGAGGATCAACTGTTAAAAAGCTTAAAGGATGAAGTGGACAAAGACATGATTGACATGACCCCTGAAAAGGGGAGGGAGCTATTTGAAAAGGAAGGTGTTATGATTTTTCCAGGTTTGGATATGAATTCTGCATTAGTTTTTGATAGTTTCTTAAAAAATAACAATGCTACCCACAAGCTCAGTATAGAGAAGGTGACAGAGGTATACACAAGATCAAGATACAATCCTGATGATGAAACATTGATGATTTGGGCCTTGTATCCTCCTCACAAGAAATCAATTGTTATTGATACTGAAAAGGCATTTAGACATGTCATGACCCTGAAGGCTGGGGAGGTTGATCCTGTAGCGACTGCTGATATTGGGATAAATATAGCCAAGTTGAATAAAGCCCAAATCCAAGCATTGATAAGGGAAAGGGGGATGTACAAAACCAATAATGAGAGGATGTTGAGAGAGAATGAATGCTTGAAAGACTTGGTAGGTGGTGTAATAGAACCAACAAGGATGCTCACTCAAGGTGAGAGTTCACAGAAAAAAAACCGTTGGGAAGGGTCAACTACATACTCTCAAGGGAGAATGGATGCATTTGCTGCAATATTAAAAAATAGGTAGGTTGTTTTAACCACTTGGTTAAATAAACTCTGGGGAAAACATTCACAATATGTAGATGCAATAAAGAAACACAGGAGAGTGGATAGCAGAATTTAGGAAAGAATTGAGGAATTGGAGGAGGACACTACTAGTAATGAAGAGATTGAAAATGCCAATTGTATTATAGATAGGCACAGGGATTTCTATGTGGAGTTACAAGGGGATATGCAGGGATTGACAGAGGCTGCCGAAGATAGATTCACCAAGTTATGTGATGATGAAGGGAAAATGAAGGAAGCGACTACATGGAAAAGTGAGTGCGAAACAATACTCCAAGGGATGCTGGAGACAACCACTGCGAAAGATGTGATATTGGATGCAACATGTGAGCAAAATGAGCAAATGATAATGATGGAGATTGTGATCCATGATGCATTGGGAGATGCCGACACTCATGAGTGCCAGGATTATATGGAGCATATGTCTGCAGTCCATTTGTGGCTCAAGAGAAATTAGTTAATAGTGGATTTGTTAAACCTTTTATGCTTTAAACCTTTTTGAAAAGGCACGTCCTTTTGCAAATTGATGTATAAGTATCCATTGTTGGATAAATTTAAGGGGTAGAAGATAGAATTAGAATAGGATAGTTTGCTGTAAGCATTAAATTTTTAGAAATGATGACATTCAAGGAGACTATGTTGTATGTATGAACTTTGAAGGAGATAATGAAAGACTCTTGATTTAGTGGCTTCATTCTGGTATCAATTGTTTGTTGGATTCTTGCGATTATTTGATTGTCTCCAATATGATGTTTCTTGGTTGTTTAAATTGAAGTATCAAGTATATATTCTATTTTTCAATACACATTTGTTGTTTTTGTGTGATTTGGTTTATTGGATTATTTAAAGAAGAATTAAAATTCCTTTCAATAAATTACAGTAATCTGGAAATGCTATTTGGATCATTAAGAAGAATCAAATTATTAGATTTGATATTCTGCCTCAACTAGGGTTTATCAATTACACTCTTGCATGTTTATACCAGTTGTAAACTCATAGTTATATGCCAAAAAATTAGAGGACCTGCTAGATAGAAACCATTCATTAATGGCTTTCATTTGACTCCGTTTTACCCAATAAGGCACTGGTCTTCCTTATTTACATTACATTAGTTTTATTCATTTCATTTAACATCTCTTAATTGAACATATTAATTCATACCTTGATATTGCATATACAATTTATACCAAAGTAGGATCATAGCTTTCCATTGTTAAATTGCCATTTGTGGATAGTTAGATCAAGTAGGAAACATAAATTGAACATATTAATTTAGTATAAGAGTCAACCAATCATAAGGAAAACATAATATGAAGATGAATTTTCTCAAATCTTGTGGTTGTAGATGCCCTTTTGAAATCTATGCAAAATGTGGGAGGATAGACAAAGCTCATGAACTATTTGACACAATGCCTTGAATAATTGTAATCTCATGGAATACACTCTAATTAGAAAAGTCTCATCACTGCCCTCATAAAAATCTATCAATTATTTTTAGTGTCTATTGTGTTATACCCAATTTGGGACATGGGGTATAACAAAATAGACACTAAAATAAATTGAGAGATTACAATTCTTTGAGACATTTTGTCAAATAGTTCACAAGTTTTTTCTATCCTTCCACATTCTGTATAAATTTTAAAAGGGCATCTACAACCACAACATTTGAAAAAATCATCTTCATATTATGCTTTGATGGATGTCTATACCTTGTTCCAAATCTCCCATATTAAGGAAACCAATAAGGATTTTGGTGAAGGTTGTGTTGGTGTTTAAAATACAATCCATGTAGAGGTTGCAGATATCTAAGTAGTAGCCAACCCCTATCGAGGACAACTACAACCACTAATGGCCAACTAATGAGAGTCAGTAAAGGACTGACTTCTCCTACACTTTTGGCTCTGTAGGACCAAGGTGGGTAAACCTAAACGTGTTCACTCAAAGGGATAGTGATCATCTCAAGGTTTTGGCAGACCAGAGAATGACTACCAGTACCAAAGGGCAACGGAACTAACCCACTTATTTGTTACAATACCTCCCTGAGGAGGAAAAGGTTGTATTCAAGTGTTTTGTGTTCAGTATTTGGATATCCTTGCTTAGAACCTACAGTCTTGAACTAATAAAATGACACAAACATTATCCAATGCTTCATCCATAGGGCAACGGAGTCATACAGAACAAAATCCTGATACGATGAACCCATCTCATATAGCATTACTATCATGAGATATTTTAGCATATTAAGATAGTACTTCTTCAAGCATCCTGAGTATATAAAACCATGAACATGTATTTCAAGCATTTGATTAACTCTTTGAGTTAAAGCAAGAAAATGAATCACATTTTCATTTAACTATTGAAACTGAACAGATGAATCTTTGATAAAGCTATTCATAATCCATGGCACACACCCATGAGAATAAACCATCTTAATTTTATAGATTTCTTTCGATATTAGTAATTAAAAAAGCATATCACACTAATCTGTATATAAACCTAACCCGGAGATGACTTCCTGAAACAAAATGTTCATAACACTTTAACAATAAAGAGGACTGTATAACTTCCAAGCGTCAGATTGCAAATTTTTTTTGACCCTTCACAATGAGCCGTGAAATCTCCTTTATAGAATAGGAGAGCAACGAGCATTAGGCTACATTGTGACACCAAATTGAATTTCAGCACCAAAATGAAATTAAAATTTACATTCCTTGCCATGATGATACCATGCATGAACAAAGAAATCAAAACGATTATGAAATAACCAGTCGAAAAAAAAAAATTCGTGCAAAGCACACACACGTCCATATCCAGATCAACATCCACTTGATAGAACAATAAGAGAAGAGAAGACATGCCCAACGAACCCACTGCTAGTAATCATGAAGAAGCAACACGGCCCCAATACAAGCAACCGCTCTGAGTTCGAGCCTGCGATAGTGATGGCACCACCTCCTCTTTACCAACCTTACGAGCACATTCCTGAACAACTAGACCTGGTGCTAATGTAGACACTGGCTCAATTGCCAGAACCTCCTCATCGACTCCCATAAGATCAGCCAGGGAAGCCAAATAGTACTGATAATTAGAATCAGTCTCAGATTCATCAAAATCCAAGATGATTATAGGGGATGAACAATGTACTGGCCTCTTCCCAGTGTTCCTAATAATAGCCTTGCAAGACATGGGAGAATCAGATTTCTTCATGACTGGTGAAGCCAGCCTTGCACTCCTTCACTTAACTAATTTACTCATGATAGAAACAAAGTGTAGCCACAAATAGAAGAAAAACCTTACTGCACTTAGACACAAGAGAATGCAATGCTAATTACATACAATTCAGTTAGCATTTATAAAGCAAGCCAGTATGCAGGGTACAATTACTTGAAGGCACGCGATTCAAGCACTTTCACAATTAATGATCCAGATAACTATGAATACACTCAGTAGGATGGCACTATTTGCATGCAGGAGGAAATCAAGTGGAGATCCTCAGGAGAAAAGAAACCTATATCATTAATGACATGAGCAACAACCAAGTAATACATGCCACGCGGACAACTCACACACTTCTTCCCTATAAATGAACTGTCGATTCGGGATGCACTTTAACAAATGAAGGGTGGAGATCAAGTCAATGGATGTTGACAATCCATGTCGACGCCTTCAGAAAACATATCCAATCAAAATATCACAGAAGAATAGACCCAGACCACACAATGGGTCCCATATAATTCCACTGGCATGAAAAGAAAAGCCATGTGCCACTCCCTCGTGAACCTCGCAACACTCTCCCAGATATTTACTCTACCCATGCGAGGTGTGTGAGAGATCATGATTACCCCGTTATTGATGGCTATTACTAGTGAAAAGATGGCCACCTGTCATATCGAACACCTCGGGAAGAAAACCCATTCATCCATTCACGCCACGTGGCCATATCTCGCTAACCTCACACTACATTGATGATGCCAGCAGACAAACCTGTGAGGTCTGTGAGAAGTGGTCAAGATCGAATTCTATGATCGGATGGCTCATTAGCCCTTAGATGGAACATTTAAGTGGGGCCCGCATTGAAATTTCTGGCGGTGTAATACCTAGGCCATTACACCAAAAAGATCAGCAAATCAGGTGAAATAGGGTCGGTTAAGCACGACCCGAGAGGGATGAAACCTCACTTAAGTGACCTGTCCACCATGGCAATAGGTCACCATTAAAACATAACAAGAGGGTTTTGACTGATCCATACTGAAGGTTATTGATGGCTATTACTGGTGAAAAGACGGCCCCCTGTCATATCGAACACCTCGGGAAGAAAACCCATTCATCCATTCACGCCACGTGGCCATATCTCGTGAATCTCGCACTACTTTGATGACACCAGTAGACAAACTTGTGAGGTCTATGAGAAGTGGTCAAGATTGAATTCTATGATTGGACGGATCATCAGCCCTCAGATGGAACTTTTAGTGGGGCCCGCATTGAAATTTCTAGCGGTGTAATACCTAGGCCATTATGCCAAAAAGACTGACAAATCAGGTGAAATAGGGCCGGTTAAGCATGACCCGAGAGGGATGAAACCTCACTTAAGAGACCAGTCGACCATGGCAACACGTCACCATTAAAACATAACAAGAGGGTTTTGACTGATCCATACTGAAGGTTGCCCTAAGTAATTTAGAAACCCTCTAACCCCAGCTTCAATTTATTGAAGTTCCATCTGGTTGTGGAATTTTTCTTTGCATCTACCAATTGCATTTGTTTGAAAGTTTCTAAAACCTTTTCAACAAATCCATTATGTGTATATTCTAAAATCATTATAGTCCTTCTAGTCCACATCACTTTGTTTTTTGAAGAAACTATTACCATATATTTCTTATTTATGTTCTAAATTGGATACATGTTTATAAGTTTGATATTATAATTAATAATATTAATTTTAGAAAGACATTAAAATATTTTGTTGATTTTAAAAATATATGCATCCCAATGTAAAAATGCCAACAATGGAAGCAATGATTGTAACACATAATTTTTGATGTAGTATCCAATTCAAAGGATGATGTTACAATTTAGGGTTATGATTGGGTATTTAATTAGGGTTAGGATTTAGTGTTCGGGTTAGTGTTAGGTTTAGAGTTAGGGTTAGGGTTAGGAAAATAATGTTAGGATTAGGGTTAGATTAGGGTTTATGTTTTATGGTTAGGGTTAGATTTAGAGTTTTGGTTATGGTTGGGATTAGATATGAAATTAGGGTTAGGGTTTAGTATTACAATTAAGGATTATAGTATTAGGGTTATATCTAGAATGAAGTTTTAGGGTTATTGTAATTATGATTAAGGGTTGTTTTTATATTTGGCTTAGAGTTGGGGTTAGGATTAGGGCCAGGGATAGGGCTAGGGTTAAGTTTAGGGATAGGTTTAGGGTTATTAGAGTGAATGCAACTAATTAATAAAATAAATAATATTTAGGGTTAGGGTTGGGGTTAGAGTTTTGGTTGTGGTTAGGGTTATAAAGATAGGATAAAGGTGAGGGTTAGGGTCAAGGTTAAGGTTTCGAGAGAAAGGGTGAGGTTATGATTTGGATTACCCTAAACTCTAACCATAACCATAAACCTAATCCCAAACCTAACCCTAAAGAAAACACATAACCTAACCTAACACATAACCTAGCACTAGAAAAAATTATTCCCAAATAATCTCCTCTACTTCTATTCATGTCTACTAGAGTTGCAACATTCAACATTGGTGCTTCAACCATTCATTCAAAGCTAAGAATTTGAAAGCATCGTTCATTTGTAATATAATTAATCATTTAACAATATTATAATTATTATTACTAATACAATATTAATATTATTAATAATATACCAATAATATTAATAATCTAATATAAGTACTATTAATCTATATATAGATTATATATAATCTTAATATATCAAATATATCATTATAATTCATATAATGTAATATAATATTGTTATATAATATATTAATATTATAACATTACTATTAATCAAAGTGCTTTAATAGTTATGTCGAGTTTTAGTACATTATATGACAGGTTACTAAAGTGGCTCTGAGATGCACGTGCTCAAAATCAACGGTGATGTTATAATCTTGATGAAAAGTTGCTTGACGGATATGTTCAGTGCTGGTGACTTCTCAAACACAAGAAGATGTGATTTTGGCCCTATTAGGAGAAGATTTAAAAGTTGATTCTAGAGCTGAGAAAAATTATCATATTAAATTATGAAGCCCCTTTCTTTGGCAAGGAGATTGCATGTGTGTTCAAAAATTCTTGTTGCACACATTTCCATTACTCATGTTGCTAAGAACCTTGCAAATCCTCATATTTGAAGATTGAAAAAATCCAAAGGTATATTTTATGGCCTCCCTTTAACCAAGGAAAATGGTTTCACAAAGTATCCTAGGAGTTTATTATTTCCCTCATGACTATAATAGGCTTGGCTTACTTTATATTCACTACTCTAAATGGCACCATAATAGGCTTTGCTTGCTTTATATTCACTACTCTGAATGTCGCCATAATTTTTTTGAATTTAATTAAGATACTCTAAAACCTAATTAAAGCAGGTTGTAGCTTATCAAATTGGACAAGTGAAAGGTCAATACCAGCGCTGAGGAAGACTTTGGAGGAGTGAAAACAAGGTCAATACCAACATCGACAAAGAGTTTGGAGCTAAAACAAGGTCAATACCAGCACCAAGGACCAGGTTGAGGGCACTCAGGGAAAATTGACGACCAAGGGACAATGAGTACTGTAAGTTTGGCACCCCCATTCTCTTTAACCTACAATTTTCATGCCTAGTTTCCAAAGATCTTTTCACACATTGGCCCCCCCATCTCATAAAATGGTATAAGATAAGACAGAAAAAATAAAATAGCTTTGTCTTTCACATTTTTATAGTGATTACTAGAGGCACATAGACCAATTCTTCATAATAGATGAATTTGATCATACTTTTCCAATGATGCAACAGATCAACTTTGGGGTGTATCATTTAGGCAATAGTTCAACTTTGGGGTTCATCATTTAGGCAATGACAGATCCCTACTCTTTCCATATGCTCTTTCCTTTCTATTTCTTCAAATGTATAGTTTATGTCCTATATTGTATTGAAATAGTTATTCCCACAACTTGTGTGGGACACCATACATTTGTAATTATCAATAAAAGAGATTTGTGAAAATTTTATGCAATCTTTCTCTTGTATACATTTGCATAATGAATTGCAATTCATTTGATAATACTTTTGTGTATATGAATGGAACTTAGTAGAATTGAATGTGTACCTTTATCTTTATTTTTGCAAAAACTATCCCAACTTTACTTGATTGAGTTAGAAGCTAAATTAGGTAAACAAATTGGTGACATCTTCTATATGTTTGCTTGCTAAACATCCTCACCAGTTGCTTAAACTTATCCATTGGGCATGGTGTCGACTCTTGGAACTTGACAAGACTTGAGAAATAGTCTTGCATAATGTTGTAACTCATCTAGAATAGTGCATAATGTTGGTGTTTTTTACAACCCAAGTAGAACCTGTAGAAGCTTCTATGAGCTTGCCATACTCAATTTAAAAAGTCCTGAAGGCAATATGCCAACTTAACGAGAAAAATGCAACAAAACTATTATCTCTCCTACACTTCAGACTCTGTAAGATCCAGGAGGGTATCCCTAAAATATATTATCATTCATGATGAGAATGATTTGCTCATACGTGGATAAACAATAGATAAATTCTAGTCTAAGTTTAAACAAGATAATCCTTCAAGAAATTGGCTATTTCTCAGGAGAATTCAGCTCTTATTTAACAAGGAATTGAAATAACACCTAAGTGTGTTTTTATGAAATATTCGAGTGAAATTGCTTGAAGCTATAACAAAAAATACAAGAACAATAAGCAGTGAGAGTACCACTACCATATCCTAAAGCACAGAGTCAAAGTGGAAACTAAACTATAGGGTAACTTTCATCTAGAGCATCTATGATCTATATGTAAGGCATTACCATCCATTCATCAATACATGAATCTATTACTCTTTAGCAAATCCTATGTGCTAATTTGCATGAACTTATTGAAAAACTGAAGCATTTAACAGGTCCATTGAACCAGAGCTATAGTCGAACATAATCCACATGAAATTACAAATGAAATTTAATGAACATCATCTTTGATAGACTTTTCATTAAAAATTCATGCAAATTATTACAATAGGAGAGAAAATAGACTCAAAAAAATCACAAGATTTGCATAAGTATGCTCCAAAACCCCATGATTTACTAAGTTCCCAAAAAGACTCAAAGCTTAAAAAAACTGGACATATTCTTTTCTCTCTCTCTACTTGATTTTTCTCTTACGTATCTTAAGTAATTTCAACAGACCTATTCCTCGGCCCAGAATTTCCTTTTATAAAAACAAGGGAGCAAACAAGCTTTAGGCCGGAGGATACACATGTCCATTTTTTACTGGACTGCTAATTCCTAATCATTTATCTTTACATCATTTTCTTGGTAAGAGAAGAAAAGCTTAAAACAAAATGATGATTAATTTGTTATGGAGGAAAGGAAAGCGTGGTTCCAAGTATTGATTCCCTGACACCAAAGCATCTTTTAACCAATCCATGTGCTGATTTTATTTGCATAATTTGTACCTGAATCCGGGAAGAGAATGCATTTCAAAATATAATACCGTAGGCCAGACCTGTATTTTACATGACCAAATTGCAACTCTCATCCCCATTATTTATAGTTCAAGTTCATCAATAAACATCTTTTTCCATGACTCAAAATCTTCCTCCGATGGCCAATTGAAAGCCACCACCCGGTCCACCATTTTTTGATAAGGTACATACTTTATCATTAATGATGTGGCTATCTTCTAAAATTCTCCAGGAAACTAATGACAAGTGATAACTTCTCTAAAGTGTTCTCCAACATGCGAATATCAACATTTTTGCATATCTCATGAGTTTGGGTGGTCATTATATTATTCATTTGCTCCTTCCACTCCTGCAAAGGCTTGACACTATCCTGACTATGCAAAATATGAGGTAGTGCACTCAAATATTTTCCATCATAAATATCCTCTAGTGCTTTGATTTTGGACTCCATAGGAGCAGCAGACCCCTGGAATTTTTTCTCAACAATAGTCTTAACAAATTGATATGTTGTCATGACTGTAGGATACTTATTCCCATGCCGCTTTGCTCCAACTGCAATAAATTTCAATTTTTCCATTCTAGGGCCCCATCTATTTAGCAAAGGGATAGCCAATTCTCTGTCCCTTGGAAACAATTCAAGTGCTTACAGCATCAAGGCATAATTCACATGAACATCATTCAGCTTACTCTCGACCCATTTATGTAGATGCCTTAACACAATATCAACAATTTCTGAATTATTCCTTCCTGCTGCATCCCAGATTTGATTTACCATCTCCTTATATTCTTCAATCTGCTGGAGTAACTTTTCCCTAGAAGGATCTTCACTCGAGGTACTGGCCTTCTCAACCGCAATAGGAACTTGTCCCATATTATACGAGACCATAGCCCAAGATTGAACCTATGCAGGAGGTTGGGGTTGATCAATTGGTGGGTCAGCAATAATTTGGCTAGAGCTAACCTGATTTTGGGATCTCAAGATTTCCATTTGTTGCCTTAATAAGGCCATTTCTGTTTCCAATTCCTCCACCATTTGCTAACTCTTATTATACTCAATAATAATGTCATTATACTGGTTCCTCAGAGTATCTCAATTTTTAGTTAAATCCTCCACGGTTTCCCTAGTAAATTTGGCAACATTCACAACCATGTCAATAGCCTCAAAGGTAGGGGTATCAACAACTCTCTTCACAATCAAATGACCACTAAAATTGGATATTTCAACAACAATAGGTTTTTGAGACCCTGTAGATAGTGACCATATTGCAAGAGAATCCCACTCTTCACTGAAAGTTGATCCTTTAAGTGCTAATGCTGCCTCCTCTATTGCAAGAAGCGGTTTATTTGCCCTTCTTACTGTATCAAATACTACAGCATCAACAATATCCCATTCAGGGAGTAGCAATATCCCACACTTTTGAACCAATGTTCTGCCCTATTCTGGTGTGATTTCCTTAAACCTCTCCTTCAATTGTACTCTAACCTTTGACTGAATTACTTGCTCTGGAAGCTTTGGTTGCAAACTTCTCTCATGTGCTACCTACTCAATATAAGATGAGAGATGAGCTCTCCATACAAAATCTTCAAAAGCATGGGTATGGATAAAAGAGTCATCCATCATGAATTCTTTGCAAGCTTCCATTCTCAAATCATCAATATTTGTAATTCCTTTAATCTCATCCTTCCCCAATCTTAGGGTGATGGCTCTTGAGCTCGTTGCAATGTCAGTCGGATCTAGTGGCATTTCTAGATTTATTTCATCCGGAGTTACAATAATATCCTCCTCATCATTACTTTTCTGGCCAACATCCCCCATACTATCAGTTCTAGGCCTCTTTGGGGATGATGTGCTAATCTATTCTGAACTCTTCGGAGGTGAATCTAGATCAATAATACCAGATACTGATTTCCTTACGATGGATGATGCACCACTCATCGTAACTTCCTCTGTCCTATTTCTCTTCCTTCTTGAAAACACTTTTATTTTCCCTTGAGGCTGGTAGGTAGGCCTTTCTTTGATTCTTATCTCAGGCTGTTGCTCAGTAACATGTGACTTTCCCTTTCCTCCTTCAAGACTTCTATGCTCTCGAAATTATCAAGAACATAGATTGCCCTACTGAGCTCATCTTTAGCATCAGGTATAGGATCAAAACCAAGTATTTTCTCCTGTTTACTTCTTACCATTTTTTAATAGGCAATGTACATTGCCTTTCTCTCATCCTGTAAGTCCTCATCAAAAATATTCTTAATGATATCTTCATGATAGTGGAATTTGTTAACAAAGGTCCAGTCCGATGTCTAGCCTTCATTTGGGAGATAAAACCCTCAGGATCATAATTCCTAGGGCGTACAATTTTCAATCTATATGGCTTGAGTAACAAGTGTAAATTTATCCACCCTCCTTTTATCATAACAAAATTTGCAAAAGCTGTATATTCAGGGAAAAATGATCCTTTCTTGTGTTCAATAGGCAAATGGAAATCTTGAGATGCTCCCAGTTGCCTCATAATCTCTACAAAACCAAGTTTGAGAGGAACTTCTTTAGGTAGGACAGACGGGATGGCATTGGTGCCAAAGACCCTGAAGACTGTAGTATTGTGATTGGGTATAATATCACCCCAATTATGGGTTAGATTCAGCTCAGGCCTCCTCTCCATAGGTATTAGAAAGTCATGAATTTCTTTTGGAATCCTGGGTGGATCAACAACTAAAGCCTTCCTTAACTTAGATCCAAAAATATTATGAAAGGTGACATAATCAAAATTATGATCATTTTTGTCTAAGACCCTAGTCCAATATTGGACAGGCATTTCAATATCTCCTTCTATCTTCCTCAACTCCATATCTTTTTCAAATACCTTCTGACCCCTATATAAAAACATATGAATCAACAATGAAAACCATCTGAATTTTACCCAATTCTTTCCCAGCTTCAAAGCTGCTAAGCCAGAATCTATGTTCTCTGCAAGGTAAGTGGCAAAGTCATATACCATATTATAACCAGGGTGTTGGAGGTTGACAGCCATATACATTATCTCTCTAGGCACAGTCTTCTTCAGGTCAATCCCCAAAACTTGACATAATGCACATATGGTCTTCTTGAAATGAAGGGAGAAGTAGTCTACCAGGAAAGGTTGAGGCTCATTCTTGCCAATAACAACCTTTTCCTGATTCTTCCCTCTTCCTAACATAGCCAAATGGGGTATCAAAAGGGATGTACTTATCAAACCCTTAGTGTTTCTGTATTCTTCCCTGAAGACCTCCAATTTGATGGGAATCATATCCTAGATCCATTCATGTAAGCCAAAAATCTCTGCAATTTCCTCTCTGGTTACTTTAATCATAGGCTTGCCAAGATGTGTTCTGACAATTCGAGTCACAGGATCATACCTTGCAGCAATATCTTTTAATAAGTCTACATCTTCATAGACATTCGGTACCACTAGCTTACCCAAGTCCAGTCTCCATGGATTACACAAAGGAACAGGAAAATTTCTATTTCCAAACCAATTGGAAAAGAGCTGCCAACCAGTGTACGACAATTTGGCATCATGGATTGTACACTGTTTGTCCATTAAACCTTCATGAATCATTGGTCCATAGAACAATATCCTTCCTTCTTGCTTCTTGCTCATAGAAGGTTTCAACAGATCAATAATATCTTGTGAGTAATCCCTAGGTGTAGCCTTGGGACCAACAGTTCGTGCCTTGGATGCCATATATTTTAAATAGAAAGGGATTTGAACTAGGGTTTTCTTAAAGAAAAACAAACAATTACACCCTATTCTCGACTGCCGTTACAGAAAACTTTTTTATATGCACACAAATCACTAGCAATGACCTATATAAGCTCTAATAGCCAATTCACTTAAGAATTCACCAAGAATCGAAAAGGACACAATCTCTAATTATTCAATAGGCAATGCTAATATATTCTGAAATTACAAAAGAAGGCATTCGTATCACTTACTATTTATTTTGCAGAGCATCAACTGTCGTGATAATGGAGAACTTAGATAATAGCCACTTTTCTAAACACCGAGGAATTCTTATAAACTAGAATGCAACACTGAAATAGCAATCCACTAGTTATTTAGCATTTAATTATGCAGGCCGAGTCGAACTTGACCATTACTATTCGCTCACACAAGATAGAATGGCTATAGTACAACACCAGTTTGTTTGAAAACACACCGTTGATCAAAGATACAGTTGGCCAGATGGATGGTCCAGATTTGGTCAACAACAGTTTGAAAATGACACATCCTCCTTCCAGTTAGCAAGCGAGCAAGAATGTTGCCCATTAGGTACCACATCAGCATGGAATGAGTCCCACCTCATTCGTTAATTGATAACACCAGCGCCCATGTGTCAACACATTGTGTACCTCACAACATTATTGAAACTGAAGTTTTAAATGCGCGAGGTCAATGAGGGATGGCCTAGATGCATCAGATAGTACACAGCTATCAACATCATCACCCATCCATCAGTCAACACTCAAAAACTGGCCCCACCAAGTTACACAACAGGTGGCAACATCTCTCAAGCCTCGTAGCATTTTATGTGATGCAAGCACAAACCTTGCGAGGTGTGCGATGAACGGTCAAGATCGCAGTTCCTGCATCCGTCAGCTAATACAAATCTGCACATGTGAAATAGTTACTTTAAAGAAAGGGGACCACTAGGCAAAGGGGGAAATAACCCACGGGGTCAAAAAATAATTCAAAGGCTACGTTGTAAAGGTTAATAGGCCGAAAACCACAGGGACGCATAAGTCAAAATGAAAAACCGAAAGGATAGGTAAAAGGGGCTGATGAAGTGAAGGCCAAAAGGGATAAAACACAACTTAAGTGATTGAGTACTGCTGATAGCAAGTCAACGACTAGAAAGAAAAAACCCCCAAATACCAGACCAGTAGAAAAATAACGAAGATAAAACCACCCCAAAGGGAAGGAAAATAAAAGCTCCACCACATAACACCTACCAACCTTATTCAACCTACCAAATGACTCAAAACAAACTAACTGTGCAAACAAAACTTATTCACTTAAAATAAAAACTATCCTAACCTAGACTAACTAAGG
This sequence comes from Sequoiadendron giganteum, assembly GCA_007115665.2. Taxonomy (NCBI): domain Eukaryota; kingdom Viridiplantae; phylum Streptophyta; class Pinopsida; order Cupressales; family Cupressaceae; genus Sequoiadendron; species Sequoiadendron giganteum. Next base: position 444,198,792 of record CM021108.1, on the reverse strand, counting down.
AAAGGAATACCTAAATAAAACCATTAACTGGTTCATGAAAGTAGCTACCCTTTCTTTGCAACTTGTTATGCTCCATATGTTTGTGAGCATCAAAGAGGAAATGAAGAAATGATAGATGTTTAACCAACTATTGCAATGCCTCATAAATGGAGAAAACAAATCCACAAATCCACTTACCATTCATGTTATCTTAAAATGGATAGGATAGTAGGATAGAGTCCTCATGCTTGGGTGCAATAATGACTTGTGATGCATTGCTAGTTTCCATCCTAGTTAGATGCCTGATAGGACATCCCCTTGAAAGCTTTAGATTGGTTTTTCCTTTTTCCTCTTTTGGTGTGATCATATCCTTCATCTTACTCTTATGGTGCTCTTGTGGTACAAGAAATTGATTTGGAACTTCATGGTTTTCTTCTTCTTTCAAAGAACCCAATAAGGTTGATATAATATTATCATGACTGCATTCTTCAAACCTTTCTACCTTTTTTATGATTATCCTATTTCATGGCTAAGTTTAGACAAGAGAGAAGACAATTTGAATGATTAGAAATAACATCATTACCTTCACCTTACATGATAAATTTCCATGTTGATTCCTCATCCATGGTCAATGGACCATCCTATTCCATTAAGATAGCTAATAACTCATCAAAGCTATCAGCTCTTAGAAGGCTCTTAGGAACAGCTAGTCCAAGCTCAAAATCCTCATTAGTACACTCCAAATCAGTATTTTCTTCTTCAATGAACGAAGGTAAATGTTCAAACAATTTAGTAGCCTCTTCCAACAAACTTTCATTTGTTATACCAACCTTAAGCTCTTTTGTACAACAGAAAGGAAGTTCCTCCAAATAGCTAAGATCTTATAAATCAACTTCATGATAAGTTTCTTGACTTGAGAGAATAGACTCCTCATCAAGACCATATTCTTCCTCTTGATCCATGTTTGATTTTTCCTCTTTAACCAACATCTCATCAAATTGTTTGATATCTTCTTGTTGCTTCGGATCTTCATCTTGTACAACAAAACAAGACAGCTCATCAAATGGGAAGATCAACTCTTCCTTCTAACCCATCCAGTTTCCTTGTACCTTGATTTCCAACTAATCACCCTTGACTTCTACTTGAAAAAGTTTAGATGTTTCATTATTCACACCATTCATAGGCTTATAAACAATAGATATCTCTTTTGCCTCCTCATAACTGACCTCACAAGTTCTTTCCACTTGAGGAAGATCCTTAATCAGTTTTGAGTCTTGAATTGAAAACAAAAACTCTTGTTTCACTACTAGCTCGACCTCCTCCTATTTGAAATGATTGAGAAACTCCTTAAAAGCTTTAGGGAGTGTTGATAGAGGATTGGCTAGTATAGGAGGCTTTGGTAACTCTTGAGGAAGAGAAGAAGTGATTTTCTTGAAGCTTGGGATTGTTAACACATGCTCTTCCAACTTAACAATTTCATCATAGTTGTCCATGTTAGATTCAACTGGTAAGGGGATTTGAAAGGGTTTCTCTTGGTTACGAATCAACTATTGATTTGAAGAAAAAAATTTAAAACCTGGAATTTTAATTGGCTTAGATTCTACAACACTTTCCTCTTCTTGGTTGCATGCATTTGGACTACTAAAACCAACTAATATGTAATTAGAGTCACCATGGTGTTGATTATATTGCCTCCAAAGGCTAATAATATTGAGTAAAACACCAAATATCTTAGTATTTTGATGAGAAGTTCATCATACTAGTCCCACCAAGCATGCCAATAACTGTTATCTCTCAATATTGTACCCCTCCTAAGTTGCAAAACTTAACATATTGGTGAAACATGGGAATTTTCTAGGTTGTGGGTTACCTAGAGCAAAAAAGAACCTCCAGAGTAAGTTGGCTCTTATGGTAGTCACCTAAAACTACTTGTTGGGAAAAGGGTAAAGAGGAAACAAGAAATAAAACTAACTCCTAGCGTGATGCACCAAATATTAAGGATTTGTAATGTTGTTTTGACACACAATGTGATCAATAAAACTCACTGCAATATACATAACTTAGTTTTGACATGTTTTGCATAAGTATTTCATAGATAGGCTTTGAAGTTTATGGAAAAACTCAAGTGGAACAACAAATGACCTTCCTAGAGGCTCGAATGTTTGACTTCACAATTGAATCCTACATAGAACTAGTAGAACACAAACTATGACCTGCACAAACATGCACTTTTGTATAAAGGCTATGAGAAACTAGACTAGAACCAAGGATAAACATTATCATCACAAGGAAATATCAATGATTTCATGTTATCACACAATATCCAGTATTGAGAAGGAAAATAGCTTGCTTTTATTGATTGAAAGCTAAAAAATATAGCTGAGTACAAGTCTGTGAAAATGAGTTACAATGCTATCTTTTTCTTGAAAGCTCCAAAAATGATCTACAATACTTGTTGAAAGAAGAAAGAACTAACTCCAAACTATCATTTGAAGTTACTTTATGCTTGCAAAGACGCTGCACAAAGATGTTAAGTAGATTTGATTTGTGATGGACACATTTGGATAGTAGTAACAATAACTTGCAATCTATCAAGACTTGATTACCTTATAACCTGTCAATTTCTAGGGATGAAATTATAAATAAATCATAATGTCACCTTTGGATCACATCACCATGAAAGAACTTCATCCAACATCCTTATGAGTATAGGCACCACAAAATAGGTATTTGTCAGATTCGTCTTCCTCAAGCGAGGGAAATTCAGGAAGAGAAGACGAAAGCAAGACATGTAGTAGGTCTAAAAGAGGGAGATCAACTAGAGGTCAAAAGATTAGAAGAAAATTTTGTAAACGCATGGAATTTTTTCTTACTGAAGGGGGGTCATGTTCTTATGATGATGAGAGCATAGGTGACATCGAGGTTCCCTTGAGGTAAAAACATCTACATAAACAATGGGTACCCAAGGAACTTCCTCCAATAAACATTGATCTTTGTGTCAATGAGAGGATATATAGCATAGCACCATCGTCATTACATGGTTTGGGCCTATTTTGCATGGACGGCATAAAATTCTATTACGAAAAAGTTATTGAGTTGATGGAGTATGTTGGACCCTGTTATAGTTACAAAGATTGGATGCAGCTGGTTCGATATACACGAAGTATGCGTAGGTATGCACTATCAACAACTTATATACAACTAAAAGATAAGGATCAAAATAAAGGAGTGGCTGGGTACATTGATAGGAAGCCAAAAGCATCAGGGAATATTGCAGGGTTTATAAATAGTACATGACCTAGGTCAACAAATAAGCAACCCAATTGTATATTCGAGGCGTGAGAGGGAAACCGTGTATTCGTATGTGCGATAAAATCAATAACTACAGTGGAAGAGTTGCTAATCGATTACAATTTGAATCGCTTAGATACAAACACAATTACTATGGGGGTGGTATGTACCATATATATACCATTTTACCCAACCTCCAATTAATGACTCGAATATACCATTTTATTATTATGTTTTTTTTCATAATTCTATTGGTTTCATTTCGGTAATGTTTTTTGTATTTAATTTTTGTCACAATGGGACATTGATCATACGAGGAAGGCTCTGGCCCAAAGCACAGATCACGATCCATCTTCAGGCGCTTCTATCTGACAGGTTTATGTCATTGTAATTGTACAAATTAGATACAAGCAAAATGTTTTATTATCATGTTTTTTTCATGAGTTTATTGGGTTAATTTTCATAATGTTTTTAATATTCTTGTTGCAGTTGGCTAATCGGGGAAACGCACCAGCAGTACAAGAGAGCATCCATATGGAGGTGCAGTCACTATTATGCGATGATGACATCACATTTTCCACAAACCCTGTGGATATGATGAGGAAGGCCCAAAAAAAATGCAATCAAGAAATCCTTCAGTTGATATTCGTAGTGCCTCAAACAGATGAGATAAGAGAAAGGGTTAAAATATTGTCTGAGAGAGCATAGAACTTGGAAGTAAGCTGTCATGAGATCTTTAATTATAACATAAGTTCATTCATGGTTTTATATTTTGTACTTTTTTATGTCATGAACTAAAATATGTGTTGTTTTTACAGGATTGTTTGCGTCCTCATGATCATGCTGCTGGCCACGATCAAGGTATTGTAAGTGTTTCCCGGGAAGTAGGGGATGGTACAAGTGTCAATCTTGATCTTCCTGTGCATACAACACATCATCCAAACCCATCATCTGTGCCTATATTGTCATCTGAAATGTCGGCAACACATACCATGCAAGAATCTGGTAGTCCACCCTCTGGTAGCGAACACATGCCACTACATGTGTCAGTACCTGTGGATGCAGAGGCCACTACTACTGGTGATGTTTTAGTAGCATTTCCTGGATCTTCCCGTATTAATAGTACGAGAACATTGCTGGTCACATTTGTGGTGACTGAGGATTTCCTTCCCATAAAGATAGAGAAGGTCCCAAGTACTTTAAAATATTTTTATTATTATTATTATTATTAAGTGCTAATAGTGGGGATAGCGCCCTATTATATTGATTTAAAAAATGGCAATATTTGCCTACATTATAATTGCAAGAAATGATGTTTTTTATAAAAATCTAAGTGATATTTCATTGGAGCTCTTTGGGCTCACCATACGTACATGGTGGAATGCCCAAAATCAAGATTTAAAAGATGAGCTCATTAACTGTTTAGTTGTGTTGTTCGGTGATAAAACATTCAACCGAACCAAGGTTCTTAAGAAAGCCGGTACCTATCTAAAGTATGTGAGGGACAATATAGGTCACATTTAGAGAAGAACAAAAAGTACGAGCGTCCCCCCATGATTCCAAAAAGGGAGTGGAAGGACTTGGTGCTAGATGGAAAGGAGAAGGCTGAAAAGAAGAAAGGAAAGATACTACCGGGCCAAGGAAGGTATGTAATACTATCAACAATTTAATTATATATTGATTAATCTTTATTTTTACATAATCTAACATATTTCAAATTTTTCATAGGTTGCCCGAAACATCAAAGGCAACAAAGGCAAGACTAGAAAAACATGAGCAGTACAAACTTGGCTCTGGTGGTTATATGAAAGTAGTCGCACGATTTGTAAGTATCAATAAATGAAATATTGCATCCAAATAATAAATTGCAAACAATTTTGGTTTTATCACATCATAGAAGCAAAATTCATGATCGGATGCAAAAATGCAGGGCTTTGATTTCAACAGAGTGCCCACACAAAAGGACCTAAATATTGCCTTCGACCAAGGCTATGGAACCTTGACTGAACAACTAAGAGTCTTGACTAGGCAAACACAATCTTCCACTACATCCAACACACAAGTAAATAAACTCAATTAAGTTTATTTCAAATTGAATACCTGTGCAATCTGTTCAATATTAATTTCCACCATAATAATGTGCCTATTTGTTTTACACAGATAAGCAATGATAATCTTGCACATGACATTGGAATGCACCCTGGTGAGGGTGGAGTGCAACCTGCCGATGAAGGCCATGGTGTGCATCCCGGTACTAGATGTATTCATGTGCTATACAAAACGCAATATGGATTAATACAATTAAACATCTTTAATTGCATTTAGTGTATTAATGAATGTAACCTTTCGTGTTTCAACTTTAGAGCATGTAGAGCATGATCAACATGTTGAGCATGATCAGGCTAGACAAGATCAGGAACATGATGTGGCTCCATTAGGTAAGCAGGACCACTCTAATGTTCTTTTAAACATTTTTAATTGCAATTGGTGTATTAATTAATGTAATCTTTCGTGTTTCAACTCTAGATTAGGATTTAGAGGGTGTTCAACATGTTGAGCATGAGGCTATAAGACAATATCAGGAACATGATGTGGCCCAATCAGGTAAAGAGCACCACTCTGATGTTCTTTTAATTAATGAAATACGTGTAACAATAATAATAAAACATATCAATTTAACATTTCTTTGTTATTGCAACAGACCCCCCCTTGCAGCCGCATCCACATGGTTGTGAGTACATGAATAGGCGTACATTAAGATCACGAGCAGAGCTCATAACAACTCAAGGGGGGACAGATCAAAGGTAGATCACGCTCTATCTTTCATGTTTCAACTTTAGAGCATGTAGAGCGTGATCAACATGTTGAGCATGATCAGGCTAGACAAGATCAGGAACATGATGTGGCTCCATCAGGTAAGCAGGGCCACTCTAATGTTCTTTTAAACATTTTTAATTGCAATTGGTGTATTAATTAATGTAATCTTTCATGTTTCAACTCCAGATCAGGATTTAGAGGGTGTTCAACATGTTGAGAATGAGGCTATAAGACAATATCAGGAACATGATGTGGCCCAATCAGGTAAAGAGCACCACTCCGATGTTCTTTTAATTAATGAAATATGTGTAACAATAATAATAAAACATATCAATTTAACATTTCTTTGCTGTTGCAGTAGACCCCCCCTTGCAGCCGTGTCCATGCGGTTGTGAGTACATGACTAGGCGTACATTAAGATCACGAGCAGAGCTCAGAACAACTCAAGGGGGGACAAATGATTTTGAAAACGATACTCCACTTCAGCTTTTTTTAGCTGCAAAAAAGAAACAAAAAAAGAAGTGATTGTAATCATATTATGACAGCCATATTTTTTATAATATGTAAAAACTGAAAAAATGAAATATGTTAATGAATGAATCTAAATATGTTAATGAAAAAATTTTATATGTTAATGAATGAATGTTATATGTTATTAATGGATGAATGAATGATTAATGTTATATGATCGGGTATGGGGAATTAAGAATGATGTGAGGGGGGGGGGGGAGGAAGGGCCAAATGAGCTTCCACCTTCACATGGTTGGCCCTATTAAGTAGAGATTATTAAACTACTCTCAAAACAAAGAGAAGCTCAAAAAGGTAAGTAATGCACTTTTCAATATAAGAAATGCATCGTTTGAAGCATCAAACCAATCTACAAAGATGAAAGAAAGTGCTAACTTTTCACTATGAATATTGTGTTGTGTGTGGATTTGGTTTCAAAGCTCTGTTGATGGAGATGGCTTGTATGATAGCCAAGAAAATAGTTATCATTATTGCTGCTACAAACAAGCCTCATATCACTGTAATAGTTTTGATCTTTCAATGAATAGGTTTAAAAAAAAAAGCACTTTCTTGTTGAATTTACTTACGACGAACTGCAAAAACGTCTGACAAATTTGCAATGTATCCGATGAAGTTTTGCCGTAATGACTTGCCTATTTCGTCGCTCGTTCAATGAACTTCTGTCGCTATTTCAATCTAAACTATGTCGCCAAGACTCCTGCCGATGTAATCTTATCAGCGTCATATAGCTGCTCAAGTAGACCTTCAGAACTTACTCTAATGATATATGTCTTGCCGATATGCTTCCCTCGATGAGACAATATGTGTATCTCACCGATGAAAAGTTATCGCTGAGACAGAAAACCAGTCCTCCCGATATATCTTCTCAGGCAATTTTGATCGCTGTAATAGTCTTCATCTTTCACCGATATGCCTACATTTCAATGAATAGGTTTTTTAAAAAAAAGTGCACTTTCTCATCAATTTTACGATGAACGTCAAAAAGCATCCGACGAATTTGCAATCTATCCAATGAAGTTTCACCATAATGACTTGCCTATTTCATCGCTCGTTCGATGAACTTCTATTGCTATTTCAATCTAAATTTTATCGCCAAGACTCATGCCGAAGTAAGCTTATCGGCGTCATATAGCTGCTTGGGTAGACATTCAGAACTTACTTTGATGATATATGTCTTGCCGATATGCTTCCCTTGGTGAGACAATATGTGTATCTCGCCAATGAAAAGTTATCACTGAGACAAAAAACCAGTCCTCTCGAGATATCTTCTCAGGCAATTTTGATCGCTTTAATAGTCTTGATCTTTCAACGAATAGGTTTTAAAAAAAAAGGTTCACTTTCTCGTCGAATATACAACGAACCGCAAAAACGTCCGACGAATTTGCAATCTATCTGAAGAAGTTTCACCATAATGACTTGCCTATTTCGTCGCTTGTTCGATGAACTTCTGTCGCTATTTCAATCTAAATTATGTCTCCAAGACTCCTGCCAATGCAATCTTATTGGCGTCATATAGTTGCTCAGGTAGACCTTCAGAACTTACTCTGATAATATATGTCTTGCCGATATGCTTCCCTCATGCTTTGTCGATGAGAGAAGATGTGTATCTCAACGATGAAAAGTTATCATTGAGACAAAAATCTAGTCCTCCCGAAATATCTTCTTAGGAAATTTTGATCACTATAACAATATAGATATCTCAACGATATTGTCAATATGTCAAATTTGTGTTGTAATGGCGATGAACTTACATTGTTAATCTGACCATTTGGCGAAGGTATGCCTCCCGTCATCCGGGCACTGTTCGTCACGTGATCGAAAAAGTTGGCGTCATGGTTCCGACGAGCGTGCATCATGAGGCCGACGTTTTCCAGCTCATCATGATGTAGAAAAAATTTGAGCGACGACGCTGACTTCTATTTATCATCGGCCGACCGACAATGTATCATTGAGATTCTGACGAAAGGCCGTCGGAAATTGGGGTAAAATCCTATAGTGAATTGACTTAGGGGAATAAAGTGAATTAGTGACATAATTAAATAATTGATGTTATTTAATTAATAAGGAGGAATAAAGTTAGATTAGGACTATGTTATATAAATGAATTTGATTTAATTAGTGAAAGATGATGAAAAAGTAAATTAGATAAAGTCTTGTTGCAAGAGACAAATCTTGGGGAGTTGGAGCAACAAAGTTTTGAAAAGAAGATGAAGCTATGGAAGTCTACATGGGTAAATGCCATGGGTCCCTCTAGTGGATTTATCATCCTTTAGAAGCCTCAATATGTTCTTTTGGAAGAGGTGGTAGAAAATAGAGCCTGAATTGCTTGTAAGGTAAGAAGTATTGCATGAAATCTAAGTTTTTCCTAGTCGATGTTTATGGGCCTCATAATTTCCTTTAGAAAAGACAAGTTTGGAATAAATTAGATAATATATGTGGTGACTCATCCTATGAGTTCTATCTTTTGGGTGGGGATTTCAATTCTATCCTAAAGGGGTCTGAGAAGAAAGGTGGGGTGTCAAGAAAGCTCCAATCTCAGCTATATTTTGAAAGCTTTCTTGAAAGGAATATGATTTTGGATGTGCAAACCAGGAACAACAACTATACCTAGATGAATAGGAGGAGTGGTTTTTGTAGCATTGCTGAGAAGCTGGAAAAATTCTTATTCAGAGGGGACTTGAGTCTCTTCCCTTACACTCTGGAAAGAAAAATTCTCCCCGGCTCAAGTTGAAAACATTTCCCTATTTCCTTGGAGATTGTGGGGGAAAGGAGACCAATTTGATGCCCTTTCAAGCTCAAAAAAATTAGGTACAAGGACCTTGATTTCATGAAATTGATTAGGAGTTGGTGGGGAAATTGCAATTTGGTAGGCAACAAGTTCATCATTGTAACTAAACTAAGAGTGATTAAACATAACCTGAGACTTTGAAACAAGGAGCACTTCAAAAATATTTTTGAAGAAAAAAGAGAGACTAAAGAAGCTATGGAAATCCTCTCAGAAGAAATTATCAAGAATGGGATGAACAACCATCGCTTTTAGGAAGAACATGAACTTTTGAAGAAGATGAGCAATGTATTGGATAAAGAAGAAATATTTTGGTGCCAAAACTCTCATGAGACATGGTTATTGACTGGTGACAAGAATAAAAAGCTCTTTCAAAACTCTACCAAGGTTTGTAGGGAGATCAATAGAATCGCAACATCAAATCAAGGGATGGCAGCTTGTTGGATAAGATAGAAGATTTCAAGGCTACTATGGTGGATTTATTTGAAGATTTGTTAAATGACAAGTCGAGGTCAAATTTAAGGGAGCAATAGGAACTCCTAGATTGTATCCCAAAGTTGATATCCCAAGAAAAAACGTATACTAAATGCCAAATTCTCAATGGAGGAACTAAAAGTGGCTCTTTTCTAGCTCCATCCTAATAAGGCTTTGGGCCCATATGGGTTTCCCATGGGATTTTTCTATAAGTGTTGGGATATAGTTGGAAAAGATATTTTTAAAACAATTGAGGAATCTATGAGCTCTGGGAAAGTGCTAAAAGAGCTCAATAATACTTTAATTTCTTTGATACCTAAGAAAGAAAAGCTGAAATCTTTGGATGAGTTTAGATCCATCTCTCTATGTAACACCATTTACAAAGTTGTGGCCAATAGGATTAAGAAAATCCTTCCCTTCATAATCTCAAAAGAGAAAATGGGGTTTATCCCAAGAACGTCAGTTCTTGATGGGGTTATAATAGCTCAAGAGGAAATTCACTCCATTCAAACTCTAAAAAAATAGGTGATGTTAATCAAACTAGACATAAGGAAGGAATACAACAAGGTTGACTAGAATTTTGTATTTAAAACTTTACAAGCCTTTGGTTTTAGTAGGGAATGGCTAGACTGGGTCTTTAGTTGGATTAGGTGTCTAAGATTCTTTTTTTTGCTAAATGGGATTCTTGAAGGTTTCTTCAATGTTTCTCAGGGGCTATGTCAAGGAGATCCTCTCTCCCCCTTTTTGTTCATTATCATGGTTAGGTCCTTCAATAGATGTATCACATGCATTAGGAGAATTGGATTGGTGGAAGGGGTGTAGATCACTTGAGGTATGCCACCTACTACACATCAATATTTTTCTGATGATACAATGCTCTTCGATACAAGTCATGTACGAGAAGTAGGATGTTTCAAGGATATTTTAGAAAAAGTACTCTTGTGCTTCTAGTTAGGAGGTAAGTCTCACTAAATTTGAGATTTTATTTTTTAATATTTTTTCATGTAGAGAGGATAATTTTCTAATAATTTTAAAATTCAAGAAAGGGAAGCATCCTTGCAAATATCTTGGTCTCCCGCTTGATAAAGGGGTGCAGTCTCGCAAGTTGTGGGAAAATGTGGTTAAAAAGGTGGAGGACACTTTTGCATCTTGGAAATGCATATGGTTGTTTTGGGCTAGTCATCTAACAAAACTAAAGGTGGTGATCTCTGCCCTACCATCTTACTTGTCTTCATGCCTCCCTGTGTTGGCTCGGGCATGTAAAGTTTTGAACAAGAAAATGAAGGATTTTTCTAGTAAGGAAACTATAAAACCCACAAATTTCCTTTGATAAAAGGTGAGAAGGTATGCTAAAGTAAATATAGGGATGGGGCAGGTCTGAAGAATCTTCTTTTCCAAAATAAAGCTTTAGGGGCTAAATTGGTGTGGGCTCTTCACACTAGGAAAGAGTCCAAATGGGCTAGGATATTGAGTTTGAAGTATTTTCCATGGGATGAGCTTAACATTTTCATCCCCAACAATATTCATATGGGTTCTAGGATTTGGAACTTTATTTGTAGCTACAAAGATGTGGTTCGAGATCACTTAACATGGGAAATCAAAGATGGTAGTGGGGCCTCCTTTTGGGAAGATTCATGGGAAGGTTTTCCAAAATTGGCTGATGTGGTGGAGTTAGAAAATGTAAAGAATGTTACCAATCAGGCATGGGGGGATAAGGTAAGGGACTATTTGAAAGTAGGAATGGAAGAGGGTTGGCATAAGGCAGAATGGAAGATTATTTGGGGTCTTGGTCTTTCTCTAGAGGTAGTAATCTCCTTTGAAGACACAATGAAGGATCAAATTATTAGCTATAGGGATAGGATGGATATTCTAAGGTGGGGAGCTGCTCCGAATGGGGAATATAGCATGAAATAGGGATACAACATAATTACGACCACTGCTGGGGAAATTAAGGTCCCCAATAATCTTTGTTGGAATAAGGCATGTTTGCCTAAGGCTAGGATTTTGACCTAGGAAGAAGCCTAGGATAGAGTTCTGATAGTGGACAGATTTACTAAGGTTGGCTTCTCCAGTAATTACAGGTGTTGCTTGTGCAAAAGTGATGAGGAGATAGGAAATCACCTTTTTCTAAATTTCCCCTACACATAGAGTTGTTGGAAGTGGCTTCTTACTAGGATAAACTGGAGCATTGCAATGCCGAATAAACTCTTGGGAATTTTACTGAGTTGACCCTCTTTACATAAACAAGCCCTTTATAGTTGTGTTTGGAAAATGATCCCTTCATTGTTAATCTGGAAAGTGTGGAAAGAAAGGAATAGGCTTATGTTTTCAGAGAAATAATTGTCATCTCAATCACTCCAGAACAAGATTTAGGAATATTTGGTGGAGTTAGTGAACTCTAGAGTGAGGGAGATGGATTCTAGGAATTTATCTTTTACTGATTGGGATGCAAGGCTATACAAGTGCATAAATGGACTATGGGTGCCTCTTGTCAGTGGGGATGGTGGTTCAAAGACTCGGGATTTAAGGAAAAAAAATCATTAGTCTCCTCCGGAGTATGGTTGGTGTAGACATGGAAAATGTACAAGTTCGTTTTGGCACACCTGATCCCAATTTACTAACAACATTTCCTCTTAAATCATTTTCTCAGTATTTGATCACATTCTATCTCTTAATTTAATAAATCATTATTTATGGGATTGAGTCTCCCTCTTTCAGTGATTAAATTAATCAATTTAATTTAATTAACCTTAAATCCCTGTTTAATCAAATAAATTATTTTATTTGGTTAAAATCTTTAAAGTCCTCTTATTAAATTAAGTAAATTAAACCTTATTTAATTTAATCTAACATGTTCCTTCTTGATAAAATAAATCAAATCATTTATTTGATAAATCATTTCCTCTCAATTCTTGACTTAAATCAATTCATAAATCTAAGTCTAAATTGTCACATCATCTAATTCTTCATTAAGTTAATCAAAACCTTGATTAAGCTAATCTCTCTCACTAAAATCCTCTAGAGAATGCAACTTGCACAATAAATCAATTACTTTAATTTATTTATTCATCTATTTTCCTTCCAACAAGACATTCAATGCCTCTTACATGTCCTTGACCTTGAGCCAAGTGACATTAACTTCATTTCCCTTCCCTCTTCAACAAATCATCTCACAATTTCAAATTCAAATTTATGCATTTATCATGCACATTGGCCAAAATGTGCTCCTTCCTCATCCAACCACATGTGGACAAGTGGCACAATACCATTGGATTATCTTTTGTCCCACATTGCTCAAACCTTGCTTTCTCTTCCAAATTGAAAGTTATAAATTGGAGACTTCTCTCCTCATTTCTCATCCACAATCATAGACAAAGTTACTCTCTTCATACTGAGAGCCAATTTTTCCCATTTTAATCAACCATTCATCACTTTTCAAGATTTACAACAAGGTTATGCTCAAATATCTTTGGAGATTTGACCATTTCTCCATCACATACCATTGCTACTTAGGAATTGGAAAAGGGCCAATTGCAACACTTCATTGGCACCAATTCCCCCATAAGATCATCATGCTATTAGCTTAATTAGGATTTAGTTTAAATTTCAATTTTTTATATTGTGTTCTTCTTTCCTAATTCAGTTTGAATAAATGGATTTTATGGGGAATCTCTCATACTTGTTTGCATGCATATGATCTAAAAACTAATGTGTTTTGTTGCTCTTGTGCATTTGCAGGTTTAGGGGTTCACATGTAGACACGTAAAATATACATGCACCTAATTTTGATTATATTAATATTGTTTTCTTCCTGAATCATATTCTCAACATTTCATCACATTCTATCTCTTAATTTAATAAATCATTATTTATTGAATTAAGTCTTCTTTCAGTGATTGAATTAATCAATTTAATTTAATTAACCTTACATCCCTATTTAATTAAATAAATCATTTTATTTGATTAAATTCTCTAAAGTCCTCTTATTAAATTAAATAAATTAAACCTTATTTGATTTAATCTAACATGTTCCTTCTTGGTTAAATAAATCAAATCATTTATTTAATAAATCATTTCCTCTCAATTCTTGACTTAAATTAATTCATAAATCCAAGTCTAGATTGTCACATCATCTAATTCTTCATTAAGTTAATCAAAACCATGATTAAGTTAAACCCTTTCACTAAAATCCTCTAGAGAATGCAACTTGCACAATAAATCAATTACTTTGATTTATTAAATTGCCTATTTTCTCTCAAAATGACATCAAAAGGGAATATTCCTTCAATTTGAATTCAAAATTCAAATGGGCTTGGTCCTTCCAACAAGGAATTCAATGCCTTTTACATGTCCTTATGCATTGAGCCAAGTGACATTAACTCCATTCTTCTCTCCCCCCAACATGTTAGTTCACAAATTCAAATTTGAATCCAATGGCATTTATCATACACATTGACCAAAATGTGCTCATTCCTCAACCATTCACATCTTGACAAGTGGCACTTGGCCATTGGATGTTGAATGATCCCACATTGCCTATTTTCACTCTCTCTTCTATTTTGGAAATCTATAAATGAGAGACTCTTCCTCTCATTCAATCATCCACAATTTGAATAGACTTACTATACTCAACTTCATCCTCATCCACAATCATATGCAAATTTACTCTCTTCATATTGAGAGCCAATTTTGCCATTTTAATCAACCATTCATCACTTTTCAAGATTTGCAATACGGTTATGCTCAAATCTCTTTGGAGATTTGACCATTTCTCCATCACATACCATTGCTACTTAGGAATTCATAAAGGGCCAATTGCAACACTTCATTGGAACCAATTCCCCCATAAGATAATCATGCTATTAACTTAATTAGGATTTAGTTTAAATTTTAGTTTCTTATATTGTATTCTTCTTTCCTAATTTAGTTTGAATAGATGGATTTTATGGGGAATCTCTCATACTTTTTTGCATGCATATGATCTTACAACTAATGTTTTTTGTTACTCTTGTGCATTTGCAGGTTTAAGGGTTCATATTTTGGTGCTAAAAAGGAGGGCTAAATCAAAAATTCAATCACGTGTTTTTAAAAAATTCTACAGTTTTTGACATTTTTTTGCAGACACAGGAAACATAGCCATGCGGTGCTATATTGCACCGCTTTCAGCACCGCGACGCAATACTTTGCCGCTCTCAGAGAAGCGACGCCATACTGACCCGTGCTTGATTTCCAAACATCGCCACGAATTCTCCCTGCCTATCTTTTTTTTAATCTCCTAACTCCACCGCGCGGTTCTATACTGCGTCACTTTTAGCACCGTGATGCCATATCGCACCATGCCTCCTCCAAACTCCACCGCTCTAGCTTTCCCACCTAATAATTTTTAATTTTCAAATAAGGCCGCTTCCAAATTGCACTAGTTACCTCTTTCGTGTCGCTTTTTCACTCTTTGTTTCTGCAGAGCGCTATCCAAAGTCAGCCGCACGATGCTATATAGCGCCGTTTTTACCCAAACTGTGCTGCTTTTGCTAACTATGCTGCACTTGTAGTTTTTTGGATTTTTAATTTTTTTTTTTGTAATGCAGGAACTTCTCGACGTCATAACTTTTAACTCAGATGTGGGTTTTGGCTGAAATTTTATAGGTGGTTTCTTTATGAGATAGGTTGGATGCCATCTTGGCACATTTTTGGGGCTTCAAACTTTGATCTTGGCACTCAAAATGACATTTTAAAGTTTTTTCGTAGTTTTTTGAAAGTTGATTCTATTAATAACTCAAATTTCATATTTCCAATTTCAAATGTTAGTTGGAAATTCATCCTACTTGAGTTTTAGAAAGTTTTTGGAAAAAAATAGGACTCTCAAAGTCATAAATGGAAAATTACCAAAAATGGAAAAATCTAAAAATTGTTGAAATTTGCTTAAAAAGGAATTTTTTTGCTCAAAAGTGAAGGAAGGAAAACAAAGGTCAAAGGTTTTTTATGAAATCATCATATCATTGTATCAAGTGTTTTTAAATACTTTTGGGGAGAACTTATAATCCCTTTCTAAGGATTTGATACTTTCATGCTTTAGCAACACTAGATTTACTTTGGGTTTAAAAAGAACAAGCAAATTTCCTTTTCCAAACAAAGTAGGAGATTCATTATGGCACCATGTTCATTATGCACAAAGTGTTTTTAAACACTAAAGTGTTCTTCAACACTCTTTAAGGATTTTAGATTCTTGTTTAAAAGAAATTTGTTAATGTCATTTTCCTTAGAATCACTAAACTTCCTTTGGGTTTTAAAAAGAACAATCAAATTTCCTTTCATAAGTTGCCAAAGGGCTAAAAGGAACCTTAGACAAACATACTAGATTTTATTTAAAGGGTTAACAAATTGAACAAGGCAATCTCACATTTCCTTTGGTGCTTAAAAAGAAATCATTATTGCTTTGAGGGATTTAAAACGAACATGTGTTTTTTGTGCCTTGTAATCTTTTTTGCAAAATAGTGTCATTTAAAAAGGCGTATGTGCTTCTCTCGCCCTTCACAACGATCTTGAGAATCAAAAGTCTTTTTGGTGACACTAAGTTTCATAAAATATTTCCTCCACATTTCAATTTGGGAACCTAACAATTCAACAAAACATGGGAGTGTGAGTGAAGTTGTTGCAAGTGTTCTCCCTTTGTTTCTAAATGAAAGTTGATCGAACTATGGATAAGTTTATTCGCTTGTGGGAAAAAGTACTCACCCAAGGGAACGACCCAATCAGGAACATGCTAAAGCCAAGTGACTTCCAACTAGTATATAAGTGTGGCTTCTTGAGGAAAGTTCAAGAATCATGAGGATTATTCCGACGAGATGGACATAAATGGACTCTCGCCGATATTGGATAATCCCCCACGAATGGGATGCCCAAATTAGAACCCTTTGTTTAGAAAAGGCCAAATCCTATCTATTTTTTGGTGCAAGAGGTCATGTCCTTTGAAGCCACCCCATGTTATACATGCGGTTTTGTTGTAGAGATGGAAAGTATGCCATGGGAGATTCATGGGTACTAATGTTGTGCTGACCCGAGAAGTGTGTGTCGTGGAGGGGAGCCAGTGTGGTCAAACATTTAGCCATCCGCACAAAATATGCGCAGCTGGATTCGTCCAAGTGGGAACCCAACAAATATTTCCTTTTCAGCCTAGGGTTATTCATGTGCTTTGAATCGAAACACTTTGCTTGGATCTAAAATAGTGGAAAACAAACATTCAACGAATCATCAGAATTTCCAACCCTTTAGGGAAGCAAATACCTTTGAAAAATTCAAGTTCTCATGCTTGCCCTATGGATTTCATCCTTAGAGGCTTCTAAGCATTTGGATTTCATCTCAATTTGCTTACTAAAGTCAACAATAGGTAACCTTTGCCTTGATTTTCCTTGATTTTCCTTGATTTTCACATAATGCACTTTGTGGGATGAAAGAAAATTAGGGTATTGGACATTCAGTTTGAAAAGCATAAATCAAGAAAGTGTTTGTGGTAAAAATAACCAAATCTAAGCAAGATAAACAAATAATTGAACCACACATGTTCTTGGTCCCTTTTGAGTCATTTGGTTTCCATGCAGACATTGGTCTTTTGGTTTGAATTAATTCTACGGAAAAGCATGTTCTTCATCACCTTGGTCTTGTAAGTAAGTCCTCATAGGGTCATCTAGGATCAAAATAATCACTTCATCCATCCAAAAATCAATCAAATCCCACCTCACCAACAAATTTTGGAACTTGGCAACATCACTTATGCTAGACTTTTGGAAAATCAGCATCACCATGTTTGACTTAACACACCTAGTCAAATTATCAATCTTCTTGAACAAATTTTCCTCTAGGATAACACAACTTCCTAAGGTCTACTAGTTCATGATAACTTTGATTGGCTTAACACACTTAGCTAATTCATTCTCTTATGTGATTTTTACCTAGGTTAACACAACTTCCTAGGGTTTACAAATTCACCATCATCTTGTTTGACTTAACGCACTTAGTCAAACTATCAACCAATCAAAATCAAATCAAATCAATTCCTAAAGTATAGAATTGATCCAAAGTTCCTAGAAGTTCAAACACCCATATCATTCACCCTTTTTATCCTCCATCTCATCATTGGTCCTAAACACCTTAGAGATTCACTCTTGCAACAAGGTCAAAACACAAGAGGAACATGGAATATAAACTTGATCCATCTATCACGAGTAATCCAAGTCAACCAAACTATCCAAGTCTCACAATGCCAATTGATTATCGAAACTCACATTTAGACATGGAATCATTATCTTGTCCAAACCTAAAAGGTATAACGAATGTGAATATGCCCAATCTAAAGTTTGGAACACCTTTCCCAATGATAGATTTAAATCCAAGTCCAAATTTGCAAATCTATTAACCAAGAGCTCAATGCATGAGTTTTCCAAACAACATTATCCCACCAAATCCATACATTCCAAGTGCAACTTTACCAAACATGACCATTTCAAATCCATACTTGGTGAATTTTGGGATAGATACGATTGCAAATCCCATCAATGTTCAAAATCCAAGCAATATGTTGACAACTCTAGGTATTGATCCAAGTGAAGGTAACACCATACGAAATCAAAGTTACCTAAATCAAGGAAATATGATTCTCAACCACAACAGTGTTCAAGGTCAACCTATAATACCAAATCAAAACATCATACCAAATCCTCCCTTTTTTCCATCAATATCGCAACAACCGATAGAAACCATCCAAGCAACCCTAACAATCAACACCATTCCCAATCCACCACCACCACCACCAAAACACAACATAAAAAATTCATTCTCCATCATGTTGCAAGCCACTCAAGAAGCTTCCCACAAAAAGGCTCTCCAAAACCAACAAGCTGCTCAGCAAGCACAAGTGGCTCAAGTATCCCAAAAAGCTCAAGCTCAAGCCCAACATCAAGCTCAACAAGCACAAGTGCAAGCACAATTTCAGGCACTATTGCAAGAAATCCATGAACAATTCCATCAACAAGTAGCACAACCAGGAGCCCAACAAAAAGCTTTGTTGGCACAACAACATTAAGACCAACAACAACAAGAAAAACAACAAGCATTGTTGGCACAACAAATGCAGGCATATCAGCAAACCTTACTCGCTCAACAAAGCTTGCAACAAACTCCCAATACAATTGTCAAAAATAATAATCAAGATCTATCCATCAAGGAATTCCTTGAAGATACATCCACCCCATCTGATGATCAAATCAACATACATCAAGAGACATTTTTTAGTCATGATCAAGACCCCTCCTACAAAGATCTATTTCAAGGAGTGTTGATGTTATTTGATCCTATTGACATAAACCAAGATCCATCCACCAATGATCGTATTCAAAATGTCTCTACATCACCTAATGAATTAGAGGAAATATCTCAAGAATTTATTCCAAAGCATGATCAACATCTTTCACCAAAGTCTAGCAGTGGACCTTTCCAAGACATATTGACATCCTTTGACCTCATGGTTACAAATATTGAAGAAATTCTCAACTCACCATTTGATCCAAGTCCACTCAAAGATCAAGAGGATATTGAGCCACTTCCAATGCCTTATGACGATGTCCAAGAACCCTTTGAAAGGAATCCATCCTTTGAAGTTGACCCATGTCAAGAACTTGATCCAAAGCATGTTGAAAGCAATTTCAATATTAATGAAGATCAATAATTTTTATATGCAAGATACTACAATGAGGTGATGGCAACTCTCCTAAAAGATGTCATAAATAATGATCATATCCATATAGCACATACCCCTCCATCTACCCATAAGATGCTTTCTTTAGATGGACACGCAGATGATTGTCATTCAAAATAAGAGTCTCATACTCTTACTAAGGAACAAGAGTCTCTTACTCTTAACATTTGTACACATGATTAAGACATAGAGAAATCTAGAGAAATATCATAAACAAATCATGAAGAAGGCTTCTACATAAGTCGTGAATCAGAAACATCCTATGAAGTGAGTCATGAGGAAGAATTTTGTGTGGACAGTGAAGCATCAACACTTCTTGAAGAAGCACTACAATCTGATATCTCACAAGATCAAGCTAAAGATATCATTTAGGAATTCATCCCACTTATGGAAGATCCTATCACTTATAAACTTGGATCACTCACCTTTGTAAGGGAAAAATATCTTATCAATAAAAGAGTTGTCACCTTTGAAGATCCACCATAGAGCAGAGAAGGAGCAACACCTTGTTTCTAAGGTAAATCATATTCTATGGCAAATTAATTATCAAGGTAGAGGATTAGGCCTACATGAATAGGGTATCCTAGAACTAGTGCAAATTGTTGGCAATCTTAAGTGTTAAGGCCTTGGTTATTAAAAAATCAAGGGATCTCAACATATCAGTAATACTTCCACAAAATTGGGGGCAACTTCGTCTTGAGCAAACATCAACATAGGGAGCACGAAGAATCCTTATGATGAAACCAATGCCAATACTACAACCCACCACATCATGAATCTTCATCCACCCATCACCCCATCCACAAGTTCGAACCAACGGCAAAAGAAAGATTCAAATCAAAGGACGAAGAAGGTCATCAAAGAAAAAAAAGTGAAGCACGAAGGACAAATAAAATACAAGTGGATACCAAAGAATACAAAGAATGACTATCCCTACCAAACTCTATTAGTCAAAGAAACTATGGGGAAAAATAAAAATGGGGCAAGTATCCATCAAAGATGTCCACAAAAGAAAAATCATGCTTCTCAAGTGACATACAAAGTGTATCAAGCAGTTGGTCCTAATTCCATGCACACTTCCATATCCACCCATCATTGCTCATCTTCCCAAGTTTGGAGAGTCAAAGGTTCCAAACTATCGACCAATCCGTCCGTTATTCCTAAACACACTCCATCCATGCCTCCACACATGATATCCAAATCTCACATTGACCATGTATTGGAAGTGACCCTTCATCATAAGGATTCAGAAGGCACTCTATCACGATGTGCACACAAAGACAAAGTTGACTCTGGTATCAGCAAAGAAAATCAGGGATCTCAAAATTTGTATTCAAGTGTACGTGTCTTGGCAAAGAAAATTCTTCAAATAGGATATCAATGGAATATTAGGATAGAAGCATCAACATCAACACCACCAAGTGGTTCAGCATCAGCTTAAAATCTCTCAGAAAATACAAAAAAATAAATAAAAATACAAAAATCCAAAAAATAAAAAAAAGGATTCAAAACAGTCAAGAGAAAAATCATCCATCCTCTAGCGAAAACCATTTTGGTGGCGCTTTGGATAGGTACCATGATGAAAACCTGGCAAATAGGTGTCATGTGTAGAATCGAGAATCTACGGGCACGAGTTCAAGAGAAAGCATCTTATCACATCCATAATAAAGCCAACATTTCAACCATAACATTCGTTCATCCATGAATTGTTTATCTAAACCATTACCATCTATCTGCATTATCTTGATAAAATCTTGGGGCACAATTGACACTTGTTTATAGTAAACATCTTGACATGGGTCATTTTCATTGATCCTATCCCACCCAACATTATGTGAGCCTTGAAGCATTATCTGAATGAGCATTCCTTTGTTCGAACACCTTATCTTATCGCAAGATAATCCTTGGCATCCTTTGCATGCTTACCATATCCATCCATCCACACATATATCCAAGAATCCACCCGTGGCCTTCCATACATTGCTAGACACTGGGGGCAGATATTTGCATCTTGCTTCAAGAATAAATCTTGATATATATCATCCAACTTATGTGATGGTCTGAACATTGGAAAACATGAAAGCAAATTGGCTAAAGCATTTGTGAGCATCAATCCAAATCACTAGCCCATGGCATATTTTGATAGGAAGACATTACTTATCAAGCTTTATCTTTCATCGAACATCAATCCAAGCAATCAATATCAGTTGCATCTAATGTGTACTTCAATGTCACATCAAATCATCAAAACAATTTTTCTCCAAATCAAGCTTCATTAATCGAATCCAATCAATTATCACCTTGTTTGACTTAACACACTTAGTCAAACTATCATCTTGTGCACGAGTTTAATCTAGGATAACACAACTTCCTAGAGTTTACAAGTGCATTATCACTTTTGTTTGACTTAACACACTTAGTCAAACTATCAATCCATCAATCTAATTGATCAACATTAAGCTTGGTTTTCAACAAAATTTCAAACAGAGCGCTGATATCATCACATATCCAAATTGTCAAAATCGTGTGAAAAATTCAAAAACATTTAGAAAATCCATCAAAAAATTCAAAAACATTTAGAAAATGCATCAAAAAATCTGAAAATCAAAAGCATCCAAATCATCAAAAATCCAAAAACATGTTGAAATATTAGAAAATCTTCAAAAAATTCATCATTGAGTCTTGTCAATTTTTCACCTTGTCGAACTACATCGTCTCTGAGTTTGAACATAGGAAAGGTTGATCTTTGATCATCCCCCAAGATAGTAAGGTTAGTCCTTTAGGTGTCTGTCGCATTGGCAATCTATTTTCCCATCTAGCCTGCATCTAAGGTTAATCCTTTAGGCATCCATCGCATTGGCAATCCGTTTGCCCATTTATTTCACATCTTAGGTCCGTCCTTAGGTGTCCATCACAATAAAAATGGAAATCCATTTTCCCATCTTTCTCATTAGTAGTCAAGTCACTTGTCATCCAAACTATGTCGTCTCTGAGGTTAAATGTAGGCAAGGCCATCCTTGATTGACCCCCGAGACACAAAATACCAAAAACATTGAAAAATGTGAAAATACCAAAAACATTTGTAAAACATCTCAAAATACCAAAAACAGCCTCAAAACATCTGAAAAACCCAAAATGGTGCACCTATCTCATCTCACTTTCACCCATGATTGTCATCACTCATAATAAAGCAATCGTCACTTTCACCCTTTGGTGAGTCAGTCTGAAGCAAGTTTAGCAGGTTCTTAAGTGAACACCTAATCGTCAAAGTCTTGGAAGTCTAAGTCAGTAAGCAAGCAAGTTGGTCAACTCAGAGTATCAATAGCTTATCACCCAAATCAGTCCCATGAAAACCTTGATCACTACATGTCCTAGGATGAAGCTTTATTGCAATGGACATAAGCATCAGGTACTCCACAGTAGTTAGTCTTGGCTAGTGGTATGAAGAACATCAACTTGTTTTTTTACTTTGTTTGGTCTTTTTGACTTATCTTATTTTGTGCTCGTTCTAAGGACCTCTCAATGATGCCTAAAAAAAACAAGTTTAGAGAGAAAGGAATGGGGAAAAGATCATTATCTTTTTGATCTATTGTGCTTTTTGGATACTCTTGTAAAATAACTTGGTGAATACTTGCTTTGTTAGGTCCGTCCTAGCAAGGTTTCTGTATGTCAAGTGTGAACAAGAATACTCCTATCTGATTGACGAGTAATTAGCCATCCTGGTCCCTTATACCTTGATGCATCGTACCTATGTGTGTTATCAAACATAAAGTAATTAGCCCTTTGAAAATCCCAACTCCTAGCAATGCAAATCATCATCATCATCATAGTGTAGGCTTGTGGATCCTCCTTTCATCCATATTATTCTTCTTATTTTTTTATCTTTACTAAAATTTCTATCTAAAATCAGTTTGTTGTATCAAAATATACACAAGGCTACCCATGGCCGATGACTGTCTATACATCATCAGAATTGTCTACATCAAATAATTATATTGAGTCCTCTGATCAATAGAACCACTCCTCTCATATTTTATCACGATCTCGATAGGAAAATCGTACATTTCTGCTCGATATCTCAAGGGGGCAGTATACCAACGTAATCCTTCCACTGGAGCAACAGTGAGGCATTTGAAAAATCAATAAAATTTTGAACTTTGATCACAACAGTTTATTTCTTTGAATCAATGCAACAAGTACATTGCTTCAAAGAGGGGCAAAATGTAGACACGTAAAATATCCATCCACCTGATTTTGATCAAATTAACATTGTTTCTTCCTGAATCATATTCTCAGCATTTCATCACATTCTATCTCTTAATTTAGTAAATCGTTATTTATTGGATTAAGTCTTCTTTTAGTGATTAAATTAATCAATTTAATTTAATTAACCTTACATCGCTATTTAATTAAATAAATAATTTTATTTGATTAAATTCTCTAAAGTCCTCTTGTTAAATTAAATTAATTAAACCTTATTTGATTTAATCTAACATGTTTCTTCTTGATTAAATAAATCAAATCATTTATTTAATAAATCATTTCCTCTCAATTCTTGACTTAAATTAATTCATAAATCTAAGTCTAGATTGTCACATCATCTAATTCTTCATTAAGTTAATCAAAACCATGATTAAGTTAAACCCTTTCACTAAAATCCTCTAGAGAATGCAACTTGCACAATAAATCAATTACTTTGATTTATTAAATTTCCTATTTTCTCTCAACATAGCATCAAAAGGGAATATTCCCTCAATTTGAATTCAAAATTCAAATGGGCTTGGTCCTTCCAACAAGGAATTCAATGCCTCTTACATGTCCTTGTGCATTGAGTCAAGTGACATTAACTCCATTCTTCTCTCCCCCCAACATGTCATCTCACAAATTCAAATTTGAATCCAATGGCATTTATCATACACATTGACCAAAATGTGCTCATTCCTCAACCATTCACATCTTGACAAGTGGCACTTGGCCATTGGATGTTGAATGATCCCACATTGCCTATTTTCACTCTCTCTTCCATTTTGGAAATCAATAAATGAGAGACTCTTACTCTCATTCAATCCTCCACAATTTGATTAGACTTACTATACTCAACTTCATTCTCATCCACAATCATATGCAAATTTACTCTCTTTATATTAAGAGCCAATTTTGCCCATTTTAATCAACCATTCACCACTTTTCAAGATTTGCAACAAGATTATGCTCAAATCTCTTTGGAGATTTGACCATTTCTCCATCACATACCATTGCTACTTAGGAATTGGGAAATGGCCAATTGCAACACTTAATTGACACCAATTCCCCCATAAGATCATCATGCTATTAGCTTAGTTAGGATTTAGTTTAAATTTTAGTTTCTTAAATTATGTTCTTCTTTCCTAATTTAGTTTGAATAGATGGATTTTATGGGGAATCTCTCATACTTGTTTTCATATGATCTAACAACTAATGTGTTTTTTTGCTCATGGTACCTATGTGTGTTATCAAAAATAACGCAATTGACCCTTTGAAAGTCCCAATTCCTAGCAATGAAAATCACCATCATTATCACCTAACTCATTAGTTATGCAATTGTTCTATCTTTCTTCTACACTAACATGGTATTATAATAGTAATCAAAACATCACCAATCCATACACCCTGCATCCACATGATTATTAACATAAAAACACATTGCATCATATCATTATCTTAATTTATGAGGAATAATATAAATTTTTTATTCTAAACATCTTAAGAAAGCATTACATCATTGAATCATACACAATAATTTGCATCCATTACCATTTGTATATCATTACACCACTATCAACATACATTACATCATTAAAAACATGAAAATATACAAAAAGAAATGCATCCATTACATACATCACATTGCATAAGCATAAGAATAGAAACATCTCATAGCATCATACATTTGCATATTATACATCTGCATATCATAAAGGGTGAATCATCTCATATATATCATCAAAAAATATTGTTATGATACAAATCAGATCAAGTGTACATCGAATACATGGTACAATAAGGCTAAAATACTATAGCCCGTATATCAAAAAATGGAACAAACTGTCTTGTGATCAAAAAGGCCTAGCCCTGCTGACTGTGGCCCTCACCCTCCCCTGCCTGCCTCTCACCATGATCCTTTGTCGGCCACCTCCCTGTCTACTGGGAGAAATTTGGCACTCTGCTCACTGATGGTACGACCTATCGGTAGTGCTACTGATAGTACTCAGCCTCTCTGATGGCCTCTTGGTACTCTTGAATGTCAACTGAACGACCCCAGGATGTGGAAGTAACACTCTCTAATTGCCTCTATTGGCCAATCTCCTGATCCCTCTCGGATCATGCCAGGTCTCTCTCCACTGTAGCTGTAACAATCTGCTACTGAGCCTCATCTCGCTCAGCAGTCAAAACCTATACCTGGCCCTATAGCTGCTAAATCAATGTGTCACGAGGATCTAGCTGACCCATTGGCATTTCACTTTTGAAATAGCAAAAAGTAGCGCAGTTTGTAATGTTCCAAACTGTGCTGCGTGGTGGACTTAGATAGATAAATGTGACTAACTGTCCCATGCGACGCTATTTGAGCAAGCGGCCAAGTTTACTAACCGAAAATCCCTAAATGACAAATTGGCCCGCGTGGCAATCTATGCACAAGCGGTCCTATATAGGACCACTCGGGCCTATTTGTGAATTTTTCGTAGTGCTATATCACATCGCGTCGACTCGACCGTACCTAAAACCTAATAAATGTGCGAATAACGAGAAAAATAAAGGTCGAATAGGGGTACATACCATGGGTCCTGTGACAATTGGTCATTGATATACGTGTACCCGCTCTGACACGTGTAGAGGAAGCTATCATTGTGCCATTTTCTCCAAAACTCAGAGCTCAAGTGTCAAATTTTTCAAGGTTAAGAGTGCAAATGTATTGAAAGTGACCTCTTGAGGTATATTTAAGCTTGAAAACTAGGGTTTTTTGACCTAATTTGACCTTCTAGCAAGGGTTTTGGTCCCTTGAACCCGTTTTCATCCAATTGAGAGTCATTTTGCATCCCTTCTGGCATTTTAATCCATTTTTTTGGCACTATGGGGCATTTTTGGCTTGTCAGGCACCTTGTCATCTTTTTGCGAGATCATCCAAAAAAATTAAAATTTTCGTCTGATCTCTCGAGGGGGTAGTATCCAACAATATCCTTCCGTTGGGGCAGTAGTGGGGCATCTGAAAAAAATTGAGAAAATCCTTAACCCTTGATCACAACATTTTATTCTTTGAATCAATGAAACATGTACATTGCTTCAAAGAGGGGCAAAATGTAGACATGGAAAATGTAAAAGTTCGTTTTGGCACACCTGATCCTGATTTACTGACAACATTTTCTCTTAAATCATTTTATTAGCATTTCATCACATTCTATCTCTTAATTTAATAAATCATTATTTATGGGATTAAGTCTTCCTCTTTCAGTGATTAAATTAATCAAGCTAATTTTTTTAACCTTACATCCTTGTTTAATTAAATAAATTATTTTATTTAATTAAAATATCTAAAGTCTTCTTATTAAATTAAATAAATTAAACCTTATTTGATTTAATCTAACATGTTCCTTCTTAATTAAATAAATCAAATCATTTATTTGATAAATCATTTCCTCTCAATTCTTGACTTAAATCAATTCATAAATCTAAGTCTAAATTGTCACATCATCTAATTCTTCATTAAGTTAATCAAAACCTTGATTAAGCTAATCTCTCTCACTAAAATCCTCTAGAGAATGCAGCTTGCACAATAAATCAATTACTTTGATTTATTTATTCATCCATTTTCCTTCCAACAAGACATTCAATTCCTCTTACATGTCCTTGACCTTGAGCCAAGTGACATTAACTTCATTTCCCTTCCCTCTTCAACAAGTCATCTCACAATTTCAAATTCAAATTTATGCATTTATCATGCACATTGGCCAAAATCTGCTCATTCCTCATCCAACCACATGTGGACAAGTGGCACAATACCATTGGATTATCTTTTGTCCCACATTGCTCAAACCTTGATTTCTCTTCCAAATTAAAAGTTATAAATTGGAGACTTCTCTCCTCATTTCTCATCCACAATCATATGCAAAGTTACTCTCTTCACATTGAGAGCCAATTTTTCCCACTTTAATCAACCATCAATCATCTTTCAAAATTTGCAACATGGTTATGCTCAAATCTCCAAATTGCTCAATCAATCAACATTGCTACTTAGGAATTGGGAAAGGGCCAATTGCAACACTTCATTGGCACCAATTCCCCCATAAGATCATCATGCTATTAGCTTAATTAGGATTGAATCTCTTTTGTTTCAAGTTTATTGTGTTCTTCATTTTCCTAGTTTAGTTTGAATAGATGGATTTTATGGGGAATCTCTCATACTTGTTTGCATGCATATGATCTAACAACTAATGTGTTTTGTTTCTCTTGTGCATATGCAAGTTTAGGGGTTCATAGTTGGTTCAAGCTAAATTTTGATGGTGCCTCATGTGGAAATCTAGGGTTCTCAGGGGTAGGTTGCATTATTAGGGATTGGAGTGGAAAGTTGGTTGGCAAGATGGTAGAGCCTCTACCAAAAGGAACAAATAATTTGGAGGAAATGGAGGTAGTGATTCTAGGTTTCAGGTTGTGTCAAGAGTTAAAAATAAAAAAAATAGCCATTGAGGGTGATTCCACACTAGTAATCAATGCTCTCAGAACATGGAGGTTGATGAATTGGAAGTTGGAAGTGAAGCTGGAGGAAGTCTTGAACCTGATAGATAGCTTTGAATTGGTGACTGTCTCACACATCCTTTGAGAAGGAAATATGGAAGCGAATTGGATATCTAATCTGGGGGCTGATGGGATTTATTTAAAAGAGAAAGAGGCTTAACTAGGAGTAATGAAACCATGGGAAGCTGGTTGGGCACCTCACCATATGTAATTTTGTGGAAATTTTGGGTTTCTTCGTAGTTATCAGGCGTCAATAAAGGCTTGTTCTAGGTGTCATTCCAAGGTGGCTTGGGCTTGCTAGTTCATTGGCTATCCATATGGCAATGTGCATGCAAATGTGAAGTGTGAAGTAAGATTAAATGAAGTATCATAATTGTTTCTTGTACCTCAGGTATCTTCCATCAACGATAATAATGGGAAGTAATGGTAGATCTACGGTTCAATTGTTTGGGTTATGGTACACTCTCCTTGTTGGTAATCCATGTCTTGTCCTCATGTACGTCGAGTGCTAGATGGCATGTAAGTAGAAATTTTGGGGCTGGCACACATGATTTTTCCTATTGTAGTAAGTGCACTTGGCTGGGCGAAATGTAAGTAATAAATACCATCGGGTAGTGCAGGTTCTGCTAAAGTTTGTATTTTTTTCCTGTTTTGATATAGCTCTATGAGGATGGTAGAGAGGTCCAATTTTACTATGGAGATGAATGTGGAAGCATTGGTGAGTCATAGACCTTGACACTCCTATCCAATTGGACTATAAAGCCTTGTATACAACATTCAAAGTAGTTATGGACCAACGTATAAAGAGGATCATGCTAAGGATAGACCCACATCCGGTGGTGGCGGTGAAGATGATCTTGGGCAAGGGGTATTTGGGGAACCAAGAGACATTCTGGGTTAACACCCATATTGTCTCTAATTCCTAGTGTCTATGCTTGATGTTTGGATATTGATGGTGGAGGTAAAGGCGATAATGAGAAAGCTCTTCAAAAAAGAGCTTCTAGGTGTGAAAGATGAGACCCTACAGGAAACATTCATTGGTCATGGTGCATTGCGGCCCAGTGATCTCCCTCTGGTAAAGATTCCCTATGAGGTACTCAAACTTTATCCTTTGGTGCTAGATTTAAAGGGAGTGACTTTGGTTCATCATCAACAAATTTTAGCCTATGGGGTTAGTTTCTTGAAGAAGATGTTGGGGCTCATTCCTGCAATTGACTTCGATTGGATACCTGAGTTCGATCAATTGGCCAAATTAAATGGCTTCTAGTAAATGGTAATTATGTGTGTGTCTTGGAAACAATATGTGAATAGTGTTTGTAATCAATAGTGTTTAATATTTTATTTCTAATCTTTAAGGCTCGACCTGAGAGCCATTTTTGGGGTGTCGGTTGGGTTTGGGAAGGGTAGGGGATGTATGTTGGATGGATTTTTTCTTGCCTCCATGTATAGTGGCTGGGGTGGTCATTTCTTTTTCTCTACTAGATAGGGTTTGGTACTGGTTCCATATGACACCTACAAGGAGATGATATGTAATATTTTTTACAGTTTAATAGAATTACAATTATGCCTCAAAAAAGAGATTAGGACAATATTAAATAAATGAAATTCTATTTAATTAATAAAAAATGATGAAAAAGAGAATTAATTAAATAATGTATTATAATTCATTTAATAGAGGAAATTAGGATTTTTGATGCAACAAAATGTGAAATGCAGTGATATTCAATGATAATGATGTTGATGATGAGAAAATGTCATTTAGGATGTGTGATAAGTGTTAGGTCAATTTTACATGTCTACATTTTGCCCCTATTTGAGACAAAGTATTGGTTGCTTTGTTTAAAATATTTCGATGTTAAGATCAATATTTTAAATTTTTTATATGCCCCACTATGCCTCGGTGGTCAGCGAAATGATGGTAGGACTCAAAAACAAAGAAAAATTTACCATCCCATGTTGGGTTGTTTGTATCAATCAAAATTCTCCATTGTGCATGCAAAAGGCTCAAAGATGTAAGAGGTTTGATCGAAGATGTGTGTGAGAAGATTTCAAAATTTTGATTAAGATTTCTGCATTACTTTGTCATGGAAATGATATTGATTCTTCAATCTTTTTTGAGAAGAAATGAGGTTGATATATAGAATTTGTGTTTTGAAATGAACGCTCAAGATTGCGTAGTAGAATATCCTGATCAACGGTTCAAAACTGTTGAGAGGATTTACATGGGAATAATTAGTCCAAATTTATTATGTAATTGGTGTGATTAAATAAATCATTTTGAGTGTTCAATGGGATTGAGGAAATATATTGAATAATCTGTGGGATTGAAGAATAGATTGATCTATCAGGAATAGATGGATCAGTCAAAGAATATAGTGAGAAATCAGTGGTTCGTATTTTACTTAATCATGAAAGTGGGTGAGGATAATTAATTAATCCTTTTGAGTTCAACATGAAAATCAAGTTTGACTTTTTCAAACAAAGTGGTATTTATTTTATTTGATGATGTTTTGATTAATTTATTCAATTATTCAAATTTAGGGGAAAGTGATTTAATTAAACTATTATGTTTTAATAATTTAATTGACTTGGGGAATAAAGCGAATTAGCGACATAATTAAATAATTGATGTTATTTAATTAATCGGGAGGAATAAAGTTTGATTAGGACTATATTAAATAAATGAATTTTATTCGATTAGTAAAAAATGATGAAAAGATGAATCAATTAAATAATGTATTATTATTCAATTAATAGAGGAAATTAGGGTTTTTGATTAAATTGATGTGAAATGCATTGATACTCAGTGATAATGATGAGAAAATTCCATTTAGGATGTGTGATAAGTGTTAGGTCAATTTTACATGTCTACATTTTTCCTCTTTGAGACAAAGTATTGGTTACTTTATTTCAAAGATTTCGATGTTAAGATCAAGATTTAATTTTTTTTTATATGCCCAACTATACCTCAGTGGTCAATGGAATGATGGTAGGACTCAAAAACAATTAAAAACTTTACCATCCCATGTCAGAGTGTGTTTGCGAAGATGTTGGGTTGTTCGTATCAATGCGAAGTCTCCATTGTGTGTGCAAAAGTTTTAAAGATGTGAGAGGTTTGATCAAAGATGTGTGTGAGAAGATGTCAACAATTTGATTAAGATTTATGCATTACTTAATTATGCAACTGATATTGATTATCTGATCATTTTTTAGAAAAAATGAGGTTGTTATATAGAATCTGTGTTTTGAAATGAATGCTTGAGATTGCAGAGTAGAATATCCTGATCAACGGTTCAAAATCATTGAGAGGATTTATATGGGAATAATTAGTGCAAATTGATTATGTAATTGGTGTGATTGAAGAAATCATTTTGATTGTTCAGTGGGATTGAGGAAATAGATTGCATAATCTATGGGATTGAAGAATAGATTGATCTATCAGGAATATATGCATCAGTTAGAGAATAGAGTGAGCAATCAGTGGTTCATAATTTACTCAATCATGAAGGTGGGCAAGGATAATTAATTAATCCTTTTGAGTTGAATGTGCAAATCAAGTTTGAATTTTACAAATAAATTGGTATTTATTTCATTTGATTTTTTTATTATGTTTTGATTAATTTATTCAATTATTCAAATTTAGGGGAAAGTGATTTAATTAAACTATTATGTTTTAGCAATTTAATTGACTTAGGGGAATAAAGTGAAATAGTGACATAATTAAATAATTGATGTTATTTAATTAATCAGGAGGAATAAAGCTAAATTAGGACTATATTAAAGAAATGAATTTTATTTAATTAGTAAAAAATGATGAAAAAGTGAGTTTATTAAATAATGCATTATTATTCAATTAATAGAGGAAATTAGGGTTTTTGATGCAATTGATGTGAAATGTAGTAATATTCGATGATAATGATGTCGATGATGAAAAAATTTCATTTAGGACGTGTGATAAGTGTTAGGTCAATTTTACATGTCTACATTTTTCCCCTCTTTGAGACAAAGTATTGCTTGCTTTGTTTCAAAGATTTTGATGATAAGATCAAGATTTTAAAAAAATTATATGCCCCAATGGTCAGCAAAATGATGGTAGGACTCAAAACAAAGAAAAAATTACCATCCCATGTCGCAGTGTGTTCATGAAGATGTTGGGTTGTTTGTATCAATGTGAAGTCTCCATTGTGCATGAAAAAGCATCAAAGATGTGAGAGGTTTGACCGAATATGTATGTGAGAAGATGTCAAAATTTTGATTAATATTTTTGTATTACTTCATTGTGCAAATGATATTGATTCTCCAATCATTTTTGAGAAGAAATGAGGTTGTTATATAGAATTTGTGTTTCAAAATGAACACTCAAGATTTCATAGTAGAGTATGCTAATCAACGGTTCACAACCGTTGAGAGGATTTAGATGGGAATAATCAATTCAAATTGATTACGTAATTGGTGTGATTGAAGAAATCATTTTTAGTGTTTAGTAGGATTGAGGAAATAGATTGCATAATCTATGGGATTGAAGAATAGATTGATCTATCAGGAATAGAAGGATCAATCAAAGAATAGAGTGAGCAATTGGTGGTTGTAATTTACTCAATCATGAAAGTGGGTGAGAATAATTAATTAATTGATATAATTAATTAATCCTTTTGAGTTGAATGTGCAAATCAAGTTTTACTTTTGAAAACAAAGTGGTATTTGTTTTATTTGATTTTTTGATTAATTTATTCAATTATTCAAATTTAGGGGAAAGTGATGTAATTAAACTATTATGTTTTAATTATATAATTGAATTAGGGGAATAAAGTTAATTAGAAATATAATTAAATAATTGATGTTATTTTTTTTAAAGAAAAAGGCATAGTGCCTATATATATATATATATTGATAGACAAAATATATACAATAATTTATTTTTTTGTATCATACTAGCCCTATCTCATGCTTCCCACCTGTTGAGTCTCAAAAATGCAGGTTTTCACTAGAAGAGTTTGCCAAGCTCTTACAACACTTTTGGCCAACGTACAAGGCCAATTGATGCAATTGTACCTTCTGCTCTTCAGGCTCTACTAGACCTAAGCGGGTGAACCTAATGAATGATGCAGATTTAAAATGAACTTCCTGATGCAATAATCTACCCACAATGGCAAGGGTGGTGGATAGACAAATATACTACAACTACTCCTACTCCTACTGCACAAATGAAAGGATTTGAATAAATTGCTTGATATGAAATTCTATCTCTGGGTTGAGTCAGATCAATGCCTTCTATCCACATGGGCAATGGAGTCAAAACAAAAATGATATATGTTCTCTCTTGTTGGCTTAACTCTAGTTGTTATGCACATTAAAATGAAATCTTACTGACTGGCATATAACTTCATTTATTTATGTCTTGCATAAAATGTGCTGGGATATTTCTTAATCTGGTTCTACTTCAACAATCCAAATGAAATCCTTAAATCACTATGATTTATTAGAAGACTTTTAACTTTTCCTTGTAGACACCAACTAATTAAATCACACAAAATGGGAGAACACTTTGATAAATCAGAAATATACTTGATACACTGATTTAAATGACAAAAAGATCTCAAGTTGGAGACAACCAAAGATAAAGAATTTAGATTTTTTTAATATAACAACTCAACACCAAAAGAAATTTACCAATTTAAAACATATTCTCCATTACACTATTCCAAGAAAGATCTGTGTATTTTTTACATTCCCCAATCCCTTCTCGGGAAAAATTTGACTACTACCCTCTAACTTCTCAATCTCCTTCTGCAACTGAATTTTCAAAATATTTATACAATACACTTCAAGGGTTGTGACCCTTCATTTTTAGCTGCAACTACTTACATTCCTTAATAAAATATTCAATTTAATCGCCTTGTCGGAAAAATCAAACATCTTTACACAGTTTGGCCTTTGATTTTTCATTTTATGCATTGCCTTTACCTTTTAATTCCCGTAGCTTTTATTGCTTTACTGCATTACCACGGGTTTTGACTTACCCACCCACAGTATCGTGGTGTTTGACCACTGATGACCATCTACACCATTTACCACCACCATTGCGGTCTCCTCCTTACCTTCCCATGGTACTGTGATGGTTGTTCCACAAACTGCTAGCCATTCTTAACTCATCACCTATCCTCATCTACCGCGCTACCGCGGTCACTGGCTTGACTGCCAGTGGTACCGCGGTAGTTGATTCGTTGTTTAATGCCCATTCATCTGACTGCCTTTGCCAGCTGCTACATATTTACTGCGGCCACCACGGTCTATGGTTTGACCACACGCGGTGGTGCGGTAAACATTTTATGTCTCGTCCCTAGATGCTTCGCCATACTGCTCACTAACTACTTGTCTTCATTGACTCTATTGCTTTCCGGTTATGTCACCGCCACCACGATACCACGGTCAATGAATTGACCGTGCGTGGTGTGGCGGTGAAAATTATATGCCCACCTGTTTAACCACTACTGCCATACCGCAGGCCCCTTTGTGGGAGGTCATGGTAAGGCGGTAAACACATAAAGAATGAAAAATAAGGGAGCGGTACAATACATATGCCATTTTTGACTTTATGGAAAGGGAAAAAATGAATATTATATGAAAAGGATAGGAAAATGTGAGGGAAAAATGGGGAAACCCTTAGTTTTTCATATGGATTTTTTAGGTTCTAACACCACCCTTACAGAAAATTGTATGATGTCAATTACAATATCTGAAACATATTTTTTCAAGATTGGTAGCATTTACTATAGCCATTTACAAGCCTGTAACTTACAAAACTAGGCTACTTCATACTACATCTTGTATCACCTAGGTTTTATAACAAAATACTATTAAGCTTACTCCAACACCTGAAAGACCCCTTTTTGTTACTCTATTTCCATGTAGTTTTGACTTTCCATATCACATTGATTATTTGGACCCCAATTTGTAGTAGAATTTTGTCCACCTTGTAGTTGAGAAACTCCTCCCCACTGCTGACTTGTATTCACACCCAAGAATTCCCAAGGCACCAAATTTTTTCCTCCTTGTAATTTTGAATTTGCCCTCATTTGTAATTCTGAATTCTCACCATAGTATTCAAGTGGCATCTCATTCAAGTTTTATGTAGGATACCCTAATTCTTCTTTTTGTTGATTCCCCACATTTGAAGAACTCCCAATTTAATGTACACTAATTTGAACTGTGTTCACGATATAATTTTGCTGATGTTCATAATAGTTTTGTTCACCAAGAACTATAGACTGTAGATCTTGATGAATCCCAAATTGCTGCTACTGGATGCCTGGCTCTGAATTTTCTTGTAGTTGTTCGACTTGGGAATCCACTATATTAGCTTGATTCTATGGAGGTTCATGCTCATGCATTAATAGAGCCATAATTTCTTGTACTCTTTCGTTTGTTCTTTCTGCAACCCCAACCTCAAATTCTCTTTAATATCTTCTAAGTGTTACCAACATGAAATTTGAATCTTGCAAAGACAAAGATTTTAAAATTGTAATAATAATATTTTGGTATGCTAACTGGTGGAGAAGAAAATGCCTGGGAAATAGGCCACCCACATATCCGTGACCTTTCCACAAATCATAAGCTTGAAATGCTTTATTAAAGGCATCCCATTGAATGAAATCTTCATTTACAACCTTTCTAATCACTTTCTCAACTATTTCAACATCTTGTAGCAAATGCATAATGTTTGAAATGAAGATTGACATAAATTGAGAAGGATAAATTACCCTTTTTAATTGAGGCCTTATAATGTATTCTCCCAAAATGATTTTTATGTGCTTCTTGTATATTTCACAGTGATCCTTGAAAACCAAATGAAGCTTGACTTCACCAAGTTCTTCTGCAATTGGTAATTCCTATTCTCAAAATTGCATAAAGAATCTATAGTTCTTGGGGAAGAACTCCATTAACACTTGCTTACATTGTCTAGAGATGAAAGTGATGCACATAATTCACCACTACTTTTGTTTCATGTGCAAGTAATTAAAACCAACAAAAAACAATTGTTTTTGCATAGGAAATAAGCTTGCTATGTTAGCAAAGAATGAAAATGGACCTTAAAATAGTATTTAGTCTCATTAAATGAGATGTTCTTAGCATAGAAGTCCATAATTTCCTCCTATATTGCATCATACTTACAAATATTTTCTAAGCAAACTAAATTTAGAAAGATTAATAATCAGAGTACATTTTAGAGCTTAGAATGAAGTTAGACTGGCTTTATTTTACAAAACGTGCCAATGTGCTCATTTTATGTTGCCATTTACTTCGTACTTCAGACACATGCATGATATTTATTACATATTATGCTTTGAAAATATTATTACATTTGTAACCTTCACATAACACAAACAAATTAAAACAAAAAAAATTATCAGCCTGTGATTTCATCATAACTATGTAAATTTGAGTGGCGAAAGGATTTAATTATCTGTGCTTAGTTGATTTTCTTGCATCCCAACATGTGCCACAACTTTTACGAGGAAGAAAAACTCCAACTTGTCTGATATGAAAGATTGTACTCCATTGTAATACCTTGTGATAATCTCTTAAACATGATTACAACTGACACATTAATGACATGATATTTTATTGGATTTCCATATAAGCCACGTTTTCATCAGGCTTTTCCTTACAATGATTATACTCCTTACTTTGATTTGACCTTCAAATATAATGAAAAGTAGATGTCGAACAAATTGAGCTTGTAAATTTTTTTTATTTTTGATGATTTTGAAATACCTAATATGAGTTTCCATCAAAATCATTAAATACAAATCTCACCTCTTTTTTTTAACAACTCTTCTAATTTGGGATGAAATTTCCCAATCTCCACCACATGAGAATATATTCCTTGAACCTGATCAGAGCCAAAACTTGCCAAAAAATTTGGCATTGCATTGCCTTCTCTATATGTGTGAAGAATTTTATAGCACTCAAGTTTATCAAGCACAGACCAGGTTTGCTTGATAATATATGATAACCTTCAATTTAGAAACTTACACTCCCAACAAGCATTAAGTATCACCAATGAATCCCCTTTTAGCTAAACATTCACAATATTACTATTAAGAGCCCATTTTACTCCTTAGAGAAGAGCTTGAGCCTCTGTTAAGTTGTTAGTATCATCTGCCAACTTATAAGATTTTGCATTGATCACCATACCTTGATGATTTCTGATAACCACCCTTGTGCTAGATAGGTCTAGGTTTCCCCTCAACACTCCATCAAATTTAACCTTGTATGCCCTTGAAGGTGGTGGAATCCAAGTGATTGAACTTCTATTAATTTTTTGTAGAGGCCGGTGTAAACTAATTTTGAAGGGAAAGATTATATGGGGCCAAGTTGATAATTTTTTTGAATCCCAATCTATAAATATTGAGCCCACATGTTTACATTTATGATTATAAGAATTTACAGACTCATATATAGACTATTCTAAATTACTTAGAACAACTTGTAGATTGACCTTTTCTTTTCTAAAAATACTCTTATTTCTTGCGCACCAAATAGCCCAAACCATAGAGGAAGGAAAAATACTCCAAATACATGCAAAGAAGGCTGATTTATATAATTGAGGCCAACTAGTGAAGACATGCCAAAGAGAATTAGGAAATGGAGCCCACCATTGCATCTTGGAAACAACATAAAACCAACATGAATGTGCCAGTGAACATGATAGGAATAGGTGGTTTACATCTTCAAACTCTTGATCACAGAACACACATTTAAAAGGTTGAGCAATTCTCAGTTTCACAAGCTTATCACTTGATAGGATTTTATGCTTTATTGCTAACCAAGAAAAATAACCTGCTTTAGGCAACACTTTTTCATTCCAACAAAATTTATATGCTCTTTGATTCACTGATTGGGAATTGTTTTGAACAAATGACTTGTAACCTTCTTTGACTGTATAGCAACCTGATTTTTCCTTAAACCATATTAGCTTTTCAGCTTTAAGTGAAATGAAAACTGATATGGTTTTTAGAATTGATAGTAACTAGGATTTGACAACATTGTCAACTCCTTCCATGGAAAAATCCTTCCAACTCACTTTTCCTGATAAAGGATCTACTTGATGAATACAGTCTTTTACCTTCACTCTCCACTTTTGTGTTAAGATATCTTCCACATGCTCACAATTTACTATACTATTTAGAATAGGAAATCCATTCCAAGAATCCTTCCAGAAATGTGCTTCTTGTCCATCATTTACCTCCCAAGTAAGATAAGGTAAAATAATCTTTCTGCATGTTATTAAAAAATTCCACATTGAAGATCCTGCAGGAGGATTTAACATAGTTAAAATCCTTGATGGATTTAAATTATCTAAATACTTGGCTTGCATGAGGTGACACCACTTTAAGCAAGGCTTTGAATACATTCTCCAAACCATTTTGGCCTCTAAAGCCTTATTTATTTCCATTAAATCATGTAATCTGACTCCACCTTTTGTTTTTTCGAAACACATGGTTTCAAGGGAAATTAATGTAATTTTCTTACTGTTATCAAGATTTCAAGGCCAAATAAATTTTCTAATCAAATTTTGTATTTGAAAGATGATTGACTTTGGGGATTTCAAGACAAACATAAAATAATTTGGAATTGAAGAAAGCACTGATTTTACTAGAAAAATTCTTCCTGACAATGTGATCCATCTCCCTTTCCATGATAAAATTCTAGCTTGAATAATTTGGATAATCTTTTTCCAATAAGTTAGCTTATTTTGACCTGCAAAAAATGGGATGCCCAAATATTTGCAAGGAAGTTGTGCTTGTTGAAAGATTAACAGATCCACAATTATTTCTTCAAGCAAAGGCTTAGCATTAAATACATAATTTTTTTAATTTGTCTCATTTATCTTTTGACCCAAAGCTCTTGTATATTTATCTAAAACCTCTTTTATATACAAATCTTCTGATATAGTTTCTTTACCAAAAATAAAAGTATCATCAACAAAAAGAGAGTGAGTTACTGATATGTTAATGTTTGGAATACATATTCCCTTGATACGAACCTCATGATGAGCTTTAAGAAGAGATCTACTTAAAGCTTCAAGTGAAATAATGAATAGAAATGGGGAAAGTGGATCACCCTAATGAACCCCTTGAGAAGAACCAAAAAAACCCACTGCAGAACCATTTATCAACATTGAGAACTTAGCACCTATTAATCATGACAAAACCCATTTGCACCAATTTACCGAGAATCCAAATTTTAGTAACACTTGCTTCAAAAAGGACCAATCAACTCTATCAAAAGCATTTTGCATATCCAACTTAATAATCATAGATGACAATTTATTGACCGTAATTGAATGTAAGACTTCATGGGCTACAATTGCTCATTCAACTATTTCTCTACCAAGAACAAAACCACCTTGCTCTTCAAAGATAATTTTAGAGATAAGAGGCTATCAAAGATAGATGACCTTAGTAAAGATCTTATATATGGTGTTACAAAGAGAAATAGGTTTAAATTCAGAGAAAGTGGAAGGGGTTGTTATCTTGGGAATGATAGCAATATTAGTAACATTAATTTTTTTCAACATTCCCCCTATCTTCCTTGACCCTTCCAAAGCATTCAGAATATCATAACCCACAAAGTCCCAACATTTTTGGAAAAAAATAGCTATAAATCCATCCGGCCTAGGTGCTTTATCATGAGACATAGAAAAAACCACCTCTTTGACTTCTTTCAAAGAAAAAGGAGAGAGTAATCTATCATTATCTTATCTTGATATCAAACATGGAATATCCTACAGGAGCTCCTCTTTATCTCTAACTAGTTGTTCATTAACTTGAGTACTACTGGTAAGAAGAGAAGAAAAAAAATTGATACCTTCATTTTGAATATCTTCTTATTTTGTAAGTAAAACCCTTGTTACACTATCATGGATTGAAACAATTGTATTCTTTTCCTTTTTAACTTGCGCTGAAATATGAAAAAAAATTGTATTTTTGTCCCCATCTTTTAACCACAACTCTCTTGATTTCTACCTCCAGTAAAATTCCTCTCTCAAAATAAATTCCTTCCATTCCTTTTGTAACTTAATTTATTCTTCAAAAAGGCTAGAATCCAGACCTCTAGAAATAATAATCTCATTGACCCCTACAAGTCTTTTATAGATCAGATCATTCTCCTCAAATATATTTTTAAAAACTTTTTGATTCCAAATTTTTAAATGTTGTTTGACATTATCAAGATTTTTATTTAGCTGAAACATTCTTGAACCAAAAAAAAAAGGTGCATCAAGCCACCATTGCCTTAATAAGCCAAGAAACTCTAGATGTCTAAACCACATTGATTCAAACTTGAAAGAAGAATGAAATTTTGGTTTAGAATTTTTCCCCAACAAATCAAGAGAAATTGTAAAATGATCAAATGCTACAAAAGGAAAAATTGTTGAGGAAAAAACTCCACTGCTCAAGGACCAGTTCAAAGAAGTTAGAAACCTATCTAAACTTTCTGCAATTTGAAGAAAATTTTGCCTCATGTTTTTCCAAGTGAAACACCCATTTGTAGGGATAATATCAACAAGAGCATTATTTTGAAGGAACAAAGCAAAAAATTTCATTTCTTAAATGGAAAAATACCTCCCTTTTTCTCTAAAGGAATTTTGATAGCATTGAAATCCCCTACTAGAATAACTTTATCTTGACCCAACACCTCTAATTTCTGCTCCAAAGCTTCCCATAGTAATTTTTTACCCATAGAACTATTTGGACCATACACATTCAATAACTACCAATTCAAACCAAAATAAATGTTGGTGATGCTTATAGTTTTAGCATCCCAAAGCATAATCAAACCTCCAGAAGCACCTTGATCTAGGGAATGACTAGATTTCCATTTAAACCAAATTTTATTAACAATTTCAAAAGTAGCATCTGAATTTTTAGTTTCCTGAAGAACCACTATGTCAGCCCCACAAGAGTCCAATTGATTTTTCACTTGGACCCTTTTGTCAGAGGTATTAATGCCTCTGACATTCCAAGATATAATTCTCATTAGAACTTAGGAGAGCAACATGGTCTCCTAGGACTTTTATATTTTGCATCTAATGTTGATTGAATACCTACTGCAATTTCCTCTTGCAACTTGAAAGCTAAAGATTTTCTACTCCTCTTAACAGGTGACTTTTTTAAATTTGGAGACAATGGGGTTTGAGAAATTGAAACTGAGCAACCATCATCCACAAAATATTCCACACCAAAAAATCTAGATGCAATATCATCTATCATTCGATCACCTACTAACAGTAAATCTTCATCAACAATTTTTTCTAGCTCCATTTCTGATGGAATACTTGAAACTTGAGGCTTTGGTATAAACAAATCTTGAGAAACTTGATGACTAACATTTTCCTCAACACTTTGATTATCAATTTTTTTAAGTAACTCATCACAATTATTATGAAGGCCCAAGGTTAAATTGAAGGACACATATTTAATTGTTGAGAATTAATATACTTGAAATGGGGTACAACAAGATACAACGAATGTGAAAAGAGTGTGATTGGTGAGAGCCAATTTTTACACCATGAGGTATAACAATGAGATGATTTAAGCTGACACTTCTCGAACTGTTGGAAGCCAAAGAAGATGGAAAGATAAATTGCAAAGGAGGAGAACTACCTAATACAAATCAAACCATTTCTGAAGATATTTATAAATCAACTTCTGAACTCCAAAAGGAGTTTACATTACAACATGCCTCAGCTTGGTTCATGGAAAAACAATTGAATTTCTAAAACCACTTATAAAAAAAATCCTAGGATAGATAACCTGAAAAATAGTTTCAATAAAACTATTCATCTCCATACCAGAAGAGGTACAAGCAATATCTGAAATCTAGGACTGAGATTTTAAAAAACCCACCTCTGCCGATACTAATTGCTCATCCTTCAAAAGCACACATTTTTTGAAAGGATGAAGCAAAAAATGACATTTAAAACAATAAAGATTAGGATCCCAGTAAACCAATTTTTGGATCCACAAGCCATGAATTGACTTAATGTCGATAACAAGAGGAAGGATTTTAGTGGCATCCATAAGAATTCAAACCTTGACTAGCAGAGAAGGATTTGCAGATCATGATGCAAAAAAATCCCTCATTGGTTACCCAAAATTTTGATAATATGTGACTCTTTGTATTCCAACAGTAACCCTTGAAATTGAACCCAAAAAGGATTGAATTTTACTCTAGCTTGGGAAGGACAAAAACTTGGTGTCCAAACCATAGAGAATAAACCATGCCCCTCACAAATCCAAGAATTTTTCCTAAAAACAAAATTTCTATAATATTTATCAAAGAAAATGACAACAAAAAAACCATAACCCTTATCTAGGAAGAATACCTAGTTGGCTCCCACCCAATCTTGGAAAACCCAACTCTTCAAGAAAGCCAGATCCAAGGAAAAATTCCAAAACTTAAAAATCAACGCTACTTCCTTGAGATCCCGAATCTAAGGGAAAAGAATATCCTCAGGAAGAACAACAGTAACATTATCATTAGCTTTTTGTTGTTTAGGAACCCAAGACTTATCAATGCGAGGCTTCCTCTACTTTTGATCTTTAAATTACTTTTGCTCCTTAACCTTAATAGGACCACTTGATTGTGAAACCACTAAATCCTTCCTTGAAGTAGCAACATTGCTGGGAAAGGACGTTGAAGACCTCAAAGGGATATTATTGGGAAAGGACGTAGGGGATTGCAAAGGAATATTATTAGGAAAGGTTGTAGGACAAAAACAGGATTTTGGAATGAAGGGAGATCCAAAAATATGAATATTATTAGGATAAGAAGCCAAAGAAGGATCAATAAAAACTTCGGCATAAGATCTTCTAAGAGGAGAAGAAAAACTAAACGACCCCCATTTAGACCCGCAAATGTTAAAAGGAGATTGGGATTTACACACAAGCATTTTCGATGGACGTTGCAGTTGAGAGGAGGAACCCACCAAAAAATGGTATTTTGGAACACCATTTGTAGTGATATTTGATGATAATGACGCAAATGATAAGAAAATGTCATTTAAGATGTTTGATAAGTGTTAGGTCAATTTTACATGTCTATATTTTTCCCCTCTTTGAGACAAAGTATTGGTTGCTTTATTTCAAATATTTTGATGTTAAGATTAGGATTTGAATTTTTTATATGCCCCATTGTACCCTGGTGGTTAGTGAAATGATAGTAGGACCTCTAGGTTGGCCCTTTGAGAAATATCTTTTGTTGTTGATCTCAAGACACTATTTCATTTCAGTTTAGATCCATAGAGGATGAAAAATTAAGCCTATAGGTCTCTTTCCAATAGTTCAAATGTTCCAAGGAGGTCCTAATTTCAACCTAGGAGTGTTTCTTAGGTAAAAAATTAGAGTTTTGAGGGTTAAAATAGGTAGTTAGGGTTCAAATGACCTCATTTACACTTTTAGCCTATAGGAAATTCTTGCCTCTAGATTTCTTGTTTTGTCAATTGTCGAGGAGCTATGCTGAGGATTTGGGGAGCCCCACATTGCACAAATGCAATTCACAAGTCCAGATGACCTATAGGCATCAATGCCTTGATATGCACCCTTTCACTTCTCATTTTCATCTTTTCATGCTTGCGTAATTAATTCT
The DNA here is from genome assembly GCA_007115665.2 of Sequoiadendron giganteum. Lineage (NCBI taxonomy): Eukaryota > Viridiplantae > Streptophyta > Pinopsida > Cupressales > Cupressaceae > Sequoiadendron > Sequoiadendron giganteum. The sequence goes on along the minus strand of CM021108.1, from coordinate 444,154,750 downwards.
TGAAGTCAAAGTAGTCGAATGAGTTACGTTTAGGAATTTTTCACTTTTGCATCATTTTTATCACTTTTGTTGTTTATCATTGGTTCACTTTTGAATTCTTCTATCGCAACTACTCAAAATGTGTGCATTTGACATACATTTTTTCTTTTACTTTTCACCCTCACTTGAATTTTTTTCTTTTGATATTTTATCTTCATTATGTTCGCTTTCGTGATAAAAAATTTCTTTTGATATATATATATATGCGCTTTTGAAATCTTTTCTATTTCCTTTATTTTTTGTTTTTGACAAAAAAATTATTGCTTTCGCTTGTCTTTAACCCTTTGGCTAAAAATATGTCTATTTTTGACAAAAAGGATTCACTTTTGACTATTTTAAAATTTTAAGTCAATTTGTTTACCATTTGAGATGTGTTTTGCGTTTTCATTGTAAATCCCTAACATCATGGGTTGAATGGTTGTAGGTTGTTCTTAATCCGCTCTAGTTGAGGGAGCGATGACTGCATGACCTATTTTATTTGATCATTGGGTTTGAGGAGCTATAGAGAGATGTTCTGGATGCTATTGGATTATGACACATTTTCTATATGCCAACCATTTGTTGTCATAGAGGGATGATGAATACTCTTGTAGAGACGTGGCACTCAAAGATCTCCTCCTTTCATTTACCTACTGGGGAGGCCACCATCACTCTACAGGATGTTTGGGGGATCCTTTGTATACATATTTATGAAGAGCTTGTGACATATTCCATTCGATAGGGTACCCATGCCATGTGTCAAGTACTTGGTGTAAGACATCTTTAGGTTTGTGAGGCAGAGATACACTTATCTAATTTTTTGGGAAACACTAATCCTATTTCCTTGGTTCTTTGTGGTTTGGTTATGGGGCTCATCATTCCTAATAGGAAAGGCTATTATTTTCCTATTGGTTGGGGTGTGTGCATTGAGTAGATGTTCGAGCATGACACTAGATATGCATGGGGCCCATGTCTCCTTGCCTACTTGTACATAGATATTCACGAGGTTGTATATCATGAAGGGAGATCTATTTATGCTGGTGTCTCTCTACCGCATGTATGATCCTGGGAGCACATACCAATTTCTTGGAATGATGGTACTTTGGATCAGACTTCAAGGGATCCATATTATTATTGTTATGGTGATTTTATTCATTACACCTAGCTTGGACATCTTCCCTACTGACATCGTGTTTTTGATGATATGCAAGGTTTTGTATGAAGGCCATATTTATATTATGAGGCAAGGCTTGATGACTAGGAGCAATTAGCATTTTGAAAATAGGCTAGATGGTTCATTGGTCATGTTCACTCTTTTCTTGAGAGATATCTACTTGATAGGGTTTTCTATCAGTTTGGAGAGAGATAGGGTCATTTCCTAGATTCTTATGAGGCTCATTTTGGTCAGACTACTAGAGAGGTCCATGTCTGGGGTTTATAAGCTGATTGAAATGTAACTATGGTAGGTTTTAGAGCTCTTGCCCCATTTGGGTTGGGTTGGCCAGTCAATTTAGAAAACCTTGGGACTACCCTAGATTATGATCATTGGTCGGCATGACATATTCCATTAAGGTTTATAGATTTGGCTAATGTTCTTGTAGTAGGTAGAGCTAGCATTACTAGTCATTGAGGGGAGAGGAAACATGTTGATGTCATTATTGAGAGGCTTGCTAGGGCCTGACAAGATAGTGGATGGGTGATTGATGCAATAGGATTAGGGATAAGATCTAGGTCCTCCACAAACACTTGGAGATGGTGCAATATAGTTAAGCATGGATGATAGCCATGAGGGATGCAAAGGTAGTGTGGTGACAAGATGCAGAGGTTCATGTTGTTACTATGACAGTGGAGAGGGACCACCTGAGGGTAGAGCGAGATAGCAAGAGTAGGAAACGTCATGCTACAAAGGCCCAAGTATAGGTGATTATGACAAAGAGAGATATCTTAGAGTGGAGCATGATGCCCTTCATGTAGAGTGAGATCAGTTGTTACAGAGGGCTACATACTATTAGAATCTCTATGATAGCTTCATTAGTAGAGCTCAACGATGACCAAAATTTAAAGAGTTGAGTATTGCTATGGGTGTCATGTCAGGTGGGTATTCTATTAGATATCATTCTCTAAAGGCTTCTCCTTACCCTAGCTAGGATCCTTAGAGTTATTCTCCTCTAACCAGGCAACGACATTATTTTCTTGATCTTTATGATATTTTATTGTTCAGAGACTTATATTGTAGACATGGTTTTGTATATATTCATTGACCCAGTTGAGGCCTTGTATATATATATATATATTTTGTATTATACTATCACACATGTTTCATTGATGATGTACCATGAAATTATCATTTTTATGATGATATATATATATATATATATATATATATATGAGATATACATGCTTCCATTCAACTTCATTATGAATTTATGTGAATTATGGATGATGATGTATGATGAATTATAAATGATTTTTTTTACTTTTCTGATGTATACATATGATGTGGATGGATCGATGATCGATATATCATTATGATATACGATGTTTTATTATGTATATGATGGATGTATGAACTATACATGATACATGATGTTTTATTGATTTATTATCATCATGATATGTATTGATGACATTGCGGATGTAGGATGGATATGAAACTAATGATATTGTTATGCAGGATGAATGTTTGTTAGTTAGAAGAAATGTTGAATGATGAATAGAAATGTTATGTTGTTAGTTAATGATGAGCTGATTTTGGTTTGCATAGAGAATTCACATCATTAACAATCCTTTTTGATGTAGAAAATGAATATGATGCACCAAGGTATTGATAACTAAGATGACTTTCTATCCATTGAATGGACTTTGATTCGACATACAAAGAATATTCTTGCTTGTACCAGACATGAAAACTTTATTTAAAATATATGGTTGGGTTGTGTCAAAACCTTTCAGACTAGTTACACTGAGAGGTATGAAATACCTAACATGCAAATGCTACACAAATTGTCTTAAAACAACTTCCATACACTCAATAAATCAAGTATTCGCCATGGTAGTATCAAAAAAACATCTTATAAATAGAAAACCGAAATGACACTCAATTGAACCCATTCCTTCTTCTCTAAATCCTTATGGACATCCTTGAGAGATCTCGAGAATGGGTCAATAAAATAAATCATAAAGATAAGACTATAAAAGGATAAAATAATGTTGCAGTATCACTTGCCATATCTATTTTAGGGTTCCAGTCTATTATCTCTTATTGATCATGTCTGATGTTGCAATATCACTTGCCATATCTATTTTAGGGTTTCAGGCTATTATATGTTGTTGATCATGTCTATCACAGGAATGGATCCATTAATGCATATCTCAGGATGTTATTGGTGAATTGTCAAGATAGGTAGTTTAAAACTTTGTCATTGTTTTCATTTGTTTGTAATCAAATCTTTTTTATTGTTTTCTTGAAATTTATAGCTTTTGGTGTTTGCTCTATTTGCTTGTTTGTTTTTAAAAGGGTGAAGATGATGATTTGTTTATTATGAATGAAAATTTTATTTCTCTTTGTGATAATGGAGTTAAGATCTTTTTTGAGTTTTATGATGTTGTTTTTGATGTTTTCAGGGGACTAACATAGGGCCTCAAGGGATCATCAAAGATAAGCCTTACCTACATTGTACACACAGAAGCTCGTAGTTCACTTGGTTTGATAAGAACATGTTTTTGATATTGTTTGTTTTTCAAATGCTTTTGGATTTTGAATTTTTATTATTATTTTTGGATTTTGTATTTTGTGACTAAGTTGAAATGAATTATGATAGATACCTATGGGGACTAATCTATGACCTTGGGGGATGATAAGCCTTGCCTACATTTTACATGCAGAGACCACGTAGTTTGACTATTTTGACCCAAAGCATAACATGTTTTTGGAATTTAAACAACATTGATAACTTGGATTGATGTTCCACTTCTATTTCTAGAGGATATTATTGATGGTGTTTTCTGCACAACAACAACTCAGACAAAATATGATATCATATCTCTCTTTAAAGGTCAATCCCTATTGGAAAAGATATAACCCCAAGGTCTCTAATGTCAAGTCTTGACAATGAAACAAAATAACTCAGAGATAATATGAAAATGTTGGTAATCACAAAGGGAACTTACTACAAGAAAACACTGAACTCAAATTTATCAGATCTAGCAATATGTTGATACTTCAAAGCCTAAATCTAATCCAGATAATAAAATAAATAACAAAAGATAAGGGTTTCAAGAAGATTTCTAAGACTACTTCTAATTATAAGATTGGAAATGCAAATGATAAAATGCTCAAAATGGACCAATCCCTCATAAACTAATTCCTGTTCAACCCAGATAAATTTGCAATCTTACATAAATAGTGCAACCTTCTAGGGTGTTAAAGATTTTCAGACTATGAATACTCATTCAAGACAACCCTATTGAAATTGAAATGAACAAGCATTCATAATTGAACTAAACACGGTTTTAAGTCCAAGCTAAATTTATAAAGCAGCTAACAATCAACTAATTGCAAAAATTATGGACTAGAGATTGTTGCAAACACTTCAAGCATAAAACCCTAAACATCATAAAACCATCTAACATCAAATAAAATTAAGCAATTTCAAAGATAGAATATCAAGAACCATGCCAGATAAAACTCGACACAAGAAAGGCACCAAATCGCAATGTCTTTACTTGTATTAAATCATCCAAAGTGGCAACAATTCCAGTCTTCTATTACAACACTTTCTTGAAAAGATAAACTAAATTCTAACTCTAATTCTTTCTCTTATCACAATTCGCTCCAATGTAAAATTGTCTAACTAACTCTTTACAAATGAGGCATAACACCAAACTTATAGAAACCCCCAAGATATGTCTGCCCAATTAGGGTTTACAATAAAAAATAGCCACACAATAGGTCAGCCAAGAGAAATTAGAAATAACATGAAATGTGCATTAAATACACCAATTTCATCCATGTTGACCTGGGGTCTCCAAAAAATCTCGGTCCAATGCATGCAAATGAAGATGAGAAATAATGGGGAAGCACAAATTCTAATGTAGCATTGAATTAACTACTTCATCTCTTTGTCCTTAGCATGCTCACCTTATCTTGCACCATCAAAAATACCTTGTTCAAGTTGGCAATAGGTGGCATAGGTAAAACCCTAGTTCTCCTCTCAAGGGACTTGATAGATGATCTCTTGACTACTTCACCATGGAGATAGATGTGCCCTCAGGATTAGGATTCATTTCCTTACCCTTGCTCTGCCCAACAATATCCTGACTTGATTTTTCCTACATACACCAAGAACACCAAAATAAAGATCCACCATAGCATAGAATTCAATTTAGTCTATCAAAATGATCAATTAATCTTCAATATAAGTCCCATGATAAGCAACATGCTTGAAAACCTCATAAAAACTAACCATCTCAAAGTTCAAGTTTCCAACCCTCCTGCGGAATCTAAGTGAGAGAGGAATTCCGAGAAATTCCCAACTAGGCAGATTTTAGTGAAACAAGCACAAAAGCATCCAATAATCACTTAATCAACCACCATTAACCAAAAAATAAAATGATAAATCTTAAAACAAGTTAAATCAACCATCAAATTCAAAATTATTAACCAAAGTTTCATACAATCTTTCAATTCTTCATTTTCAGCAAGACTTCGGGAAATCCCACCTTAGACAAAAATCCACAAAAATAGAAACAATTTAGAAATTCTAAGAAAATGAAGGAACCAAGAATTTTTAGAAAAATCTCGAAGGCACAGATTCCAACGAAGCTAATGCAATTATCAAAATTGAAGCCCATTTTTTGGGATATTGACAAGGTGATAGACAAACTAGCGAAATCCGAAGGTGGAGAAGATCCACGAGGCAAGCAAAAATTTGGATCACTGCATATTTTGGGAAAACAAAGAGAAAATGGAAATTCGGGGAATTCTGACAGATAAGGAATTCTGCAAAGACTTTTAAAACCCGAATATCCACATTGTCTCTCAAACTTACTCAAATTGATCGAACGATCACAAATTTGAGGATTTGGATCTTGAAACCAACTCGATTTACACCTCCCATAGATCATCCTTGAATTTGAAATTTACCCTAAAGTAAATTGGGAGGGACCGGTGATGCCCTAGGCATGAAAACCTAAAATTCCACCATGAGCACACAAGATAAGCTTGGACTCAACTTGCTTGTTTACAAAGGTTTACAGAAGGTTCGCTATGGCCCATACCAGCAAGCCACCTCATGATGAAATTGAAAGACAAGCTCTAAGACTCACTTAGGATCAACACTCTAACATAATGGAATAACCCCAGCTTCAAGATATTCAATGCTCAAACACATAGGAATTCAAACCCCAAGCACACCTAAAATGCTAAAGAAGCATGCACATTCAATAATCAAAAGTAAGGAAACATGAACCACATGTAGGGGCACCAAATCAAAACCAAAAATTCTAGCATCAATCGCCAAACCCTACCATATCAACACTCTGACTCACAACACATACCCACAAATCATGAAGTAATTCAATTCTTTCATTAAAAGAGAGTAAGTATCATGTACATACCATGAGGACATAGAAAGTTGAAACAATAGAGGCTAGCAAGAAATCCCAAAGTCTGAGCAGAGTGCAAATGGCCTCTAGAAAACCCAACTGCAACAATCAATTTCAATCCCAAACACACAATCCAAAAACAAAAACCAAGATCAAGCACTCCAGATCAATAGAAAGCAAGTGATAAAACTCAAATGGTATAAAAACTTCCTAAATCAATGATTTAATACCTGCCTTAAAAATCATACAATCGAGCATTAATGCGGTTGACAAGACAAGTCAAACCAAAACCTGGGATTTTGACAAGGCAACGGATCCTCGGAGAAATCTGATCACAATGAAATTATGTGAAGGACCAAAATCTTTGGATCATAGTGAGAAACAACCATCACCAGGTTTTCAAGGAAATTGGGGAATTCCGCCAGGAGTGAATTTTCCCAAGAGCAGTGAAAAACTCGGAATGAGTCCAAAAACTTAAGGTTTTCAATATATATCATAGGGGGATCATCCACACAAGCAAGATAAACATCCAAGCACATGCCCAAGCAAGTGAATCCTCAAAAACCAAAGGGCTAAAAGACCAAGAATGAAATCAAAAAGAGTAAGAAAGAGGGTCCTTACTTTTAGTGGGGTGTGTGTGCAAAAAGTGCACAACAAATGGAGACTCTGCTGGGGAAATGCTACAGAGAATTTCAAGAAAAAACTAGAATCAAGAACCCAAAATCTTTGGTTTCAGCCCTTACATCAGGTTACCTATGAAATTTTTTTTTGAAATCACAAGAAAGGGAACCTTTTCCTGTACCAAGGTCCAAGTGTGTGTATTTGCATTCATTTCCCATTCTTTAGGTGCAACAGGAACCAAAGCAAGTCTGGTCAAGCTACATAAAAGTTCTAACTTCAAAAGCAACCTGGATAGAGTCTCACTGCCAATCAGGCATCCATAGCCCTGATGAGGTTATCACTTTGACCCTCCCAAGCATATATGTACTACCAGCTAGGCGTTTATAGCCCCAGTACAGATACTAGGATACCCCTGATAAGGTGAAGATTTGTTCTTTTGATTTTCAATACTTTCTCTTTTCTTTTTTTGTTCTTTTTTTATAGCATTCTTTTAAACCTTCCTTTCACCTTGTAAGCAATGAAAATCACACTTAGGGATGAGGAACACAGTGGCACTGAAGAAAAATATAATATTTTTCACCTGGCCAAATTACACAGGAACTGTATGTAATTCCAAAATCCTTAAAATTTATGTGAAAATGTGAGACCGAAATATATTCCAAATTTCAACCAAAACAAGTGACTCTAATTCTAAGTACAAGGGACATTTAGATAAGGTAATTCCACCACTTGACTCCAAAAAACTGATTACAGTTTGTAAAAGAAATTTCTAGAACAACCCCCTGGCGAACAACCCATTATACAAATGCAACAACCCCAAGAAAGACAGAAACCAAATGCAAAAAAACAAAGTGGAAAGCAAAACCAACCGAAGAAAACCTATGCTAACCAAAGAAAAAAGAAATAAACTTACTCTAACCAAACCAAATTAGAAAACAAGAAAATAAAAGCAAAAAGAAAACCTACTCTAACAATGTATAAGAGAGAGCTGCAAACAACTCAAGATTGGAAGTAATGCTTCAGATACTTCCCATTGATAGGCAGCGGAATGTCCTCACCAGTGAGGGTTTTCAAGCAAAAATCATTATCTCCCAGAATTTCTGAAATCTGATAAGGGCCAAGCTAGAGTTTGTCAAATTTACCAAGCTCCCCCTTACGATCATGGGCTTTATCCCATTATAGAACTAAGTTGAAGATTCTAAAGGCTTTCACCTTAGCTCTTCTATCAAACCATATTTTAACTACACCCTAGTGTTTGGAAAAATTTTCTAGGGCCTCATCTCTTTTCTCTTCAAGGTGTAACAACTTAGCCAAATGGGCCTCACATTTATCCTCCTCGTCATAGTATTCATTAATGAACTGCAAGGTAGGGATCTTCAATTGGATGGGAAATACAGGTTCCAAACCATACACTAGGTGATAGGGAGAAGTTCCTATGGACACCTTCTATCTGAAACAGTTCACCCAAAGAGAAAATCTAAGATGGGTGTGCCAATCCTTAGGATTCTGCTCTAGTAACTTACAAATGTCTGTCAAAAGGTTCTTATTGGAGGACTCAGCTAGACAATTACCCTGAGGGTAGTAATTGGATACAATTTTTATAATGATTCCATGATCAAAATCCCAATTAGAAAGTTTCAGTGATGAAAATGCAAGACCATTATCACACACCAAAGACAATGGACAACCAAAATGATTAATAATACCTTATTCAAGGAAATTGATTACCACATCAGAAGTACATTGTTTACATGCAAGAGCTTTAGTCCATCTAGTAAAATAATCAGTTATGGTTAGAATATATTGGTGGCCTGTAGAAGAAGGTGGGTTAATTGGAACTATAAATTCCATTCCCCACTATGCAAATGGTTTCACCTCTATGACCAGCTGAAGTGGAAGGGTTGCATGTTTTTCATTACTTGTTGTAGTCTGACATATATGACAAGTCCTCACATGGTTATGTGCATCCTTAAATAGGGTAGGCCAATAATAGCCTGCCCTTAGGATCTGATTGGCAGTGGATGATGTAGAACCATGGACCGTGCCATATCTTTCATGGAATTTAATCATCACTCTGGTAGCTTCTTCCTTCCCCAGATATCTTAAATACACACCCTCATGATTTTTCTTATATAGGACACCCCTTTTCATCATAAAACTACCACTCTTTAGGCACAGGGACACCTTTGAACTGTATTAAGGTGATTAGGACACCGTTGGTTCAATAAATAATAAATTATTTCATCATACCAGTCACCTGGAGATACCACTTGGAGATGATAATGTTGAGCTGTGAGATCAGGACCTATCTCATCCATTGTCCTCGTCAGTCCCTATCCCCTCACTAATTTCATGGGTTGAATTTCAATATCATATTCCTATAAAATAGTTACCCATTTAGCTCTTCATTCACCTAACTCATTTTGCATTAACAACAACTTCACTAGAGGATCAGATACTAAGGAAAAAACCTTATTCCTCATAATATAGTGTCTGAATTTTTTCACTGCTCTGACCAAAGCATAGGCCTACTTTTCTACATTGTGATATCTCAACTCCGCATCCTTTAAAGGGGTACTCATGAAGGATATAGTATTCTCATCACCTTGATCTATCTTTTGAGTTAGCATTCTAGCACAAGAGTGATCAGAAGCAAATGAATATATGTAAAAAGGCATAGCATAATCCAGACTCACCAACACTGGAGCCTCAATAATAGCTTTCTTAATTTCTATAAATGTCTCCTTGGCTTCTACACTCCATTCTAATTTTGCCTCTTGTTTTAGCATAGCATTCAAGAGCTTCACTATCTCCGCAAATCCAGTGATGAACTTTTTGAAAAAGTTGATTTTCCCAAAGAATGACTTCATTTCCCTTTTTTTTGCAGGAGGTTGAATCTTCAAAATAGCCTCTATTCATTTAGGATCAATGGTGATACCCTATTCTGAAATAATGTGTCCTAGCAATTTCCCTTCTGTAACCCCAAAAATACACTTCTTTGGGTTAAGTGAGATGCCAAACTCTTGGCACCTTTGGAATACTTTGCATAAATCTGCAATAAGATTACCCTGCTTCTTAGAGAAGAATGTCAAATCATCCATATAAATAATGATGCACTTACCAATTATGTCTTTAAAATCAATATCCATAGCCCTTTGGAATGTAGCTCCATCATTGATCAACCCGAAAGGCATTCTTCTGTAGGAAAAAGTTCTGCATTTTGTACTGAAGGCAGTTTTATGCCTATCTTCATATTGTACCATGACTTGGTTATATTTAGAATACCCATCCAGAAAAGACATCATCTAGGATCCATTGACAATCTGAAGCACCTCATCCAATGAAGGAACTGGATAATTATCTTTTTTAGATGCTTTATTAAGATTCCTAAAGTCCGCACACAGTCTAATTTCTCCATTCTTTTTCCTCATAGGGACTAGATTGACAACCTAGGTTGAATGCCTCACTATTAATATAATTCGTGTTGAAAGTAGCTTCTACACTTCTTTCTAAATGATGGGTTCTAACAAAGCATTAATTGGTCTATGTCTTTGTCTGAATGGTTTGACATTTGACTTCAAGGGAATGGTGTGTGTAATGATTGAAGTATCATATGTTTTTAAGTCCTCATAACTCTAGGCTATCACATCTTGATATGTATGTATAGCATCAATAACCCCTTTCCTTTCTTTGGGAGTACATACTTATCAATAAAAATATTCTTTACATCATCCTATGTTCCCATGTCGTATGTTTCACATTGACTACTGAGAGATTCCCTTTTTACTTGTTATTCTTGGTCTTTTATCTTATCCAAATAAAAAATTCATTCTAAATGCACCATACCTCTTGGGATAGTGTTGGTATTTAGGTTGATGACCCCTCCCAAGTCTATTTCTACCTCTTGAGGCTCTATCTCATCAATTACTTGAGAAGAAAACACATCAAAACTTGTAATAAAATCAAGAATATGCTTACCATCTTCAAATACCTAGAAATTGGTAACATTGTCAGGTACTGAAGGTACTGGAGTGAGTTGCACAATAAACTTCTTCAATCTTGAAAGTTGCAAGGGTTGCAATGTACTAGTTGCTTGTGCCAAAGAATCTACAACTTGGTTCTTACTTCGAGGAATCAACTGGATGTTGAAAGCATTGAATCCCTTAATAAGATCCCACACTCTATGTCTATAATTAGTCATCCTCCTATCATGAAATGAATACTATTTCCTCACCTACCTAACTACCAACTCAAAATCCCCAAAAACTTGTAATATCTTAACTTTCTACCTTGATTCCATTAACAATCCATGGATTAAAGCTTCATATTCAGCCACATTATTAGTATATTCGAATTGTAGTCTATGAGCAGAAAAATAGCTCTTGCCTTTAGGATTGATCAATTCAAATCCTACTCTAGCACCTTGCTTAGATTTGGATCCATCGAATCTTAACATCCAACAACCATCAGACCCTGATTGCTTCGAATCATCTTTCATTTTACTACAAATAGGGGGCTCTTCAGGAAGCATTGGAATTTTACCTTTGTAATTATTTCACTCTCCTTGTATATTCATTTTGATCATTGGGATTGGGTTAATGCACTTTTGTACATGATCCACAGTGGCCTGAAACACATGACATTCCAACTTAGAGTAGGGAGCATCATGGACTCAACACCAATTAGGAAGTAATAATTCTTCAAAATTCATACTCCTACCCAGCTGGATCTGATTCTTCATACACCTTTGGATGAACTCCTGGAAGTTATCCAACAAATTGAGATGCCTACCCTCTTGTTCATTATTTTCATTTATTTTCTCACTCATTGTTTTAGAATCACTGATGGACTCATCTTGCATCATAAAAATTTCCTCAAACCCACCAGATTCTGATGTAGATTCATAAGAGGGGCCCTATAGCATAAAGACCTCTTCTGTATATGAGATTGATGCAACCAACACATAGTTCCCCATGCTAACCTCTGATATTAATATCTCATTTGAAGTATTTTGATACTCAGTGATTACGCATTTCATTCTAGGCTCTCTTTCAATCCTAATATGATTTGTGACTCCTTTCCATGGTAGCCACATGTGAGAATGGTCTGTAGATGTGTACCCATTTAATGCCTTAGTGAAATCCTGACCCAAAATCAAACCATAGGTGTCAGGAATATCAACAACCTTAATGTTGATCACCTGCTGCACCCTCAGATCTGATGCAACCTACATGGGGATCATGTTCAACTCTCCTACTACAGTCACCTCCATCTTGTCTAATTGAGTGAACTTTTTTTGAGAAGCTATAGGGGTAATACCTAAAGCTTTATAGACAACAAAAGGCATAACATTTGTAGATGCTCTTAAATCCAACAAACAATTATGCAGATTCTTTTCAAAGATATGAACATAAATTAAAAAGGGAGGGTTTTCCATCTTGCCTTGGAATAGGCTCAACTAGGTGTCAACTTGTGCAACCTGACTCTTATCTTTATCTTTCCCTTTGTCCACAGGTGGGACTTGGCCCTGCCCTTTAGGTGCCTATGAATTAAAGGACCTGGAAACTGCCTCATTGGAAGTCACTCCTTTTGGTGTTGTGTTTGAATTGAAAGACCCCAAGAAAACATTCCTAATAGAAGAGAATCTTAATAATTCAAAAGAAGAAAGACTTACCTTTACTTTCTGAATTCTTTAGTCACATATTCACCCAATTGCTCCATGTTCATATCAACATGAGCCTCCTTGCAACCACTAGTTTGTTTGTCCTTTGATATTTCAACATTGTTTCCCTTTGAAAATTACTATGTTGGCACATGAGGGTAAGATGGATTATTATAGGCCTGCAAATCTAGTGGAGTAGTGAAATTATTTGGAGGAATATAAGTAGTGAAAGGGACTCCAAATTGTAGACTCCTATTAGGCCTGTTCCTCAAATCATATTTCTTTATGGGTTGTTGAAACATCTGAACTTCTTCAAGACCAACTTCCTCCTCATCCAAAGGGCCATTATCATTTTAATTCTCTTCATTAAATATCTGAGATATTTCATCCTCATTCAACACCTGCTCTGTCTCTCTATCCTGGTCACTAGACTCCTCTTCTGGTTCATTCTCCTCACCTTTTCAAAATGGATCATGGTTAAGTACCATTACTGAGGAATCATAAGGATTTGAGGGAAAAATCTCCTGACTATTGGAATTGTTTTCAACTTCATACTGAAATATGGAGGCAAGAGTCTGAAACTCATGGAAATCTAACTTAGAATGTTGACTTGTCTTATGGAGCCTGGACCATCCAGAAAAAGTTTCTTCTGCTAGATACACATCACTTGGAGGTTTCTCCTGGTAGGAGGCTAATCCAATGGAGTGGGAATTCCTCCATTATTAGGTCTATTATTCCATGGTCTATTCTATCTATATGGTTTCCTTCTATCGAACCCCTGTCCACCTTGTTGCCCCCTATTATAGTTCTGGCTAGAGCCTTGTCCTCTTTCAAATTTTTGATTTCTGTCAAAATACTACCCTCTATCAAAATTTTGTTCTTTAGCAACATCTTTGTTCTCTCTGTTGAAGTTCGATTACATTTTCTTTTGTGCAGCCTGAAGCTGGTTGTTCTAATTTCTTAGATAGGTCACATCCATATTTGGTTTCTTCACCTACTCAGTTAACTCATCCAACCATTCTTTATCTAGACCATTGTGTGGCATTGAATTCACATTACTGGATGGGTATCCCGATGCTCCTCTAGAACCGACAGACTTATTCAAGATTTCTAAATTTTACAAATATGTAGGAAAACTAGCCTGCTGCTATGGGTAAAGGGGTTGATTGGCTCCTTGCTAAGGATAAGAGGTCATTGGCTAAGCTTGATTTATTGGAGGACCAAGGTGTGGGATCAAAGGTAATGATGGTACTGGATACATCATGGGAGCATGATTAGTTAAAGCCTGGTTAAGAGCTTGGACTTGTTGAAGGTGAGCAACAGGTCCTAAGGATGGGAAAGGTCCTGGAAAATGTTGCCTCAGATCTATGCTGACCTTAATAACCTCTGTGTATGCAATGAGAAAAGTAGTTGGGGGATTAGTTCTCCATTTAAGGAAGGTGGATGTAAGGATGTCAAGGGCTTCAAAGTAGACCTTTAGGGTAGCAGTGCCATCTATAGTATAAGGTGCTTATATTCTAGTGTATGCTAGGTGAATCCTATTATTGAAAGACCCCATAGACTCATTAATTTTCCTCTTAAGCTTGGTAAACTACATGTAAAGCTCATTAGCACTAATGGGAATTTTAAACTTCTACAGGAATTCAATGTCTAGTTTTGTCCAATTATGGATGGAAGCAACATGTAAGTGATTATACCAATAAAAGACCTCTTCCCCTAGGAAATAAGGGAAAATCTTGCATGCAATATCCTCATGGTTGATTCCTCTATCTCTCAAACAAGTCTGGAAAATCCTGATATGCTCCTCTACTATCCTATTGGGATCATTGGTATGGAACTTCAAGAAAAAGTGCTTAGGGTTGTTAGGCATGACATTGTAATTATTGAAGATTAAAGGAGATGGGTTGTTGGCTAAAAAATCCATTGGTGGAGGCGGTAATGGCTGATTTATGGATGGTTGGGGTTGTGGAATAGGAATGGCTTTAGAATCAGATGAGGATGATGAGGATGAGGATGAGGATGATGGGGATGATGGGAGTGGCTAGGTGGATGATGATTCTCCCCTTCTCTTGGTCCTTCTTGCCCTAGTAGGAACTTGCAATTTTTGAAATTCCTCCTCTCTTGGAGTAGATCTAGTTCTTCTTCTGAGCCTTTCAGGAGAGATGGTGTTGAGAAAATGCTCCAGCTTGATTATTCAGGCCCTCCCTCTACTGCCAATCTGTTGATGGTGTTTTTTTCACAAAAACAACTCAGAAAAAATATGATATCCTATCTCTCTTTAAAGGTCGATCTCTATTGGAAAAGAGATAACCCCAAGGTCTCTAATGTCATTTCTTGACAATGCAACAAAACAACTCAAAGATAATGTGAAAATGCTGGTAATCACAAAGGGACCTTACTATAAGTAAACACTGAACTCAAATTTATCAAATCTAGCCATATGTTGATACTTCAAAGCCTAAATCTAATCTAGATAATAAAAGAAATAACAAAAGATAAGGGTTTCAAAAATATTTATAAGACTACTTCTAATTCTAAGATTGACAATGCAAATGATAAAATGCTCAAAATGGACCAATCCCTAGGAAACTAATTCTTGTTCAGCCTAGATAAATATGTAATCTTACAAAAATAGTGTAATATTCTAAGGTGTTAAAGATTTTCAGACTATGAATATTCATTCAAGAAAACCCTATTGCAATTGAAAGGAACAAGCATTCATAATTGAACTAAACATGTTTTTAAGTCCAAGCTAACTTTGCAAAGTAGCTAACAATCAGCTAACTGCAAAAAGTATGGACTAAAGATTGTTGCAAACACTTCAAGCATAAAACCCTAAACATCATCAAATCATCTAACATCAAATAAAATTAAACAATTTCAAAGATAGAATATCAAGAACCATGCCAGATAAAAATCAACACAAGAAAGGCACCAAATCACAATGTCTTTACTTGTATTAAATCATCCAAAGTGGCAACAATTCCAATCTTCTGTTACAACACTTGCTTGAAAAGATAAACTAAATTCTAACTATAAGTCTTGCTCTTATCACAATTTTCTCCAATATAAAATTGTCTAACTAACTCCTTACAAATGAGGCATAACGCCAAACTTATAGAAACCCCCAAGATATGTCAACCCAATTAGGGTTTACAATAACAAACAACCACACAACAGGTCAGCCAAGAGAAATATGAAATAACATGAAATATGTATTAAATGCACCAATTTCACCCACGTCAGCTTGGGGTCTCCAACAAAGCTCGGTCCAATGCATGTGAAGGAAGAGAAGAAATAATGGGGAAGCAAAAATTCCAATGTAGAATTGCATTAACTACTTCCCCTGTTTGTCCTTGCCATGATCCACCTTATCCTACACCATCTAAAATACCTTGTTCAAGTCAACAATAGGTAGCATAGGTAAAACCCTAGTTCTCCTCTCAAGGGACTTGATATCATCTCTTGACTACTTCAGCACAGAGATAGTCGAGCCCATAGTTTTAGGATTCATTTCCTTACCCTTGCTCTTCCCAATAATATCCTGACTTGATTCTGCCTACATACACAAAGGACACCAAAATAAAGATCCACCATAGAATAGAATTCAGTTTAGTCTATCAAAAATGGTAAATTCATCTTCAATACAAGTCCCATGATGAGCAACATGCTCGAAAACCTTATAAAAATTAACCATCTCAAAGTTTGGGTTTCCAGCCCTCCCGCGAAATCCAGGCCAAAGAGGAATTCTGAGAAATTCCCAACCAAGCGGATTTTAGAAAAATAAGAAAAAAAGCATCCAATAATCACTTAATCTACCGCCATTAACCAAGAAACAACATGATACATATTAAAATAGGTTAAATCAACCATCAAATGCATAATTATTAACCAAAGTTTCATACAATCTTTCAATTCTCCATTTTCAGCAAGACTTCGAGAAAATCCGCCTTAGATGGAAATCTGCAAAAATAGCAACAGTTTAGAAATTCTGGGAAAATGAAGGAACCAAGAACTTTCAAAAAAATCTCAAAGGCATGGATTCCAATGAAGCTAATGCAATTCTCACAATTTAAGCCCATTTTTGGGAAATTGACAATGCCACAGACAAACCAGGGAAATCTGAAGGTGGAGGAAATCCACGAGGCAAGTAGAAATCCGAATCACTGCATATTTCAGGAAAACAAATAGAAAACGAAATTTCAGGGAATTCCAGTAGATAAGGAATTTCGTGAAGACTTTGAAAACCTGAATATCCATGTTTTCTATCGACCTCACTCAAATTGATCGAACGATCACAAATTTGAGGATCTAGAGCTTGAAACCAGCTCAATTTAAACCTCCCACATATCATCCTTGAATTCAAAACTCTCCCTAAATTAAATTGGGAGGGACCGGTGATGCCCTAGGCTCGAAACCCTAAAATTCTACCATGACCACGCAGGGTAAGCTTGGACTCAACTTGCTTGTTTACAAAGGTTTAGAGAAGGTTTGCTATGGCCCATACTAGCAAGCCACCTCATGATGAATTCGAAAGACAAGCTCTAAGAATCACTTAGGATTGACACTCTAACAAAATGGAATAACCCCAGCTTCAAGATATTTAATTCCCAAACACGCATAAATTCAAACCCCAAGCACACCTAAAATGCCAAAGAAGCACACACATTCAACAATCAAAAGCAAGGCAACGCGAACCACATGAAGGGGTACCAAATGAAAAACCAAAAATCCTAGCATCAATCACTAAACCCTACCATATCAACACTCTGACTCACAACACATACCCAAAAATCATGAAGTAATTCAATTCATTCATTAAAAGAGAGAAAGCATCATGTACATACCATGAGGACATAGATAGTTGAAACAATAGAGGCTAGCAAGAAACCCCAAAGTTTGAGCAGAGTGCAAATGGCCTCTAGAAAACCCAACCGCAACAATTGATTTCAATCCCAAATGCACAATCTAGCAACAACACCCATGGTCAAGCACTCTAGATCAATAGAAAGGAAGTGATGAAACTCAAATGGCATAAAAAATTCCTAAATTGACAATTTAATACCTGTCATAGAAATTATACAATTGAGCATTAATGCGATCAACAAGACAAGTCAAACCAAAACTCAGGATTTTCAACAAGGCAACAGATCCTCAGAGAAATCCAGTCATGACGGAATTCCTCGAAGGACCAAAATCTTTGAATCATAGTGAAATACAACCGTCATTGAGTTTTCAAGGAAACTAGGGAATTCCACTAGGAGTGGATTTTCTCGGGAGTAGTGAAAAACCCAGAATGAGTCCAAAACTTAAGGTTTTCAATATATACCATAGGGGGGTCATCCACACAAGCAAGATAAACATCCAAGCACATGCCCAAGAAAGCGAATCCTCAAAAATCAAAGGGCCAAAAGACCAAGAACAAAAGAAAAAAGAGCAAGAAAGAGGGTCCCCGCTTCTAGTGGGGCATATGTGCAAAAAGTGCACAACAGATACATTGTGGAAAATCTACTTGAACTAGTCATGAGGTTCAATCAAATATTGATATCTTAGGCTTTTGGGTGAAGGAATAATCCAAAGTTTTTATTTTTTTGTGTTTCAGATGTTTTTGATTTTGTTAGTTTTTGACCATGATGGGACACACAAGGATCTAATCCACTATCATTTTTGAGAAGTTTCTTCCAGTTTGAGGCAAGAGTACCTTCCTTAATCAACTATCAAGCCATGGTAAGAAACATATTTTATTATGGTACGAATGGTTGGATGCTTTGGATGATGCTGATAGATAATGACACAAGTCTTATTCAAGCATAGCGCCTGTTTGCTAGGTTTTCACTTGGTAATTGTTCTAGAAGTGCCACAAAGTGGTTTTCACTAAAAGAATGTTTTATTTCTCTTTACTATTTTTCTTGATTTTGATTTTGATTTTTTATCTTTTTTATTTTTTAAAAATTTTTACCCTTTTTCTAGGGTATTCTAATGTGCTTTCAAGTATGAAAATTCTTGAGGTGGTTTTTTTTCAATGTTTTGGCTAAGGGTTCTCCTTTAGGAGTAGCCAACTAATAAGATCTAGAACTGTAGCTTGTTGTGATGATGAATGGTCCTAACCAATCGGGTTCAAACTTACCTTTTCCATCTTGATTGAGGTGTACCTTTTGATTCTCTTTGAGTACCAATTCAACAATAGGTGCATTTTTTATCTTTGATCTTTTTATCATATATTTGTTTGAGTTGATTCTGATAAACCTAAAGATAGTTTAACGTGCTCAAACACATTTTTTCTAGGAGTTCCAACTCATTTAATTTGGATACCTGATACTCTTCATTGTTGACCATGCCTTTTAGTGATATTCACAATGAGGGGATTTTGACTTTGATAGGTAAGACAACTTCCAATCTGTAGACCGAGGAGAAAGGTGTGGCACCTATAGGTGTTTGGATATTAGTTCGATAGGCCCATAGGGATGGGTTCAGTTGCAAAATCCAATCCTAACTGATGTCATTAACAATCTTCTATAGTATCTTCAGGATGGTTTTGTTAGATGCTTCAACATGACCATTTCCTTAGGGGTAGTAGGGAATGGAGAATTTGTGCTAGATAGAAAACTTGGAACAAAAATATTGGACATATTGATTCTTGAATGGGGTTCCATTGTCTATTATTATGGTTTGGGGAATTCCATACCTACAAATTAGATAATTCAAAATGAACTTTTATATCTATTTTTCGGTGATGTAGTTTAATGGAATTGCTTCTATGCATTTGGTGAAGTATTCAGTTGTGGTAATTATAAACTTATGCCTATTATATGAAGAAAGAGAAATATTTCCTACCAAGTCTAATATCCATTGTGAAAAAGGCCATGGTGTGGTGATAGGTCTCAAATCCTATGTCAGTGCTTGAACAAGGTCACTATGTTGTTGGCATTGATGGAATTTTCAAGAATACTGAATACACTCTTGTTCCATGGAGGGCCAATAGTACCCTGTTCTTAGAAATTTTTATACTAGGTTAGGTCCACTAGAGTGGGACCAAAAATTTCCTTCATGTACCTCTTGTAAGGTAGTTTGTGCTTCTTCTATGTTAAGACATCATATTAACATACCATCTAAACTTTGACAATATAATGTATCTCCTAGGATCATGAATTGGGAAGTCCTATGGTAAAGGTCTTATTTTGGGTGGTTTTTAGGTTGAGTGGTATGATACCATGTTGGATGTAATCAAATGTGTCTTGGTACCATTGTGAATTAGGACCAAAAAAAACACACTAGTTTTGATTCTGGGATATCAAATATTGATATGAGTAATTACTCTACAAGGAACTCATACCTAGGAATGTTCTTCAAAATATTAAGAAGTGAACCTATAGTTTCCATGGCATCGACTTCTCTATTGTTGATTCGATGAATTTTTTCAAAGGTGATGGTGACAACATATTCCTTGAAGCTATCCACCATATTTTTATATGATATCAACTTGTCATCTTTTGTTTGATAATCATCATTCACTTGTTTGATTACTAGTTGAGAGTCTTCAAAGACTTGCAATTCTTTTATCCTCCATTTAATAGCCATATCGAGTCCTATGTTTAGAGCTTCATATTTTGAGATATTATTTGTGTAGGGGAAGGAAATTTTATATGCCTTAGGTATAATATCTCCTTGTGGTGTGATAAATAGGATACCTACTAGTCTAGAGCCATGTTGAGTGTGGGACCCATCAAAATACAAGGTCCAACAACTTGTTTGTTCTATCAACAATATAATTTCATCTAGGAAGTCTAATGTAAGAGTCTTACAATATTATATTGGCACATAGGCTATATGATCTACTATTATCTATCCTTTGATGACTCTCTTGTCTGCATACTCTATGTTGAACTCACTCAAAATCATTACCCATTTAGCCATTCTGCTTGTTAGAGTTGCTTTTGCTAATAGGTACTTTAGTGGATATACCTTTGAAATCAAATTTACTTTTCTATTCAAGATATAGTGTCTCAGCTTCTGTGTCACAAATATGACCAAGAGACATTCTCTTTCTATGGGCGAGTATTTAAACGTAGCCCACAAATGTTTACATGATGTAGTAGACCACTCTTTCTTTGTTATTATCATCTAATTGTGCTAGGAGAGCTCCTAAAGCTACTTGTGTTGTAGACACATAGAAAATCATTTCTTTGTTTGGAATAGGTGGCATCAAGACTAGAGGAGTAAGTAGGTACTCCCTCACCTGTTGGAATGCTTGGTCACATCTCCCATCCCATATGAATGTGATGTCTTTGTGTAGGAGATGGGTAAAAGGGTGACACTTGTCTACCAATTGTGTGATGAATCGCCTAATAGATTGTAGTTTCCCTTGTAAAATTATTAGTTGCTTCAATGTATTCGATGGAGGCATTTCTAATATGGCCTTTAATTTCATAGGATCTACTTAAATGCCCCTTCTTGATACTATGTACCCTAGTAGCTTTCCAGATGTTATTTCGAATACGCACTTTTTTGGGTAGAGGCTCAAGTTATACTATTTTAGCCTATCAAACACTTTTTCAAGATTGGTAAAGTGATCTTCCCTTTTGATGGAATTCACTAAAATTTCATCTGCATAGTCTTCCATAATTGTATGTATCATATTGTGGAAGATTATTTTCATTGCTTGTTGATAGCTCACCCTTGCATTCTTTAGACCAAATGACATGAAATTATAGTAGAAGTTCCCCCAAGCACAAGTGAATGCTATTTAATCAGGGAATATTTTTAACTGATTATACCTAGAGAAACCATCCATTAATGATAGAATCTCATATCCCGCTATTAGATCCATGATCATATCAATACTTGGAAGAGGGAAGTCATCCTTTGAGAAGGATTTGTTTAGGTCTCAGATGACTGTGTAGATCCTTATGCCCCTAGTGGGCTTTGAAACTAGTACTATATTTTATATACATTCTAGATAATTGATTGGTCTAATGAAACATACATCTAGTAACATATTCATTTCTACCTTTACCAATAGTGCCATTTGAGGATGCATTTTCCTTAGTTTCTGCTTGATAGATTTTTCTGCACGAGATAGAGCCAAATGATGTACAACTAATGTTGAATCTAGTCCAAGAATATCTACATATGTCCATGCAAATTCAATCTTTCTATCATTGATGAATGTTGTTAAGTTCACTTTCTCTTTAGGATTAAGTGACACTGCATGGTATGTGATCTTTAGGTTCTCTATTGTGCCAACATTGATGGATTTTTCTTCTTCTACAAGGAGTGTCAACTTCTCTTGATATCCAGATATAGGGATATTGAATCCTCCATCCTCGAGTGACTTAGAGAGGTTTTCACCTTCAAATTCATCCTTTGTTATCTTCTTTTTATGATCCAATAGAGCCACATTATGGTTTTCTCTAGGGAATCTTGTTTTGGTTTTTCTCTAGGATCTTGTTCAGGTTCCATGACAAATCCTGCTTTATGATCTCCTACTGGTATGTTAGTTTGAAGTCCCATAAACTTTCCAATTGGTTCATCATTCAAGAATTGATCCAAAATTGGTGTATGTTGTTGTTGGTCCCAGTCTATCAACTGTGGATATCAGAGAGGTAGGTTATCATCATTATCTACAAAGCTTATAAAGGTTGTCAAAATGGTTAGTATGGCTCTGGTATCATTCTCACATAGGGTGTCTAGGTCATCATCACTAGAGGTAAAAAAGGAAGGTGAATCCCATTCATACTCATTAGAGTCTATTCTGATATAATAATAGTCACCAGGAATAGTTTTTATAGGTTGGATAGGGACTATACCAATGCTAAAGTTTTCAAATAGTTCCTCGAAAGGTAAATTGTAGTCTATATGATGGTAGATATCCAATGTATTAATGCTAGTAGAAGGCACTCATTTCTTAAAAGAGGCGTGTCCAATTTTTGGAGTCACCACACCTATTGAACAATAACCTAGTCCCATGTTCTTTTTTATTTGTTCTACTATAATGGGCTCCCATCTGTCTTGTTTGTGGAGCCCAATGCCACCTATTCCAATATATCCCATTTGTTTAGCTAACTAATAGCCTTTATTGATAGGGTCAATTAGAAGGGGTTGTTCCTACTCCTGGTCCTTTTGGTCCTCTTTGTTGATCATTGATGAAAGATATTCTTTGAATATCTCTTCATCCTTCATATCTCCCCACTTGGTGAAAATTGTGGGTTTGGCTATCATTGTTTACTATTTGAGCATATTTGATCTCCTTCGGTCCTCCATAAACCTTGGGTGTTGGTGGAATAATTCCTATACAAAATGCTTGATTGAAGTGATAATCTCCATTACCCTTGTCAAGTACTTGAACCTTGGTTTTAGTTTTTGGTTGCTCAATGTTGTGCATTTTTCACACATGCCCCACCAAAGGTAGGGACCCTCTTTTTCTTCTACATCTCTATACCTTAGCTTTATCTTTTTTTTTTTGTTTTCCTCTTATTGGGAGGTTATTTTGGGATTAGGTCCTCATTTGATTAGATAGGGGTGGTATTTTGAAGCATTTTGGGGCCTTGGCTTTTAAAAATGGGGATTTTTCAAGTGAATTTTCAATGTCATGTGTAAATATTTTTGCACCAATGGATAGAGGACAAAAAATTAGGCCAATTTTCTTTTTGAACTTTTCAAAAATTCCTTCAGGAAAAAAAGTTATGGGGTTTCAAAGTTTTTCTCCAGAGTTTTGGTCAAATCCAAGATTATCCACCCCATCCCGATTTCTCTGGATTTTTGTCAAATCTAGGATTATCCACCCCATTTGGATTTCTCCGGATTTTTTTCAAATCCAGGATTATCCATCCCATCCGGATTTTTCCAATTTTTTTGTCAAATTCGAGATTATCCACCCTGTCCAAATTCTTCCAGATTTTTGGCCATTTTTTCGGGATTTTCCCTTCTAGGCGGATTTTTTTCAGATTCCTTGTCATTTTTCAGGATTTTCCCTTCCTAGCAAATTTTTCCAAACTTCGTGTCATGATTTTATTGAACTCCAAAATTTATTAATAGGGTTAAATTTCTGAAATTTTATGATGGAGTTGAAGTTTCCAAGGGTTTATTTATGCTTAATTTTAATATTTTGTGGTTAGATTTTCAGATGTGAGCTATTAATGATTATATCTATTTTTCAGGATTAAATTAAAAAGGGAGGACTTGCATATGGATTCATGCTAAGAGGAAAATATGGAAATATTTTAAATGTTGATTTACATATGAATCAGAGCCCATTTGTTCAAATGAACCCAATTGCATAAGAATCTGTGCCACAACCTATCTACAACTAGAAGATATTTTTTAAACATGGAGTGACATGTGATGCTATTTTTACTGTCCAATCATAATTTTTATTAAAATCGAGGTGGAAAACTGTTGATTTCGTATTGCTCCTAGATGTAACTGCCTTTATGCTATTGGATGATGATGTACCACATTTTTTAAACCCTAATGTAAATTCTTAAGGTTTCTTGAGGATTAATTGCATCCATTGGATTGAATTTAATCCTAGCCCTTGATTTAAAAATGTAATATCTATAAAAGGGTTGTGCCTTCTCATTTGTAAGAGTCGGAAAAGGTTAGAGAATAGTTGATTAGAGGCTAAAAATCCAGAATTGGCTAAGTTAAAATATGATTCTGCAAGTCAGTAGCTGTAGGAGAGGAGAGAGATTGGAAATTGTTATGTAATGCTAGAGAAGATAATGCAAATGGATTGTTGGTTTGGCAAACATTGTGTTATTTTTCAAAAGTTTTATGGTTTCTTGTTCTTAAATCTCAGTGTTAAATGTTAGTTTTCAGTTCTTTCATGATAATGGTGAAATGTTAATGATGTTGATCGATATCCAGTCCATACTTTTAGCAATTTTTTTATTGTAAGTTGCTGTGTAAAGTTAGTTTGGGCCTTATTTTGTGCTAAGTTCAATTGTGGATGCTTGTTTACATTGCATCTTTTACTGGGTATGTGGATGAATGTTCATAGTCTGAAAATATTCAGTTTCCTCAGAAGATTGCACCATTTTTGCGGAGTTGGAGGCTTGTTCTTGATTAAGCAAAAAATGGTTTTATTGAAGATTTGTCTGTTTGCAGCATTCATCATTGTTGTGATTGGTTTTAGGAGTAATTTTAATCTTAGATCTCTCTTAAACTCTTATCATTTTCTATTTATTTTATTATCTGGGTTAAATTTATGTTTTGAAGTATCAATATATTGCTAGATCTGATAAATTCGAGTCTAGTGTTTGCTTCTAGTAAGGTCCCTTTGTGATTACCAACATTTTCATATTATCTCTGAGTTGTTTCACTGCATTGTCAAGACCTGACATTAGAGACCTTGGGGTTATCTCCATTCCCATAGAGATTTACCTTTGAAGAGAGATAGGATATCATATTATGTCTGAGTTGTTGTTGTTTAGAAAACACCAACAACACTCAATTCCTATTGTCTTAGTTGAAGTTGATGGTAGTGTGGAAGGGTCAACATATGAGAATGAATGAAATAATATGTCATTATTGTGTTTACACTTAATTTTTTTATACTTCTCCAATTTTGCACAAAAGTAGAAGGGTTCTGGATCAACATATAATTTTACCTCCTTTCCTTCATGAGGAAAATTTAGACACTGGTGAAAGGTTGAAGGAACCAATTGTAGTGCATGAATTCAAGGACATATTAGGAGATGGTTATATGGTAATTCAAGGTCAAGTAGTTGACATGTGGTTTTTGTGATGGCCAATCCTATCTATAGTGGTAGCCTAACTATCCCTTCTGATTTCCTTTTGAGGTCATCATAGGCCCTTATAGTAATGCTCTTTCCTTTGTCTATCACATTGTTAGAATACCCCAATTGTTTCACAAATTTCAAAGTACAAATGTTTATACCTACACCATTATCTATCAACACTTGTTTGACCATATTTTTGTGGATACCAACCTCTATGTAGAGAGCTTGGTTGTGGAATGAATTTTGTGGAAGTTCTTTCTCAGAAAAGGCTCAATGGTGATTGGCCGTGATTTTTCCAACCATGGCTTGAAATTGATATAGGTTGAGGTCATTAGGGACCGATGCTTCTAATGCTTTTTCTAGCATCTCATTATGTGTAGGTGATAATTTTAGTAGTTCTAGGATTGAGATCAAAGCGGGATTCTTCTTCAACTATTTCATAATACTGTAGTCATTTGATCACTTAGATCTAGGTTTAGGTGGGGCTCCTTGTATTGTGAATTTCCCTCAATGGGTAGTTATATTACATTTGGTGTCCCTACCTCGTATAGTCAATACATTTACTCTAGTTTCATCTACTTGAGAGAGGGTACCTAAAACTATGTCACCATAAGTGTAGTTATAATTGTGATAGTCTTGGTCCTTTCCTTTTTCATTCTTCTTAGCATGGTTTGGAATTTGGTTTGTGTAATATCTGTAGGTATTTTTTTCTAGGATGATGTTCAACATCCACTTCTCCCTTATTGATCAAGTCTTGTATTGTGTGCTTGAGTCTCATGCAGTTTTTTGTTGTATGTCCTTTCATTTTGTGGAACTCACATAAGTTCTCATTGTACCATGGTGTTTTGAAGCTTGGATCTTCATAGTTTGGGTAATCATTGAACTCGATGAGGTTTTGTTGCACTAGTTTGTGTATGACCATCTCAAGTGGCTTTCCTAATGCAATGAACTTCCTTCTTGGTTGATTGTATTGACTTTGTTGTCCTCCTTGATTTTTCTATTGGTTAACCACTTGATTTTTTTGTGCATTATTGGGAGCATAGTTTGTTTGTGCAGTTTGAGGTTTATTTTTTGGTGTGTTAGGATTTTTTACATTCCACACATCTCTAGCATCAAATACTCCATTATTGGTGATTTTTTTGTTCTTGGCCCAAGTTTTAGGTTTGTCATTTGAATTAGAAGAATCATCTATAGGGATTTTTAGCTTAATCACTCTTCTTTCTATGAGAGCCCTTTCTATGTGGATTCCCTTTTCAATAGTTTCCTCGAAGTTCATGGGGCATAAAATAGTGAGTTGGTAGTTGACTTATTCTTGGACATTGGAAACAAATATGTCAACAATTCCTTGTCATGAATAGGTCACTTACATCGACTACCTTTATGTCTCCATAGTTGTAGATAGGAGGTGAAGGTTTTTCCTTGAATCTAGTTAAATTTGTATAGACCAGTGATGGTGACGTCCTATTCGATATTGAATGAGAAGTGGTTTATGAATTTGGTAGTGAGTTCATCAAAAAAATTAATTCTTGGGGGCAGATGGGACAACCACTCCATAGCATGACCAATAAGGCTACATGGAAAGAGCCTCATTAGATATGAATCATTGTTCTAGACTTCCATGCATGATACCGAGAAATATCATACATGTTCTATTGGATCTCCTTCTCTTTTGTACTTGTCAAACTTTGGTATTTTGTAGTTTTTCAAGAAAGGAAGCATAGTAATGGAAGGTCAAAAGGAAATAGACATATATCCTGAAGGGTATAAGTCTTCTTTGGTTTTCCTATCTATAGATCTAATATTATTTGATTCATGGCCTATAGTTGTATGTCTACCTCTATTTTTGGTATGTTTTTTTGAAGAGATCCTGTGTGTAGTAACCTTGTTTTCCTACCATGTTTTGGTCATAGGTTGGGTATTGTGGAGGTACGAGACATTGGTAACCATGTTGGGTGGAAGGAGAATTAAATCCTTGTTGTGAGAAAGGAGGGTTAGGTCCTTGTTGTGTGAAAGGAGGGTTAGGTCCTTGTTATGTGAAAAGAGGGTTAGGTCCTTGTTGTATGTAAGGAGGGTTAGATCCTTGTTGAATGTAAGGAGGGTTAGGTCCTTGTTTGATGGAAGGAGGGTTATATCCTTGTTGAATGTAAGGAGGGTTAGATCCTTGTTGTTTTTGTTAAGGAGGGTTACCTTGATAGTGTGTTGGTAATACACCTCATGGTTGGGATGAATTCTATAAAGGTTACCTTGATAATGGATTGGAAGAATACCTTGTTGATGGGATGAATTGGGAAGGGTACCCTGTGGCACACCTTGTTGTTGGGGTTAACTATTTTTAAGGTTAACCTAATAGTGCATTGGCGGGACACCTTGTTGATGGGATGAATTGGGAAGGGTATCCTGTGGCACACCTTGTTGTTGGGGTGAAATTTTTTGAAGGTTACCCTAATAGTGCATTGGCGAGATACCTTGTTGATGGGACAAATTGGGAAGGGTACCCTATGCAACACCTTGTTGTTGGTACTATTGATTGGGAAGGAGACCATATGAACCACCTTGTTGATTGGGAAGGGTGCCCTATGGCACACCTTATTGTTGGTAATGTTGATTGGGAAGGGGTCATGTGGCCCACCTTGTTGATTGGAAAGGGTGCCCTATGGAACACCCTATTGTTGGTATTATTGATTAGGAAGGGGACCATATGAACCACCTTGTTGATGGTACTGTTGTGGAAATCGCCCTTGTTGATTTGGTATATTTTGGGAAGGGTAAATATATGAAGTGTTTTGGGAATGTATTGAGATGAACCTCCCTGATATTGTTGGGCCATCACTACTTTTTTGATTTGGGATGGTTTTCTATACAAAGGGTTTTCCATTGGTTGATCATTTCCTTTCAAGAAGACTGGTGGCATGTTTGGAATCTCTAATGGTTTGTGTATTTCTCTCACAATTGAGTTATCTCCTAAGGGAATGAGGTGAGGATATTTGAGACCTTCTACATTAAATTCTATAGGCAACTTAGCACCACTTTATGCTAATTAAAAGAAATAAGTATTCAGATCCTTTCTTAGGAGTTTTCCCATCAGCTTGCGCACCTTGGGATTGTTAGAATGTTGAAATGATTCTTCATAATTTATTTATTCTTCACTATCCACCCCCTCTATGACCATATCCTTGGGATTTTGTTTTGATCTATCCATGGATTCTTGTTTTCTATAAATTACCTCTTCCTTTCTAGGTGATTGGTTTTCCGTTGCTTTGAACATGGGTCTCTTATTAGGTGTTTCAAGATCACTTGGCCGATAGCCCCATGGACCACTTTTGTCATTTGTGGTGTCTTTTTGGGGCATAATAGAATTGTTTTTGTTTGATTACATGTTTTTTCTATGTTGTGATCTTGTAATTATCATAAATAAGTGCAAAGATTTTATGAATTTTTGATGACTTCTAACTATGGAATGAAAGAATGCTTCATTTTTTGGATTTTCTTGTTTTTGAGGAAATGAAATTACATTTATTTTTGGGTTTTTTTTTTTTTAAAGAGTATACCTGTTTCAATGCAGGAGGTGGTAATACAGGCCTTTCATCCACAAGATCAAATTTTCTCTCTTGTTTTTCTAGGATGTTTGTTGTGTTTCTCCATTGGTTTGGTGTTTCCTTTGTCTCAAATATGAAGCTCCTCAAACTACTGATTATGTTTATTTGTTCTCCTTAAATTAGCTCAAATTTTGGTAGTATGATAGCTGATGTAAGGTTTGGTTGTTGAACTAAATAAATTGGATGCCAAATGGTCATAAGGTGAAATGATGAAAATGTTGGTGTTTTGATACGGTTGTTGTGATTCTCAAGACCCTAAGGTTTGAGCGATGTTTTGGGATGATGCTATTTTTGGAACTCAAAATGTTAAAAGGCTTGGATCTATATTTCACTTCTTTTTCTAGAGGATATTTTGTGGGAAATTTACTTGAACTATCCTTGAGGCTCTAGCAAATGTTGATATCTTAGAAGTTTGAGTGAAGGAATGATCCAAGTTTGTTTGTTTTGATTTTGATCTCTAAAAGTATGATGAGATGCCAGATTTGGCAAATGAATGATGGACTGATGTGAATTATGACTTTTTTGAGAGTCTAGTTGTTTCATTATTCAAAAGGAACTAGTTTCAGATTGGTTTTTTTATTTTCACTAGAAATAAGAACAAGTGGTAGGTTTGAAGCAAGAGCATCTGGAAAAGTCAACTACGACCAGATTATGGTAAAGTGCAACTAGATCAAAAAAGAAAATGTAGTAATATTTTTCAAGTGCAACCTTTGTAGCAATTTTTTTGATTGGTGATTTTTACAAGAAAAAGCGAGATTTTTGGTCAAAAGCAACAAGTTTGTAGTCAAACGTGTTTCAACAATTTAGTCAATTGTGGTAATACTACGAGCAATTACATAACTTTTAGAGAAAGTGTGTTAATATTTATCAAAAGCAACATATTTTTACTAGTGACTATTACAAGGTAGAGAGAAAATGCACTAGGTTTTTAGCAAGTGCGACCAATTTTTGGTTAGGTGTGATACAAACAACATCAAAAGTGGTATTCTATATAGGTTTGTTTTCTAGTTTCTGAGTTTTGGCAGTAGCTTTGGATAAATTTTCAGTTTTGAAGGTTTTTTTTATTTGATTTGATATTTTTTCAAGTGATATCACAACACAAAAATAAAAACTATTTGACCCTAAAAATGTCTACAACTTTAAGCATGTTTCTTTCCATAAAAGCTCAATGTTCATGGAAGTCAAAATGTTAAAGTTATAGTTTCCAATGTTTACTTTATCCTTAATGTGACTTGAAATGTGAGCCTAAGCATTCAAAAACCTTCAAAGATATTTGTTTAAGATATATTTTAGCGAGTGCAAACATAGGGCTCTTTTCAAAGTATTCACACTAAATTCAAAGGGTTTGATGTTTGAGAACCATGTTAAATGCTTGTTTTGATGTGTTCATTTTAATTCAAGCACAATTTTTGATGTTTCAAAGTAATTGAAATAGATTTGGAAATTTCATGAAGACAATTTACACCATATGGATAGGCACTTCCTTTTAGGTGGGCTTACCTCATGCCTTGAAGGGATGATTTTGCATGCAATGAATGTAGATTTTTTAAGCTCAACCATAAGTCGGACTTGGTAAGTAACTTCTCAGAATCAAATTTTTGATCCACCACTTCAAAGAAATTTTTTGGCTGAAAAAGGGTTGGCTTCTACAACATTGGTTCTTATTCATGTTTGGGGATTTTTTACTGGTATCTATCCATGCGGTGATTCACTCAATTAAGAGGTCTCCCAACCCTTGCAAGTTTTTACGTATCTTACAGATACCAAGGGAGACTTTCGTCAATATAGAACATCTACACCAGGTGGGTGATGAAATTTCCTTACACCCATAGTTATTTATATAGTAGACCAAAACAAAAGTATCACTTGGGTCGTTCCCTCTCACAAGCTAGGAGGCATGCCCTCTAAAGGTATGCTTTAAAATGTAAACACATGTGTGAAACTCAAGATGGTTTTTGTCATCCAAGATTGTCAAAAGGAATGAGGGGAGATGATAAACACCTAGTTTTCCAAATATGAAATACATAGTATACATTTCATCACAATGTTCTTTTTAAGTTAAAAAAAATGAAAAATAAAGAAAAAAATAAAAATAAAAATAAAAGTGTGTACAAGATAGCAATTTTGTTCTTTTTTATGTGCACCAAAATAAAATATTCTAGATTTCAGACAAAGAGATAGCAATGCGCAATACAATAATTTGATTTGTTCATTTTTAACCACCAACCAAAGTGTTTTCTAAAGCCTTATCTTAGTGGCCAACAAAAGAAAAGCATGCATTCGTCAAAAAAATGAAAGTGTTCAATCATTTATTTTAATAAGCACCAATATTGAAGTGTGCTCCTAAACTATGAAAGCTTTGGAAAATTTTATTTTTAGAGCACTAAATTGAAATGTTCGTTTGTGGGTTCAATTCTTAAGCACCAAATTGAGTGTTTTTCCTAAACTATGAAAGATTTGGGAAAAGCTCATTTTTAGATGCACCAAAATTGAAGTGTTTATTTGTGGGGTTCAATTCTTAAGCACCAATTGAGAGCACTTCTTAAGCTATAAATGTTTAAAAAGTTCATTTTAGAGCACTAATTTGAAATTTTACTAAGCTAGAAATCTTTGGAAAGTTTGTTTTAGAGTACCAATTGAAAATTTACTAAGCTAGAAAGCTTTTAGAAGTTCATTTTAGAGCACCAATTGAAATCATTTTGATTAGTGGGGTTCATTTTATGCACTAATTGAAGTTTTCTAACTATGAAAGCTTTACAAAATTAAAAGTTTTGACCATTCACCTTATCTGTAATAAATGTGTTAATTGTTCTTGGATACACACATGCCATAACTTTGCAAATCCTGCATAAAAAAAATAGCACCAGTCAATCACCCAAACCAAACAACCATTATTTTTAGAAATTGAAAATGTGACTTGTAGATTTCAGATAAAAAATTGAAAGAACAAAAGAATTTTTGTTTAGTAGAACCAACCATGTTAGAAGCAAGTGCAGTAGAAAAATTTAAGTTTGGCTTCTATGTTTTAAGCAGAAGCGGCTAAAAAAACAAAATGTGCTTTTGTTATTTTGCTAAAAGTGCAAAAAATAGTGACCCAAAAAGAGTCGTGCGATAGAAACATGAAATCGACCGTGAAAAAATCTTGTAGCCTATACATGAAAGTTTTTCCAGTGCGTTTTCAAAACTTGCAACTTCAAAATTTTCTCATAAAATGATTAGTGCTAAGGACCATGGTCCCACCGGGTGTGCTAGAATGTGTAAGGAGGAAATCAGGGAAGGTCATAATGAGATAAATGAATTGAATTGAACCTAATCTAACTCAAAATAAAAATCAAGATTCATGCCCATTACTCATGAAATGAAGTTTTTGAGCTACTTGAAAACAAACAATGAAATCTTAAGAAATCATAACATATTTTAAAAAAGAGAAAAATTTACCATCCCATGTGAAAGTGTGTTCACAAAGATGTTGGATTGTTGGAATCAATGCAAAGTCTCCACTATGCGTGCAAAAGCTTCAAAGATGTGAGAGGTTTGATCAAATTTGTGTGTGAGAAGATGTCAAATTTTTTATTAATATTTCTGCATTAATTCATCATGCAAATGATATTGATTCTCCGATCGTTTTTTAGAAGAAATGAGGTTGTTATATAGAATTTGTATTTCAAAATGAATGCTTGAGATTGTGTAGTAGAATATCCTAATCAATAGTTCAAAACCGTTGAGAGGATTTAGATGGGAATAATTAGTGCAAATTGATTATGTAATTGGTGTGATTGAAGAAATCATTTTGAGCGTTTAGTGGGATTGAGGAAATAGATTGAATAATATATGAGATTGAAGAATAGATTGATCTATCAAGAATAGATGGATTAGTCAGAGAATAGAGTGAGCAATCGATGGTTTATAATTTACTCAATCATGAAAGTGGGCGAGGATAATTAATTAATTGATTTAATTAATTAATCCTTTTGAGTTGAACATGCAAATAAAGTTTGACTTTTGCAAACAAAGTGGTATTTGTTTTATTTGATTTTTTGATGATGTTGTGATTAATTTATTCAATTATTCAAATTAGGGGAAAGTGACTTAATTAAACTATTATGTTTTGATAATTTAATTTACCTAGGGGAATAAAGTGAATTAGCAACACAATTAAATAACTGATGTTGTTTAATTAATTAGGAGGAATAAAGTTAGATTAGGACTATATTAAATAAATGAACTTTATTTAATTAGTAAAAAATGATGAAAATGTGAATTAATTAAATAATGTATTATTATTCAATTAATAGAGGAAATTAGGGTTTTTGATGCAATTGATGTGAAATGCAGTGATATTTGATGATAATGATGTCGATGATGAGAAAATGTCATTTAGGATGTGTGATAAGTTCTAGGTTAATTTTACATGTCTACAAGTGCCATAAATGGAGAAAATTTAGATGAACAATGAAACAAAGTGTTATATCACCATTCTACTAGTGGTAGCCAATATACCTATAGATACCCGAAATTGTCCTAGCCTATGAGTAACGTTTTAAAACTAATTATCATCCTAATCTTGTTGATTAAATAATTTTCAATTATCTAGTATCATATTCCACTATTAATTGAATGATTTTATATTATTTAATTAATTCACTTTAATCTTACTCTCCCTGATTAATTAAATAAATTCTATTTAATTAATTAAATCTTTAATTATATTTATTCTTCTAAATTAATTAAATAAATTAATATTAATTAATTAATTATTTTATTTATTTAATTCCACTTGCACATTCCTTTAATAATTAATTCATTTAATTAATTATTAAACTCATGCATTTCCACCTCATTTCTAATGAATACTCTCCTCTAGTCGACTAACTAGTCAATTTTACTCTATTGACCAATCAAACCAGTTCACTACCACTCAGTGTGAGTTAACGAAGTAATCGATTCCCTTAACTATTTCATGTTGTAATTGGTTAACTAAGTCATGTAAATAGTTAACTCAAATCATGCAACTAGTTGCAGTAAGTTAAATGATCAATCAATTCCTTTCATGGAACCTCTACTATTGATCTTAATCACCCACCCCTTAATCTTGATCATCCATCCAAATCAACCTTTTGTATAAAATCAACATTCATTCCCATTCGAAGGCTAACCTTAAATCTATGGAAATTCACTATCAATATCAATTTGAGCTTAAGCATAATTGTACTAGCACACAAATTTTGAGAGAAAAGGAGAATTGGAGGACAATAGAGATAATTCAATCTTGACATAGGGAAGGTATATGCTCTTCTCTTGTGCCTTGTGTGAGCTTGAGAATTAAAATATCATTATTTTGTATTTTTTTATACACCTGAGGTGTAGTGTTAGCGTATGCTCTCCCCTCATGACCTCTAAGAACAATCTCAAGGATCAAAAGCTACACTATAATTGTTTAATTCATTAGCAAGACTTGTTTGGGGGCCTCATCACCCTAGGTTTTGGCTCTCAAGAACATATCGTAGTAGGCTATTTAATGGGGGAGAGTGAAATTTGTACCTCAAGGAAATTTAGCATTGTTCGAAGCTAAGACCCAGGACCCTCAACCCATCAAGACAAGGAGGTGATGAATAGAGAGAAGACCCCTCTCGACTTAGGCTATTACAAAAAATAATTATATTCACAATAGACCCATACTACAAACCTTGTTATATAGAATCCTAAGAGCCATTTGTTAAACACCAAAGTAAAGTGGTATAATGTAAAAGTATCAATATGTAAAGTTATTGTGATGTGCCAACCTGTATTGAGGCGACCATTATTCCTTGTTAGGATTTTTCATTTCAAGGTGAGAGGTGTAAAGGTAGTACATGACATTGGAATACTCTAGTCACCCACTCATTGGAAGGTATTCAAGAGTGGGCCTACTCTAATATGATAATCTCGATCTACCACTTAAATAGGTCATGTATCTATGTTGTGTTTTTATTGTTAAAATACCCGTAACACCAATTAGTGTGATCTTGTTGAAGACATGCAAAATATATCCTAAAAAATACTGAGTTAGTCCTATTTACTATTGTTTACTATTTTATCTTACTTTCCCGATAAGAAAACAAAAAATCAGTTATCAAAAATTTAGAATTGATCAAACCCTAGGTTGATTTAGGTCTGAAATGACAAAGGTTTTGTCCCTGTGTTGCATCTATTAACTTATGTGCCACAACTAAGATCCTGCAATCTAATTACAAAATCAATGTGACACATTTGTTAATTTTTGTGATGCATCTATCTATCCTAAACCATAACTATCTATTTTCTAAACCATAACTATTATAAACCTGCAACACAACTATGTACAAAAAATTAGAAAGCTAGAAAATCACAACTTTTATAAATCTACAATACAACTGTGTTCAAAAACCCTAGAAATTTAGAACACCACAACTATTAAAGTTAGCACCATAATTTTTTCTATCACGCAATTGTTGAGATCTATAACACATCTGTTTTAGGTTTGCAACACAATTTTAAGTTTCAATATCACAACTGTGTCTATTTTGTACTACATAGGTTTATTCTCTATTGTATCTATTTACACAGATAAATCAAGGTTTATTTTAGAAAGTACAAAACCCAAACTTGATTTTACACATAAACTTGAAATAAAATTTTCTTAGTATTTTAAAATCAAGAAAATAAACTAGATTATTGATCAGTCTAGAGTCACCTTTTGAACATCCTAAACCTCAATATTTTCCAATTATCTTAGCAACAAGTAGAACCTTTAACTCATAAGTCTAGTTAAGGTTCAACTTTTTATCAAACCATCTCTAGTTATCTTTCTTGAGGTTTAGGTTTTTTATTTGGTCACCTTGGTCCTTCAAAAATCCATCACGTATCATCTCTCATAAATCAAATTAAAAAAATATAGGAACATAGTATTTGGAAAATTATTTTCAAAAAAATCATAATCCTAAAAAAATAGATTAATCTCATACTCATATTGCATACATCTCAAAACTTCAAAAAATAAAAAACATCAAAAATTCTAAAAAATCAAAAAACATCAAAATCTAAAAATCAAAAAATCAAAAAAAAAATTTTATGGTTGTCACAAGATCCCAGAGAAAGAGAAAAAGAAATGGATTTCGCATCCGAAAACACCTATAACCCTACTAGTGATATGCACTTTAGGTCAACACCAATAATCAAACAATGTCACAATCATAACATATGCCATCATTTGATGATTATACCTTAAATGACATGGAGCAGAAACACAAGAAGAAAAAGATAACACATCACAAGATCCTAAGATATTGTGAATCATGGATGAACTCATATATGTTGATACAAAAAAATATTTCTTAACACTTGCATAGCACGGAGCTAGACTCCTTCTTGACTTTTATATTTCCACTATCTTAGGAGAAACATCAAATACAATGTCTCAAGGACAAGGTGCATTTAATGCAACACCTTAAGTAACCTAATTCACATCACAATAGTTGAACACAAGCTTGCCACTTGGAAAAACCTCACATTATACATCAACTATTAACATACCTCCAATGCCTACATTTAAAAAACAAGAAGAAAACCCATTTTCTACCACATATTAGACTACAACACAACAAAGTAACACAACACCTGCAACTTAGAACACCTTTAATAAAAATCCATCAAATAAAACACAAAGGACAAACCCTTCATTTTTGAGGCCATAAGTAAATACAACATTTACTTTTGTAGAACATGAACATTCCTCTAGCACAAACTCAATCCTTTTTTGGATTTAATCAAAATTCAAACCAATAAACACGACAAAAAATGTCTAATCTGAATTTGATGTTGACATCGTATTTCAACAAACCACTCCACCAGTGCAACAACAGAATTGGAACACTGTCAATCAAAATATCAATGCTTCCTCTTCTAACACAAGCTATTAGGACATAAACCAGTTTGGAAATCCAACACATCTCCAAAAAGTGAACACACATCCTATAACACCATCACCAACGAATATCTTAGAAAAATAACTTCAAAGCCTACAACAACAAATATCAAAGATGAATGTGTCTGGAAACAAGAAAATGTACTCAGTAGAGGAATTATTTCCTTATCTATTTGATAGGAACATATACATGCCTCCCTTTCCAAAAAAATTAATTATACCAAAATATGATAAATAAAAAGGGAAGGGAGATCCTATTGAACATGTGTGAGAATTTCACACAACGTCCTTAGATGTTGTGTATGATCATACATACTTAATGAGATGTTTTCCGTAAATTCTTGGAGGTTGAGTACTTGAATGGTTTTCTTACCTAACTATGAGCATTAGGACATGGAGCGAATTGATGGACAAATTTATAGCACACTTTTCTTATAATATAGAAAATGACATAAACATAAGCAATTTTTGTAATGAAAAACAAAAAGGATGGAAAAATAGTTGTTACATTGTTACAAAGGTGGGGAATCCTCGTACGCAAATATCTATGTCACATTCCAAAGAAGCAGTTGGTACAAATATTTGTCAAAAATATTAATAAATAGGTCATGTTTCATTTACAAATTCATTTCGCAAATACCTTCGAAGAGGTTATTGAAAAGGGTTTATCTATTGAGAAAGCCCTTATCAAAAAGGGCTGGTTAATTTTTTTAAGGAAAACCATAACTAATTGAGCATTTCAAATGACAAAAATAAATTTTGGGCATGCAAAAAAATGTGATGAATGAAGGCATAATAGATGCTAAAGTAGTAAATAAAGCTCACCCTGTTATTAGTCTTAATAGACCCAAAACATCAATCAAAACTAATTCATAGCAGAATCGAGAACAAACAAAAAAAGTGGTTCAAAACGTGACACAACATGGTCCTCTTAGGACTAACCAACCAAGACAAACATACACACCCTTAGGGGAACCTGTTGAGTCAATTTTAAAGAAACTAATATAAAATAATGTCATTCAACTCTCGAAGATAAGACATTATGAACTACGATCATTCAAACCATCTTGGTGGAATGAAAATGACTTCTGTGAGTATCATAAAATGAAAGGACATAAAACCTCCTCATGCTTTAAACTAAAAAATATTATCCAAGATCACATAGAGAAAGGATACATAAAAATTGACAATAAACAAGGATCCTCGAATACAAATCATATAATATTCAAACACCCCTTACAAAATCATGGATTGAGGAAAGCCTCTAGTTCTAGAATAAATGGTAAGGACCAAGTCAACTACAGTTGTATTACTTATGAGTACATTTTTAATAGTATCCAACCATCTTATCACAATGTATCCACCATTATCATTAAGAAAAAATATCTTGAATGTGTGGTTACTGTTGATGCCAAAAACTTGACAAGGTCACAACCTTTATGGGAAACTCAATTAAAGAGGGGACCTATTGCGCTAAACTGAGTGACCTACAGATTTTTAAAGAAGTTGAATTCTTCTATAATTGGGGTTTTGAATGGGAAAATGAAGCAGATATACAAATAAAAGATCTAACTAAGGCGATGCACCAAGATTTAGATGTAAGGCATGATAAGTCTATCTTTTGGATGTGATTTAAGGGCACATTCAATAATCTTCTATGTTTTAGAATGACAAATATTAAAGATAAAATCCTGAATGATTCACCTAATGATATAAAATAATATTCATGCACATTCATTGAGGAGTCAAAACATGATCTAAACCAATAAACTTGCATTAAATTTATAGAAATTATATGAATGAAACATTCAGTACCATAATGGCACGGTAAAACTTATCAAATATCTTAAGAAAATAGAAAGACCAAAATATGGCACAGTCTGTAAGTTCTTTTGCAATAATCTAAAAAGCAGTAAAAGGCCTGATTCTTCCACCAATTTCTTTGTCAAAATCTGAACCCTGATTTGAAAGAAGAAGCAGTATTTATAATGCAATCCCCAACTTGGTGAGCTAGTAACATAAAATATCCCTTGATCATGAGAAATGATATGTATAGTAATTATTTTCACCGGCCATTACAATGGAAAATATTCAATCCATGAACAAGGTCGCCCCAACTCCAAATGTATCCCCTATGAATGATGGCAGTGGTCCTAGCAGACCAGAGTGTCAACATGTGTCATCCACTTATGATGAAAGTTATAATATGTGGCAACTATTGTGAGGTTGTTTCTTGCTTCATCCCCTTGCGTGAAGAATCCTTTAGAAGATTTGAGTGACAAGCGGTCAAGGCTCAAGGTTCATTCTCCCTTTCATGTGATGAAAAATTGTACAGTGAAGACATGTGGAGGTCTCCTGAAGATATTGCGCTATAGATGGGAACAAGGAATGGGTGTGGACTGATGCTACGTGGCATGCGGTCAGGGCCCGATAGGGAAGTGACGGGAAGGAACATTGAAGAGTGTGAACTACCGACACATGGAAGCATGACAGGGGGAGCTTGAAAATCAAAGGAAAAGATCCTTGTGAGGAGTTCTTAGTTAAAAAGTAGAAGCATTCAACTAAATCCTTATGAAAGGAACCTAGTGTTGCTTTCAATAGGAGGGCATAGCTAGGTCTTAGAAAAAAATAAAATAACTTGAAGGGAGCTTGGGGAAATTTGTATTCATAGCTTTTGGCAACTTATCAGGGGTGTTTTGGTTATCGAACAAGGAACCGACCACCTTTGGTCAGGATATGAGCTAGGTTGACCATAAGTTCATCTGCAATCATCATTGGACTCCAATGCTTCTTTTAGTAAGGCTAGGATTGTGTTTTACCTTGACATACTCATTCGACAAGTCATCATCAAGGTTGTAATTCCATTTATCACAAATCCATACCAGCCCTAGGTGAGCTATCTTTGCTTCTAGCAAGTTGTGAGCCCTCCTCTTGGCCATCTTGAAGCTCATCGAGAAGCTAAAAAACCATCTCTTCTTTGATTTTCCATTGCAAAAGGTGAAGTCAATAATAGATACCTGGTGGAACACTTCAAGCGTCAGTATTCAATCTGTAAGACATGCCAGAATTCAAAAGGGTTCTCTAGTGAAGTTGTGCAATCAGACGAATGTGAAGTCCTTGCCTAGAAACTAGTAACAGTTTGGAGTGAAATTCTGCATGAACTCAGTCTAGTCTGAGCTGAACCGTAAGAGACTATTGTCCTCCCTTAAATCCTGAAAAATTGGATTTAAGAAATAATGCAAAAATGCATAGTAATTATATGTTGCAGAGAGGAGAGGAGTCCATGGGGAAACCAAATTCTTCCTCTGGTTTTCATCAAAACTGGATAGCCCTAGATTCTTTTAGAAGAAGTTGGGGTTCTGATGCAAAAACATGTAGGCGAGGAAGGATGGAAACCTAAACCTCTATTGTAGTTGGTACTTTTCTATCTGGTTGAGCATCTCTTGGATGAGGAATTCCATGAAATCATACCAGAAAAGAGAACATATCTTGCACAACTAAAACCCCAAGCCTAGTTGAAACTCCTAAACCTCTCTGTCGATGTCTAGGCCACAAATGAATGCCATCATTGAGAAGGAATCCTTCATATCATCTTTGAAGTTTTTATGCATTGTCGAGATTTATATTGGATTTTTCTAAGCTTCTTTGGGCCTTTGTGCTTCCGTGTTATAAAAGATCAGAGAAAAATATATAGTTCTCCAATAGGATTCTCCCTTTTTAGGAGTGAATGACTCCATTTGAGGTACTTTGGAGCTTTTCTTTGGAATGCACAACATGTCCTAGATAGCCTCTTTCTAGATAAGAACACTTAGCTCCCAACACTCAATTCTGTTGGTATCTGGGTTGAAATGTTTGATGGCCTTGTCAACCAATTCAAGGAAATAGTGTATGAACGAGAACATATATTGTGGAAGCCCACTAAACCAACATTTTTGTGCCAAGGAATCCAAGTCGCTATTACTTTTTCATTCTTTCACAAGCCGCCTCCTTAAGCATCTTAGGGTTCCTTTCAAGGATGGGATCATGAATATTATCCCATTCTTCTTTCATTCGACTTTGATCTCTGTGGGGAATCTTATTTTTTGTAACCCATGTATTCACCCATGTTGGCTTTTCTGGTATACTAAGAAAAGTGTAAGAGATTTCTTGAAAGAAATAGGCGGCTGGTGCTACGTGCATGGCTTTAAATAAACTTTGTGCCCGCTCTTCTTGAATTTCTACTTGGGGACCTTGACCTTCTTCCATATTTTGCAAACTTCTACTCATAAAGAACATTGAATTGGTATGAATGGAACCTAGAACACCATGTGAGGCTCTGAACTCAAATGCACGAAACCTCCTACTTCAGGTTCGATCCACACCGAGGCAGTGAATCTTCTGTAGTTACCTCTACGATTTGTTGCTTTGTTGCTAGATGCACCACACCTGAATTTCTTAAAAATTATGTTCTTCCAAGTCCATTTGTGTACTCAAGAATTTTTATGCTTTTTTTAGCCTTTGCATATGACACTTAGCTTTTTATTTTATTTTCTGCCCTCAATCAATAGACAATGGTTTCCTTTTTGCATTTAATTCAACATGTACTGCCAACTCCTCCGTTCATGCAAAATTAAATACTTGTCTCTTTTGAAAAGATAAGAATTCATAATTACATTAGTGATAATGTCCCCTCAAAAATATTCTCTTGGGAAATTGAGCCACTGGTGAAATGCTTGCCATTCTTTCACACGCCTTAGCCATTAATATCTCAAAAAGCATAATTAAGCTGAAATCGTAATGAGTACTTAGAAAATATTTGTGCTCATCCTTGGAGCTTGAGACTGCCTGCATCATGACACCTCAGAATTCATTTGTATGAGCCATTGTTTGGGACTTCCACTAATTTGCACTAATTTATTGTTGCTCCTTAATCTTGCACACAACAATTCGTACCTGTAGACGTAATTGGGTTGGAATATCAAGTTGGCCTTTTGGTGGGATTTTTGAGTTAACACTCGATTATCACCACACTTTTTAGGTAGGCTACCTCATATATGTCTATAAATAAGCCCTAATATAGTAGTGAAATCACACTTAGCAATTAGAAAAAGTAGCATTGGGTAATTAGATAGGATTATCGTTTAGGTGGTTGAGTAGGTTCTGAATTTGCATAGGGTCTAGACTTAGGTGATTGAGCAAAGACTGGTATGATGAATACTCCAATTAGACTAGTGTGCAACAAGT
This sequence comes from Sequoiadendron giganteum, assembly GCA_007115665.2. Taxonomy (NCBI): domain Eukaryota; kingdom Viridiplantae; phylum Streptophyta; class Pinopsida; order Cupressales; family Cupressaceae; genus Sequoiadendron; species Sequoiadendron giganteum. Next base: position 444,112,342 of record CM021108.1, on the reverse strand, counting down.
CTCAAACAACCTTTCTTGGAGATATTTCTAATAGGTGCCTCAGTCGCATACTAAAAACAAGCACTCACTGGCTGTTATAGCCATGAAATGGGTTCTGGGTAGGGACTATATTGATTATGAAGACAAGTATTGGATGAATGCTGATATCTGCTCCCATTTTGTGGTCTTACTACTTGGAATTTAGGTTCCAAAAGCCATGATTCTACGTTTGACGCTCCATATTTTTCCAAAGAGGTACCTTAGAGGTCTTGGTGAAGCGATGATCGATGCAATGTATGGCTCATGCCTCCCTATCGCTAGTGACCTGTGGAGGCATATTGAAGAAGATGAGGTGGTACCATGGGTTCCATTCTTTAGTAGGTTCCAACTTCATTCACTCATGTAGCATCATGAGAGAGCCACCTGTGCGTGCCACTTTCTGCTACGCTGCTACAATGTAGTGTTGTTTTATGATGTGGATTGGTACACTGACTTCAGGGACCTTGTGTACCCTCCACCACTCATTTTGGGTGATGATTTTGCTGCTGCTCGAGGTCCCATTGTTGCTAGTGATAACCCTCATGTTGCCTCTAACAATGCTCTTGTTGATGAAGACAATGCTCATGTTCCAGATACTTGAAGCCTAAAATTCTTTTTCCTCTTTTTTTGTATATATGCCTAAAAAAAGGCTTGCGTACATATATATAAGGAAGTTGTATACATACAGTCATACTTTTGAGCGTATGGCTCCTAGAGCCATTTTGACACTATTTTCTATTAATATATATATAATGAATATAGTTGCTTTTCTTAAAATCCTTGTCTTCATTCTTGTGTTTCTGTAATATGGATTGAATTGAATTCTTTGCCTATGAATTTAGTTTCTGCAACATGAGCAGTATAGTCTTTCTCTGTTCTTGTAATAATGTATTTCATGAATTTTCCTACTTTCAGCATCTGCAATTTTTTTGAAAAGACTAGTCGACAAAATGCAAAAGGGAAATTAATTACATTATTCACATATTTACACTTGTGTGAAGTAACTTAAGCTTAATTGAACAATTTTAAGTGAATCCCATTAACCAAAATTCCCAGTGCTTCGTGTTCCATGTTGTCTAATTCGAATGCATTATGTTGTTTGCACTGAATTGTTTTGAAAGAACCCTCCCATAGTTTGTCAAATTTTCCATGTTGGTCAGGTTTTATGGCCCTTTCGTTGAACTTTGGTACCAAGCCTCTACATTTTAGACCCTGGTCTGAAGCTTTCTTGTTGAGCCACTTCTTAACCACCTATTGGTGATTGGACATGGCTATTAGGGACTTCTCCCTTTTTTCTTATACTTCCATCAATTCGGCCAACCAAACCTCCATAGCTCCATTCGCCTCAATTTCTAGAGACTTGAGTAGTTGTAGCACAAGTATCTCTACAGAGATAGGAAATAGTGCCTCTTTCCCATACACAATCTTGTATGGTGAATTTTTCAAGGCTTGCTTAGGATTTATGCAGTCTTCCCATAATGTTATCCGGAGGTTCTTGTGCCACTCCTTCTCATGATCAGGCCCAATTTTTTTTAATGAGTCAAACTAGGTTCTTGTTAGTCGACTCAGCCAGTCCATTCCCCTATGGGTAGTATTTTGATGATGTTTTCAAGAATATGCCATGTGCAAATGTGAAATGACATACCCTAGAGCCTAGGAAATATTTTGCATTGTCTGAAATGATAGTCTTTGGCTAGCCGAATCCTATTACTAGCCCCTCAAGAAAGTCCACAATTTTTTCCTTTGTTGCATTCTTCAAGGGTAGGGCTTCAGTCCACCTTGTGAAGTAATCTGTGGTTGTGAGAATCCACTTATGACCAGCACTTGAGGTGGGATTGATCATCTTGATGAAATCTAGCCCCCATTGCACAAACAATTCATCTGCTACTATCAGATTGAGGGGCATGGCAAAAAAAATTCTTCTCCCTACGTAGAATTGACATTCTTTGTAGGATTTTATCATGTTGTAGGAGTCATTGAATAGTGTAGGCCAGAATTAACTAGCAAACATAATTTTGATGGTGGTGGTCTTCGCAGAGAAGTGTCCACCTTCAGGGTTGTTGTGGAAGGTGCCGAGAATTTTCTTTGCTTGCTCCGTGGTGACGCACCATAGTAAGACACCATTGAAATTCCTCTTGAAGAGGATCCCTTCAATAAGTGAGTACCCACTATTTTGCAGTCAGTAGAATATTCTTCTTTGAGAAGGAGGTCCCAGTGGATACTTTTTGATATGCATAAATATTATTCTATCCGCCAGCCAACAACCTTCAGGTTCAAACTCATTTGTTAGGACTAGCTCTGCTTGCTCTTCCTCAATTTCCATTTCTTCATCGTGTGCCAAATATTCGCACAACCCTCTTTCTTTGATATTATTTGTAGGCTTGATCTCAATGTTGTATTCTAGGATCTTAGTGATCTAGTTGGCCCTTTTTCAATAATTTCTCCTTCCATAATGTATTCGTGCACACTAGAATGTGTGACATAAACGATCACCTTATTGCAAGCTATAAGATGTCAAAACTCCTTGAGTCCCTTTACAATTTTGAATTTTTTCCTTTCGATGAAGTTATAGTTTGTATCATATTCCTTCAAGGTACGATAGTGAAATTCTATCAGATGTTCTCCCTTCCCTTCATCATCCTTCTAAGTTAGAACAATGGTGATGCTTGTCTGGCTACTAAAAACATACATTATAAATTCTTTTGAAAAGTGTGGATTTACCAACATAGGAGCTAAAGAAATAGAATCCTTCACCCTCTCGAATGCTTCTCTCGCTTCTCTTGTCCATTTAAAAAATTGGTCCTTTTTTTAGCATCAAGGTGATCGGTCTAATTATTCCTGCAAATCAAAAATAAACTTACTTAAAAATTTAACCTTCCCCAAAAAATATTGGACTCCTTTCTTGTTGACTAGAAGGGGAAGTTCCCTAATTGCTTTTACCCTTTTAGGATCAATAGCAATTCCTTCTTGGGACACTACATTTCCCAATAATTTGCCTTGCGGTACTCAGAAGACACATTTTTTTGGTGTTCAGGGATACCCCAAACTCTTGGAATTTTTTGAAAACCATTTCTAGATGATCAAAATGGTCATATTTAGACTTGGAAAATAAATTCAGATCATCTAAATAGATGAGGATAATTTTGTTGATTAGTTCACTGAAAGCGATGTCCATTGCCCACTGGAAGGTGGCTCTTGCATTTGAGAGGCCGAAAGGAACTTTAGCAAATGTGAACGTTCTCCACTTGGTGGTGAACATGGTTTTGTTTTGATATTCTTCTTTAATCCAAACTTGATTGTAGCCCGAGAAGCCATCTAATAGAGAAAATATCTTTGAACTTGCCACAGTCTGCAAGATTGATTCCATGGAAGGCAGTGGGTAATGATCCCTTAGTGATGCCTTATTCAGATCATGGAAGTCAACATAGAGAAAAATTTCCCTATTCCTCTTTCAGACTAGAATGAGGTTAGATACCCACATACTATGCTTCATTGGAAGCACACTCTTAGATTGGATTATTTTCCCTAGCTCTTGTGCCATTAGGGCTTCAATATTTGGATTAACGGGCCTCTATTTTTTTTTAACATGTTTAGCACCTTTCATTAGTTTGGTGGTGTGCTATATGATGTTAGGATCATACCCCCTGATGTCATCATAAGATCGGGCCATGACCCCTTGATATGTTTTGCAGAAGTATATAAGTCTATTCTTATCATGATGTAGGACTTCTTTCTCAACCTTTAGTTTTCTTCCATCTCTGACCTCAAGGTTGGCATAGTCTACTTGGTCTACTATAAATTTTCTCCTATCATTCCTTGAATCATCATAGTCAAACATATTTTTGAGCATGACCAGCCCTTTCAGAAGTTTTTTTGATCTCAACTGAATGATCTACCCTTCATATGATTCTTCAATCTTTGGCTAAAATTGATCGGAAAATTCTACTGACTGTTGAATAAATGAGGCGATGTGTTCTTCACTTTCAAACACTTTCTAGCTCTGATCATTATTTAGAATGGAGAGTCAAAAAATCACTCACAAAAAGTGTACATTCTTAATCAAATTGAAGATAGGGTCGAATTGAGATCCTATCATTGCCATGCGATCCGTAGTTGAATTCTGCTCCCTTGGCACCGCATGGATGTTAAAAGCTTCAAAGCTTTCAATGAGGTCCCACACTCTATGTCTATAAGACTGCATATAGAAATTTTTTGCAGCAGAGATGTTTCTAACTTGATTGATTATAGGTTTGGAATCTCTGAATACAATTATTTGTTTGACATCCATGCACTCTATGAGGCTTAGCCCTTCCATAGGACCCTCATATTTGGATTCTATGCTCTCTCAGACAATATTTTAACCCTTTCTCTTATCTCATTTGTTTGAGGCACTATGAATACCAACTCAAGGATTTCTTCATTACATTTTTTTGGGCCTTCCTCATCATATCCACAGGGTTTGCGGAAAATGCGATGTCACCATCGCATAATAGTGACTGCACCTCCATATGGATGAGCTCTTGTACTACTAGGGCCTTTCCCCAATCAGCCAACTGCAACAAGAATATTAAAAACATTATCAAAATTAACCCAATAAACTCATGAAAAAAACATAATAATAAAACATTTTGCTCGTATCTAATTTGTACAATTACAATGAGGTAAACCTGTCGAATAGAAGGGCCTGAAGATGGATCATGATCTATGCTCTGGGCTGGAGCCTTCATCGTATGATCAATGTCCCGCTGTGACAAAAATTAAATATAAAAAATATTACCGAAATGAAACCAATAGACTTACAAAAAAATAATAATAATAAAATGGTATATTGGAGTCATTAATTGGAGGTTGGGTAAAATGGTATATAGTACATACCACCCCCATAGTAATTTTTTTTGTATCTAAGCGATTCAAATTGTAATCGATTAGAAACTCTTCCCCTATAGTTATTGATTTTATTGCACATACGAATACACGGTTTCCCTCTTGTGCCTCGAATATACAATTGGGTTGCTTATTTGTTGACCTAGATCATGTACTATTTATAAACCCTGCAATATTCCCTGATGCTTTTGGCCTCATGTCAATGTACCTAGCCACTCCTTTATTTTGATCCTTATCTTTTAGTTGTATATAATTTGCTGATAGTGCATACCTACGCATACTTCGTGTATATCAAACCACCTGCATCCAATATTTGTAACTATAACAGGGTCCAACATACTCCATCAACTCAATAACTTTTTTGTCCATGCAAAATAGGCCCAAACCATGTAATGACGATGGTGCTATGCGATATATCCTCTCGTTGACACAAAGATTAGTGTTTATTGGAGGAATTTCATTGGGTAACCATTGTTTCCGTAGATGTTTGTACCTCAAGGGCACCTCGATGTCGCCTATGCTCTCATCATCATAAGAACATGACCCCCCTTTAGCAAGAAAAAATTCCATGCATTTATAGAATTTTCTTCTAATCTTTTGACCTCTAGTTGATCTCCCACTTTTAGACCTACTACATATCTCGCTTTCCTCTTCTCTTCCTGAATTTCCCTCACTCGAGGAAGACAAATCTGAAAAATGCCTATTTGGTGGTACCTGCACTCATAAGGATGTTGGATGAAGTTCTTTCATGGTAATGTGATCCGAAGGTGAAATTATTATTAATCTATCATTTCATCACTAGAATTTGGCAGGTTATAAGGTAATCAAGTGTTGATAGATTGCAAGTTATTGTTACTACCATCCAAATGTGTCCATCACAAATCAAATCTACTTAACATTTTAACTCCCAAACTTTGTAACAAGTGTTAAATGTGACTATGGTCCACCAATTACACAACCAAGGCATCAAATTTATTCTCTAATTGTAATCAAAGGACTTTTTTTCTTCATTCAAGTAAATAAACTTGAAGGGAAACACCACCAAGTGGTTTATTGGACACCTACATGACTAAAAATGGTAGAAAATTTACATTTAATTTCCATATGTTTAAGTGGTTAATGGGGAGGGAGTGTGTACTAGGCCTGGTAAAGTCATCATAAGTTTATGTTTTGGCAATAAAAAATGTTTAAGTCATCTTAAATCTTCCTATGTCTAATTGCTAGGAGACTTTTGGTATGTTTTAAGGTAGGATGAGTGGTCACATCAATGTTCTAATTCTCTATGACAAGGTTTCAACATCTTCAAATTGTGAAAGTTAGTTCTCATAGTCATTTGAAACAACAAAATTTTGATTATGTATGATGGTAGGATTTGACAACTTAAAATAATTGGCTACCCAACAAACTTTGAGTTAAAAGAAACTTTTTCAGTTTAAGGGGTTAGCACTTTATTTCATCTTTGCATATTGGTTTGATGCTTCAAACGATGCATTTTTTATCTCACTTATATCATATTGTATTCCCATCCCATTGAATTTTTTGTAGGAGTTGATACCAAAATTTCATTTCAGATACCACGTTCTTGAAGCAATTTTTTGTGTTTATACAATTTTTCTAAATTTCTTTTGTGTTGTATGGATCCATACAAGCTTGAAATGCTCTAAGATCATTGGTGTAGTTAAATATATGTGTTCCCTTTCATTTTCATTTGTTTTGAAGTTCTAAATCCCTGTTTTGTGGGATTAAACAATCAAATACATTGACTGCCCTACTGTGCCTATGTAAGGGTTTGAGGGCTAAATAGAAATGACAACCACCAATCCACCATTGTCTTGGAACTATAACTTGGTGGATTGGTTTGCATCATGGTGGATTTTATTGAATTTCAAACCTTGTTCTTTGAATTCCATTTATGTTTTTCCCTTGTCTTGGCTTGTTACATTGTTTGGGAGGAACCTAAGGTTGGGTTTTACCTTGGCTTTCATAAAATCCTAATGTTCCATGTAAAACCTTGGGTGAGATATATTCAGTTGTTACCTTTTTGGAGTGGGTATTAAAATGACTTATGTCTCATTGTTTCATCTAGGCCGGACCCCTTTTTATAAATTGAGTTAAATATTTTTCCTAACTTTATTACTTCCTAAGTTTAGGTTGGCCCGTGACCTATGTTATTGATATTAGCCCAAACCTAAGGGGAGGCTTAATAATCAAAAGATCTTCTGAAACATCAACTACATAAGCTATAAACTTGACTGTAAATGTGGCCGAATTGGCCCAAAAGATAGCTGAAAGAGAAGAAGTTGAGAAGAAAAGTTTGATGGAGAAGTATAACACCATTATTGGAGAGTATAGTAGAATGCATAAAAGGAATTTTGAGCTTCAAACTGAGGTAGAGAGGTTGAAGTACAGACATGTGGGGGAGTCTTCTAGTGATCTTGGTACCCTGGTCATACCTTCTACATCAAGATTAGTACCTCCAAATTTTCTATTTTTTTCTACTCCTGGGTCCCCCATCCAAACTCCTGCTCCTAGTCCTTCATTAGATCCAGTTGAAGAGGAGGTTGAGTACTCTGTAGATCCCACCAAAAATCAGATGCTTAATAATATTAGAGAGCTACAGGCAACTCTAAAAGCAAGTGAGAAGGGAGCAGTTGCCAAGCAAAATGAAGTTATAGACACAATTTTTAGGCATTTGAATTGGGGAGTTGATTGTAGATTACCATCAATTTATTCTTTATATTTTTTATTCTTAGATTCAATAAGAAACATTACTAGGGATCAAATATTATTTTTTCCTTTAGTTGAGAAGTGGATCCCTAGGGCCAATGACCTAGATGTTATGTATAAGGCCTCTAGATTCGATGCAGACAACAAGCCCCAAACATTAAGGCCTACTCAATTTTTTGTAAAATCACTGCAAGGTTTTCAAGCCTTACCTGATGATTTGAATAGAAAGATTAAGAAACTGGTAAAGAATTTTGATGACTGGAGTGGCACGTCTTTACTAGATTTACAAGGACTTCCCTTTTTTTCCTATGTAAGGGTTTGAGGGCTAAATAGAAATGACATCCACCAATCCACCCACTATCTTGGAACTATAATTTAGTGGATTGGTGTGCATCATGGTATGACAGAGGTTCATTGAATTTAGGGGTATTTTAAAGCGAGAAACTTGGCATTGAATTGATGTTGTAGGGCTGACAGGGGTAATTTTCTTATGAATTTGTCATTGTTAAGTTAGGGTTTGTCAATTTGATGGATATCTTGGTAGAGTCATGGTGACACTATTTGATGGTCCCATCTCTACTTCAAAACAAAAATATCTCTAACAACTCTAAGATCTATAATGGGATGGCATTATAGGAACCTTCATATGAAGGATCTTCTAATGAAGGACCTTTGAATTAAGGTCTTCATTTGAAGGTCCTTCATGACAAGGTTCCTTTTATAAAGCATTTTGGACATGAAATATTTAAAATAAAAAATACCTTCATTTGAAAGTCTTGACATGGCATCATTTTTGAATGAAGGTTCTTCATTCAAAGGTCATGATGACATCACCTTCAAATGAAGGTTCTTCATTAACTAGTATTTTGTAATTTTGAATGTGTGATAATAATTTAGGGTTGAAAATAAATCCATTTGAGCCTTTTATAAATGAAAGGACATTTTATGCAATCATATGCCTTGTCAAAATTTTAACTTAATAGTAAGGGCATCATGAGTAGTTTTTTGGGCCCATTCAATAATCTTCGATGCAAGGATTGAATTGTCTAGAATGTATCTACTATCAAGAAATTCAATTTGTTTACCTCTATGTCTATATCTCAAGCAATAGGTTTAATTGTAATGGAAATGATATTGACAAGGATTTTTTAACCTAGGTGTTGAGAAGCATAATTGGCCACCATCCTAGGAAAGATTCTTCATTCTCACTTTTAGGTGTTAAAATTCAATAGTACATAGGTTGATCAGAGAGCCCAAAGAGCCTTTCTCCATGTTATCCAAGTACACATAGAAGCAGTCTTCTCTTATATAGTTGGACATGATTTCAAGAACTTAGCTAGGAATTATTAATTTAACCTAAGGTTTTCTCATAATTCCATCATTGGAAAAGTATGATAAAATTCTTCTATTATGAAGAATTGGTCTATGTGCCTCTAGTAATCACTATAAAAATGTGAAAGACAAAGCTAATTTAATTTTTTTGTCTTATTTTATACCATTTTACGAGAATGAGGGGGCCAATGTATGAGAAGATTTTTGGAAACTAGGCATGAAAATTGTAGGTTAAAGAGAATGGGGGTGCTAAACTTACAGTACTCATTGTCCCTTGGTTGTCGATTTTCCCTAAGTGCCCTCAACCTCATCCTCAGCACTGGTATTGACCTTGTTTTAGCTCCAAAATCTTTGTTGGCATTGGTATTGACCTTTTTTTCACTCCTCCAAACTCTTCCTCGGTGCTGGTATTGAACTTTCACTTGTCCAATTTGATGAGCTACAACCTAGTTTAGTTAGGTTTTAGAGTATGTTAATTAAATTTAAAATTATGGCTCCATTTAGAGTAGTGTATAAAGCAAGAAAATCCTATTATGGCGTCATTTAGAGTAGTGAATATAAAGTAAGCCAAGCCTATTATAGTCATGAGGGAAATAATAAAACTCCTAGGATAATTTGTGAAACCATTTTCCCTGGTTAAAGGGAGGCCATAAAATATACCTTTGGATTTTTTCAATCTTCAAATATGAGGATTCACAAGGTTCTTAGCAACATGAGTAATGGAAATGTGTGCAACAAGAATTTTTGAACACACATGAAATCTCCTTGCAAAAGAAAGGGGCTTCATAATTTAATATGATAATTTTTCTCATCTCTAGAAATGATATGTTTCCTTAAAGAGGAAGGACAAACCTATAAGGTAAAAGAGATGCTTAGGAATCTCAAAAATTCCTTATGATCAACCCCCTTCTATCCATAGGAATTGAACCAATTGGGCTTGGCTAAGAATGATTTCCTATAACATTGAGTTTTATGCCACTATATATTTGACCTTAAAGCTTTCTAGAAAATATCTAGGCATTGAATATCCTAAATAATGTCACGTTTATCCTCCAAGAGAGCGAGAAAGGAGTCATTAGAAAAATGACCATTGAATAGCTAGGCTATATAGTTACAAAAAGTAGCACCTTTAATAAGGTTCCATGAAATACTATTAGCCAAAAGATATCCAAAGGCTTCCATAAAAAACACACATAAAGTAGGAGCTAAGGGGAAAACATGAAAAATTGAATGAAAACACCCAAAATCCTCAAACTTATGTCCATTCATGGTAATACAAGTATAACCATCATAATTGTTTTTTGAAAAAAGTAAAAAAAAATTGAGGAACAAATCCTAGATGACATAACTATCCCAATTCAACACCAAAGGTAGCAAGAGATTAATGAAATTACCACAAGTTTTAAGTAGAAGTAAACTGCCATTTGCAAAGTTAGTAAGAAGTAGTGTCGAGAGTGGAAAATTAATAATGAAGTCATGGCTAATAGAGCATACAAAATATATTGGAAAAGTTAAGAGAAATTATATTTGCACACAAACACACTCAAAATAATAATTATATCATACAGTTCATTTAGAAATATATTACAATATGGATTTTACAAAGCCTTTCAAATATACCTTCCCATTTGAACTACTATCTTATAAGAATATAACTAATTATTTAATAAAATAAATAAACAAGTTAGTAAGGTGAATTTATTAATGTTAATCTTAATATTCCAACACCCTCCGTTAAATTTTACATTCCTCACAACAAAACATGTTGATTGAAACAAACAAATATATATAGTCTAAGCTAACATCATTTGATTTTTTTTTAAGTTCTCCCTCAAGAACATCATTGGATCGAGTTATACAAGTCCACACTATGTGATCCTTTTTCTTACAATAATAATATTCATTTTTATTTTTTAATTATTATTACCTCATGAGTATAATGCATTCTTATTTTGAGAATCAACTTTTAAATATTTCCCATTGTTCTTTTTTCTTCTCCTAATAGGGCCAAAATCACGTTTCTTGTTTTTGAGAAGTTATCGAATGAATGCCTTCAAAAGGCTGATGTAATCTCCATCTCAACACTAAGGGCCCACCACATTATGCATCGCCAAGGAAAGACACATGGTGCTTTCTCATGATATCACAATCAATAAACACCTTGCATCTTTGTATCATGCGAGGGTGGGCAACCATTGATCTCCACCATTGGCAATCGTGTTCATTCATAGTAGTCACCAGCATTGAACATAAGCATCAAGCAACTTTTCATCAAGATTATAACATCACCGTCGATTTTGAGTATGTGCATCTGGTAGCCACTTTAGTAACCTCTCATATAATGTATTAAAACTCGACATAAATTTTAAAGTACTAGATTAATGAATTATAATGATATATTTGATGAATTATAATGATATATTTGATATATTAAGATTATATATAATCTATAGATTAATATTAATTATATTAGATTATTAATATTATTGGTATATTATTAATAATATTAATATTGTATTAGATTAATAATAATTATAATATTGTTAAATCATTAATTATATTACAAATGAACGCTGCTTTCAAATTCTCTATTCTCTGAAGCATTGGTTCTTGCATTTTTTCTTGACATAAGCAACATCCAATCGTCGATTGTGGGATTCACATCCTTAATGTTTGTTAGAATTTGGAAAAATATTTGTTGTTCTTCGTTTTTTCCATCGTGTTGAAAAAGACAACTTAATGTAATGACCATTTTGAATTCTTCCCATAATAGCTTTTCTCACCTTTTGCTTTCATATGGAGCCATGCCATTTACTAGAGTTAATTGTGCCAAGTCTCCAACTAAAATCATGTAGATATGCCTAAATATAAAATATTTAATTAAATTGATAAGTATGAATTTGTATAGAAGGAACTATAATATAATTGAATAAAAAATATTGTAATGTAAAGTTATCAAAGTTAGCGAATTCAATCCAGAACTCATCTCCAAAACTTTGGTTACTATTTTTTGGGAATGCTTGTTGAAGCCTAGAATCTATGTTTCAAGCAACTTCTCCCCAAAGAAACTCATTTCATCTATCAATATGTATCTAACATGTGATATTTCTTCTTGGAAATTTTTAAGTATTGTCCCTTCTAGTTCAATGAAATCTCTTATTGGAATTATTAGCTTTGAATGAATGGTTGAAGCACCAATTTTGAATGTTACAATTCCAATAGGCATGAATAGAAGTAGAGGAGATTGTTTGGGAGAAGAATTTTTTTCTAGTGCTAGGTTATGTGTTAGGTTATATAGGGTTAGGTTATATATTGTTTGAGCCTAGCCTCAAACACTAAAATTAGGGCTAGGTTATGTGTTTTCTTTAGGGTTATGTTTGGGATCAGGTTTATGGTTATGGTTAGAGTTTAGGGTAATCTCTAAATTTAAGTTTAAGTCCTAGTTGATTATTTTCCCACAAAAGGAAATTAGATCCATTTTTTATCATGTTCATTATAGCCAACTATGGCTTGATATTAAATTTAGACCTTTTCTTGAAACCTAACATCATATCCCTAATCTAACCATAACCCTAACCCTAATCATCAGATTGACTCATACCTTGACCTTAACCCTAGCCCTGACAATAAACCTAATCCTAACCCTTACTTGGAAAGTAAACCATCATTTTCTCATTAATGTAACCCTGGCCATAGCTTTAACCCTAACACTATTTCTCAAAACCATAATCTTAACCATAACCCAAATCCTTTTTATCACAACCCTAAACATAAACATAACTCTAACCCTAAACCCTAAACCATGATCTTAATTGTAACCTTAAACATAAAGACAACCCTAACCCTTAACCCTAAACCATGATCCTAATTATAATCTAACCTTAACTTACACCCTAACCTTAACCCTAATTGTAACCCTAAACTAAAGACAAAAGCTACACCCTAAACTATAATCCAAATATTAAACCTAGCCCTAACCCTAATCATAACCTAGCCCCTTTTCTTGAAACCTTAACCTTGACCCTAACCCTCACCTTTATCCTATCTTTATAACCCTAACCACAACCAAAACTCTAACCCCAACCCTAACCCTAATTACCTAACCCTAAATATTTTTTCTTTTATTAATTAGTTGCATTCACTCTAATAACCCTAAACCTATCCCTAAACCTAACCTTAGCCCTATCCCTGGCCCTAATCCTAATCCCAACTCTAAGCCAAATATAAAAACAACCCTTAATCATAACAATAACCCTAAAACTTAATTCTAAATATAACCCTAATACTATAATCCCTAATTGTAATCCTAAACCCTAACCCTAATTTCATATCTAATCCCAGCCATAACCAAAACTCTAAATCTAACCCTAACCATAAAACATAAACCCTAATCTAACCCTAATCCTAACATTATTTTTTCTAACCCTAACTCTAAACCTAACACTAACCTGAACACTAAATCCTAACCCTAATTAAATACTCACTCATAACCCTAAATTGTAACATGATCCTTTGAATTGGATACTACATAAAAAATTATGTGTTACAATCATTGCTTCTATTGTTGGCATTTTTACATTGGGATGCATATATTTGTAAAATCAACAAAATATTTTAATGTCTTGCCAAAATTAATATTATTAATTGTAATATCAAACTTATAAACATGTATGCAAAATAAGAACATAAATAAGAAATATATGGTAATAGTTTCTTCAAAAATCAAAGTGATATGGACTACAAGGACTATAAGATATCCACAAAAGAGATCTACATTGAAAATATTGTAGGGAAATTCAAGAAAATACAATTGGTAGATGTGAAGCCAAATAAATGTGAAATTGTGTACTATAATGATTTTAGAATATACACATAATGGATTTGTTGAAAATGTTTTAGAAACTTTCAAACAAATGCAATTGGTAGATGCAAAGAAAAATTCCACAACCTTCACCAAAATCCTTATTGGTTTCCTTAATATGGGAGATTTGGAACAAGGTATAGACATCCATCAAATCATAATATGAAGATGAATTTTTTCAAATGTTGTGGTTGTAGATGCCCTTTTAAAATTTATACAGAATGTGAAAGGATAGAAAAAGCTTGTGAACTATTTGACAAAATGTCTCAAAGAATTGTAATCTCTCAATTTATTTTAGTTTCTATTTTGTTATACCCCATGTCCCAAACTGGGTATAACACAATAGACACTAAAACAAATTGATGGATTGTTATGAGGGCAGTGATGAGACTTTTCTAATTAGAGTGTATTCCACGAGATTACAATTATTCGAGGAATTGTGTCAAATAGTTCATGAGCTTTATCTATCCTCCCATATTTTGCATAGTTTCAAAAGGGCATCTACAACCACAAGATTTGAGAAAATTCATCTTCATATTATGTTTTCCTTATGTTTGGTTGACTCTTATACTAAATCTAGGTGTTTTTTGTGTTTTGACAAGAGTAGATAAATATTTTTAAAATTTTCTCTATCAAGATCAAAATTACATGCACATAGAATGAACCATAGTTTAGTTACAACACTTGGTCTCTTCAAAATAATCAAAGAAGATCTAGGAGAGGAAGGAATGCACACCAAACTAAAAAATAGGGGTAGTTGTGGCTTTGTTAGTTTTCTTTATATACTCTACTTATTTCCTATAGGGATAAAATAATCACTATACAAATGAAAGATGGTTGATTATGTACTTAATATTGTTTTGTGTGTTTTGAAATGGAAGATATCTATGTTGGAAAAAAAGGATAGACAACTAAGAGGGGGGGTGAATCAGTTGTTACAAAATTGAAACTTCTTTAACCTTGTTAACCTTTAATCTCAAATCTGATAATTAACAGTGAAAGCATGAACCAACAACACATCAAAAACACACAAACACCAAGATTTATGTGTATATACCCTATTAGGGGAAAAACCATGGTGGAGGTTAATCCATAATTTATACCATGTTAAAAGTATAAAAGAAATTAATAAGGAATGCACATGCATTCAGGAACACTGCCTAGAGCTCACTGCTCAAAGGGAAGGCTCACTGCCTTACATAAGATAATCAAATTAAATCCATCTGATGAGGTTGAACTGAGAAATTAGCTTCTTCAAAAGCCTGATGACAGTTTTAGTTAGGCACATAAATACTTCTTCATACTTTGCTTAAACTTCTTCACACTTTGCTCTGCATTCGAATGATCTAATATTTATTCACACATATCTTGCATACACTTCACATACATTCTCTCTAAATGAATAAAACAATCACTCTTATATATCCACTTCATGAATTTACATTAACAACTCTATCAGCCAAAAATAAATAATAGATGAATACAAACTGTCAGCCCAATTCATGAACAAATCTCAATGTGCACCAACCTAAATCGGTCACAACATAATGAAGATCTAAATAAACATCCTCGAACATGGAAAGCATTCAAAAATTAATCCACAAGGATCTACAACATGCTACCACCATCATGTCAACCAAGAACATGAAAAATCGAACATGCAAAGGAAAAATCGTTGATCACGAGCACACTAATCAATGTGGACATACCACAATGATAGAGTATGAGATCAAGAAACATCAATGAACATCTAAAGAGAATACACAAAAATTCAATTCACCAGAATTACATTCTCTTCTTTCAGAAACACCAACTATAGCAACAAAATAATTGTAGGAACACAAAAACTCATAACTCATCCAATATTGATGCACACCTCTGAAACTTCCAGAGGATATACTGGATAGGAACAGCAAAAAACCCTTAAATACATGACTTCAGAATACCAATGTACAAAAATTTCCACCACTCTGATCTCCACAACTTCATAGACTATCTCAAACATATTTATTCTAATTTTCTTAATATCCTCGACATATACAACCTTTAAGACATTAATGCTAATAGTGTTGACATCAATGAAAACCACATATCATGAGAAACACAACCACAACATCCAAAAAACTACATCTATATGAAAATTGGTATATGCTAATAGTCAACTTATTATCTGATTTATAGCATTTCCTTAGCTTTTTATACTAAAAAATTCAAGGTAGAGGGTAACATGATTCTTTGAATTGGATACTACATAAAAATTTATATGTTATAGTCATTGCTTCCATTGTTTGCATTTTCACATTAGGATGCATATTTTTTACAATCAACACTCTTTTAATGTCTTGCCAAAATTAATATAATTAATAATTTCAAACTTTTATAAACATGTATGGAAAATAAGTACATAAATAAGAAATATATTGTAATAGTTTCTTCAACAAAGGATAAAAAAATCATGTGGACCGTACAAGGATTGTGGTGGGACTTATAATTTACATGGATGGAGGCTAGGGTTTTGGGGTTTAAGGTGGGTTTTTTCTACCCGTGGGGTATTAACGAGGGAGATCAATGATAATCCCTCTTCATAGATCTCGTATGATCAAATTAAAGTCCCCTGAGGGTATTGCGAGGTCTACGAAGAGGCGACATGTGACCTGGTTCTTGAAGCGACAGGGCTAGGTGGGACCCGTTGTCTAGTTGCAACCTCTTGTTTTTTTGGGTTGTGATTGGGCACGGTTCTCCCAGGGTGCTGATGTGGATTTTCAAACAATTTTTGACTCAATATGAGTCGTCTGACTTGCCATGTTCGATCCGCATTAACGTTTTGATTTTTGTTGGGTTCTTGTTCATCTGCGTTGGGAGTTCTTGCTCTCTGAAAGTTGTTCTCATTAATGGTGTGGGTTTTTTCAGTGGATCCTTGCCTGATTTTCTTGCATGCGAACAGTGTTCTCCTAATAAATGCAATGATGGGTTGTATGCCATGCCTTCACAAGCTAGGAATAATTTGTGGTGAATACATCGGCCACTAAAATGCTTGAATGCTCATGTTGCATTCGAGCAATTAATATTATCGCACCAATTAACTCTATAAATGCTCATTATGTTATCTAGTATTATCATCGCATTTTGAGTTGTCTTGTTTGTAGGTGGTTGAGTCTCTCCTGTATTTTGTGAGGTGTTCTTTGCAATGGACCATTTGGCTATGCATAGAATTATTAGACTCGAGGTAAATTTTGCAGCTTGACGGGGTACAACCTATACTTAGCAAGCCTAAGGTTGTCCATGATGCTTATAAAGGGAGGAGGAGCTCCAAGTCCTCACTGGTGTTGTCTTCTAGTTCTGATGGTGATGAGTCCAAAACTGATTTGGACTACCAATATTACTTGGCATCCATGACCGAGCTGTTGGGGGTCAATGAAGAGCCCCTCATAGTTGCCCCAATAATTGTGATGGTGTTGTGCCATGCTACCAAATCATGTGTTAAAGAGGATTAAAGGAAGCTGGTCTCGCTTCTTACTGAAGTGAGGACCAAGAGCAGTCACCTCTACCAGGGTCGTGTGTCTTGCAAGTAGTTGCAGTTGTTGGGTATGTTACTTTTGGGTGGTGTGTTGATGTGGACGTGCACGTGCCTACCACGCTCTTTTGTCTTTAGCTCTGGTTGGTTACAATGGTATAATTGTGTTGTTTTGGACCCTTTTGTTTAAATGTTTCAAAACAGTGTCCACTATCACTACATTGCTTCTCCCTATTGCATCCCAGATTTTCTTTACCATCTCCTTATATTCTTCAACCTGATGAATCAGTTTCTCCCTAGAAAGTCCCCTTCTACGGATAGTAGCCCTCTCAATAGAGATAGGCACTTGTCCCATATTATATGGAACAATATCCAAAGATTGTGCTTGTGCAGGAGGTTGAGACTGCTCTACTAGTGGGTCGGGAATAGTGTGGCTAGAACTAGCTTGCTTTTGAGATCTCATGGTATCCATTTGTTGCCTCAATAAATCTAATTCAGTTTCTAACTCTGCTACCTTTTGTTGACTCTTATTATATTCAATAATAATGTCATTATATTGGCCTCTCAAAGTATCCCGATCCTTTGTCAAATCTTCAATAGTTTCTCTGGTGAATTTGGCAACATTTACGACCATATCAGCAGCTTCCAATGCTTGGGTGTCAACAACTCTCCTCACAACCAAGTGACCACTGAAGTCTGAAGGTTCTGCAACAATTGGATTTTTAGAGCTAGTGGATAGGGACCAAATTGCAATGCATCCCATTCCTCACTAAAGGTTGATCCCTTGAGTGCCAATGTAGCCTCCTCTTCAATAGCAATAAGTGGCCTATTAGCCCTTATTATTTCAAACACCATGACATGAATGATATCCCATTCAGGGAGTAGAAATACTCCACTTTTTTGTACCAATTCTCGACCCTATTCTTGTGTTATTGCTTTGAATTTTTCTCTCATCTATTCCTTGACCTTAGCTTGAATTACCTTCTCTGGGAGCTCTGGATGAAGACTTGTCTCATGTGCCACCTTCTCAGCATATAATGCAGTATGTGCTCTCCACACAAAATCTTTAAAAGCATTGGTTTGAATAAAAGAGTCATCCATCATGAACTCTCTGCAGGCTTCTATTCTCAAGTCATCATTGCTTATTATTCCTTTAATTTCATCTTTTCCTAACCTCAAAGAAACTGTACCTAAACCTATTGCAATGTCAACTAGGTCCAATGGAATCTTAGGATGCATTTCATTCGGAGTGACAATAATGTCATCATCCTCATCACCATCACAATCAACAATCTTTATTCTTTCAAACCTCTACCTCTTTGGTGATGGTGGGCAAGCCTGTTCTGAAAAACTTGGAGGAGAATCCAAATCAACAACATTTGGTACTGGTTGTCTTGAAGAAGATGGTGCAATATTTTTAGCAACATCTTTATCCCTACTTCCCTTTCTTCTAGAAAAAACCCTTATCTTCTTTTGGGGATAATAAGTACTCCTCTTCCTTTACCTCAGGGTACTCCTCAATGGTTTGTGATTTTCCCCTTTCTTCCACAACCCTTTCATCTTTCAAAACCCCAACCAAGCTCTCAAAATTATCAATAGCATACATTGCCCTACTAAATTTATATTTAGCATTAGGTATGGGATTGAAACCAGGTATTTTCTCCTACTTACTTTTTACCATTTTAGAGTAGGCAATGTATAGTGCCTTTCTCTCATCTTATAATTTCAGATCAAAAATATTCCTGATGGTGTCCTCAAGAAAGTAGAGGTTGTGGAAAAAAACTCTTGTTCGATGTTTTGCCTTCATTTGAGAGATAAAACCCTCAAGATCATGATTCCTAGGGCACACAGTCCTTAACCTATAAGGCTCAAGTAATTTATGCAACTCCTTCCATCCTCCCTTTGCCATAACAAAATCAAAAAATGTTGTATATTCAGGGAAGAAAGAACCTTTCTTTTGTTCAGCTAGCAAGTGTAGTTCTTGAGCACCCCCCAACTACCTCATGATTTCCAAAAATCCAATTCTAAGGGGCACCTCTCTTGGCAGAACCTTTGGATTGACATTAGTGCCAAAAACCCTGAAAAACTATGGTATTATGATAGGGGATAATGTCTCCCCAATTATGCATTATGTTCAATTCAGGCCTTCTCTCCATTGGCCTCAAGAAGTCATGAATTTATTTTGGGATCCTTGGGGGGTCACAAACCAAAGCCTCCCTTAGTTTAGATCCAAAGACATTATGAAAAGTTACATAATCAAACTTATGATCATGCATGTCAAGAATCCTAGTCCAATATTGGACATGCATTTCAATGTTTCCTTCTTCTTTAATTCCATATCTTTTTCGAACACAGCCTGAACCCTATATAGAAACATGTGGATTAACAAGGAATACCATATGAATCAAACCCAATTCTTCCCCTCCTTTAGGGCTACCAGACCCTGTGCATCTTCTTTGCCAAATAAGAGGCAAAATCATATATTACATTAAAACCTGGGTGTTGGAGATTTACTGCCATATACATAATATCGGTAGGCAAGGTTTTCTTTAAGCTGAATCCTAGAACTTGACATAAAGCACAAATAGTCTTCTTGAAATAACTGGAGAAATAATCCACAGGAAAAGGTTCAGGCTCATTCCTACCAATTACTACCTTCTTATGATTTTTTCCTCTTCCTGAGACTGCCAAATGAGGTATTAAAAAGGACGTTCTGAACAAACCCCTAGTATTTCTATATTCTTTTTTTGAGAACCTCCAAGTCGACAGGAACCATATCCTGACTCCATTCGTGCAATTTGAAAATCTTTTCAATTTCTTCTTTGGTTATCTTAATCATCTGCACACTAGCATGTGTTCTGACAATTTAGGCCACAGGGTCATATCTAGCAGCAATGTCCTTTAAAAGATCTACATCCATATAAACATTAGGAACCACCAATTTACCTAGGTCTAACCTCTAGGGGTTACACAAAGGAACTAACAAATTCCTATTCCCAAACCAATTGGAGAACAACTGCCACCTGATGTATGGTAACTCAGCGTCTTGAATTGCACATTGCTTGTCTGTCAATCCTTCCAAGATTTGAGGCCCATAGAACAAAACCTTTCCCTCCTGCTTCTTGCTAGTGGAGGGTTATAACAAATCAATAATATCTTGGGATAAAGACCTGGTAGTGGTTTTAGAACTAGAACTTTGGGCCTTGGATGTCATTTATACTAGACTACTGATAATTCAAACTAGGGTATGCTTATTTTCAGATAGCAAATAATTACAATTTTCTCCTTTAGCCTTAACATAAAATTCTTCAATATTCAAAAATCCTTAGAAATTATCTAGAAAATCTCTAAAAGAGAATCTATTCAATCAATTCTTCAAGAACAAAAACAAGAAATAATCATGAATTGCCCAGCAAGCAACCATAAAATCTTCTAAATTTACAAGAAATAGCGTATGTGCTACTTACGGTTTCAATCATAGAACATCCAGGGTAGCGAAATTGAGAAATCGTAACCACAACTTTCTTCAATCGATACCAAGCAATTCTTCCTCAATGTAGAGATACAACACGGGAATAGTAATTCATAAATTGTAGCATTTAATTATGCAGGCAAAGTCAAACTCGGCCATTACTATTCACTCACGCAAGATAAAACGGCTATAGTACAATACTAGTTTATTTTTAAATACGATTCATTGATCAATCACAACGTTGGCTAGGAGAACGACTCAGATTTAGTCAAAATAGTTTGAAAATGCCACATTCTCTCTCCAGTCACCAAACGAATAGGATATTCACCTACCAGGCACCACATCAACATGAAAATGGGCCCCACCTTTGTTATCAATGCACAACATCGGATTCCATGCATCACCAAATCACACACCTCACAAAATTATTGAAAATGCAGTTTTAATTGCATGAGGTCAGCGAGGAACGACCATGATGCGTCAGTATGGAAATAGTTGTTGGCATCATCCTTCATCATCGATCAGCGAGCAAAATTGGTCCCCACCATTAAATGTGATAGATGACAGCATCTCGCATGCCTCGCACCATATTTGTGACATTAGCAGAAATCTTGCAAGGTCTGTGAGCAACGGTCAAGATTGAAATCACTTCATCCGATGACCACACAATTTGCAAATCTGAAAAGGCTATTTCACTTGAATTTATTATTTCTTAAGTCTAGGTCGGTCCATGCCCCATGCTTGAAGAACAACTTTGAGCCATCATTTATCGTTGTCCTAGGCGATGTCCCCTTCTCCCTTTTAATAGTTTTATTTTGTAGGGGGTGTTTTTAATGACCGTCAATCTTCCTACGATTGATCCTGACCGCTCCCCACGATCTCATGATGACATCACCGCTGGTTGTTTGGTGATTGTGATATCACGGGCAAGCGCCACATGTCCCAAGTTGTTGATTCCAAAAAGGGATTAATAAAGTATTTAACATTTGTGTCAGACTTAAATATGTTATAAAGTGGGTTACTAAAACAACTGCGAGATGCATGTGCTCGAGATCGACGGTGATGTTATAATCTTGGTAAAAAGTTGCTCTATGGTTATGTCTGGTGCTGCTGACTGTTGTGTTTTTAATGACCATCGATCTTCCAACGATTGATCCTAACCGCTCCCCGCGATCTCGCGATGACATCACTACTAGTTGTTTGGTGATTGTGATATCACGGGTGAGCGCCATGTGTCCAAAGCTACCAATGATGAAAAGGGATTAATAAAACATTTAATATTTGTGTCAGACTTAAATACATTATAAATTGGGTTACTAAAACAACTAGGAGAAGTACGTGCTTGAGATCGATGGTGATGTTATAATCTTGGTAAAAAATTTCTCGATGGTTATGTTTGGTACTACTGACTGTTGTGTTTTTAATGATCGTCAATCTTCCTATGATTGATCTTGACCGCACCCCGCGATCTCGCGATGACATCACCACTAGTTTTTTGGTGATTGTGATATCACGGGTGAGTGCCATGTGTCCCAAGCTGCCGATGCCGAAAAGGGATTAATAAAGCGTTTAATATTTGTGTTGTACTTAAATACGTTATAAAGTGGGTTACTAAAAGATCTATGGGATGCATGTGGTCGAGATCGATGATGATGTTATAATCTTGGTAAAAAGTTGCTTGATGGTTATGTTTGGTGCTACTGACCATTGATCTTCCTACGATTGATCCTAACTGCTCCCCATGATCTCACGATGACATCATCGTTGGTTGTTTGGTGATTGTGATATCATGGGAAAGCGCCACATGTCCCAAGCCGTTGATGCCAAAAAGGGATTAATAAAGCATTTAATATTTGTGTCAGAATTAAATACGTTATAAAGTGGGTTACTAAAATAGCTCCAAGATGCACGTGCTTGAGATCGACGGTGATGTTAAAATCTTGGTAAAAATTTGCTCAATAGTTATGTTTTGTGTTATTGACTGTTGTGAGTGAACACGATCGCCGATGGAAGGAATCAATGGTTGTCCACCATCATGTGATCCAAAGATGCAGGATGTTTAGTGATCACGATATCACAGGTAGGCGCCACGTGTTTTCCTTTGGCGCTACCTTCTATGGTGGGCCCTCGATGCTAACATGGAGATTTTGTTAGCCCTTTTGAAGATGGCCATTTGATGATCTGACAAAAATAAAAGATCGATGACTGAACTTTAAATTCACATCAAATGCAATTGGAGCCATTGGCGTGGCATGCAAATGAGATTTAATAGTGGACGAGACGTCTACTGGCTCAATTCAATTGACATAAAGTATTTTCTCTTTTTTCTATCTTCATCACAAAATAATTCAAGTATTTTCCAAGCAGTTCAGAGCCAGAGATTAAAAAATTCGAGCGATCGCTGTGAAGTTTGGTTCTCTGTAAGGCACGAAATCCCGTGAGTTATTTTCTAAACTCCTGGATTAATTTGATTGTGTCTTTGCAAAGGGTTCTATTGTGCTGGTCAAGGGATTTTGTTAATTATTTTTGTAGGGTTACTGTTTCATTTGAATTATTGGAATTGCACAGTTGTGTTGTATTTTTGTGTTCTGGGTACCCCTAGTTTCTTCGAGGATTTGATTTTTTAAAAGAAGCCCTAGTTGTTTAAGATGGCACCACCAAAGCAACACTCTGGCCATGTTGATTATTGAAGAGGAATTTGTATGATGACTTCCTAGATCAACTCCTGTTGTCAAAAAATGACAAGAAGAGTGGTTTGGTTTTAATGAATGGAAAAACCCTAAGCGAAGGTCTAGTGTGTAGAAATTATAACATTGCAGATTCCAAGATTCTTATGATTGGTGTTGAAATGTTTAGGTTGTGGTATGGACAGGGAAACTTACCTCACCCCTTCTCTAATTCCTAGAGATATGACATGGGGAAACTAACACTGCCAAATGTGTTCCCTGATGTTGACTTGCTCAGAGCAGTGGCACCACAGTATGATCCTATGACAAGGGTCATAAGGGATAATGATGGTGGAATTATGCTAAGCATAATGTAGATGAGATTCAAAATATTTTTTATTTGTCTGAGTATAGCCCTTTCTTAGTCCAAATAGATTTTGAGGAGATGAAGGAGGAGTACAAAAGGTTAAAGCCTCTTTTCAGATTGAGGTTGCTTCCTCCTCACCTAGCTAGGGTAACATTTTATTCATTGTGCCAGATTTTAGGGTTCAACCCTAATACTATGATGCCAGTTGCATACATGTTTATGGGAGCCTAGATTCAACATCCCAACTTCTCTCTAGTATATGACTTTGCATCATTCTTGTCAAAGAAGATGCATGAGGGTTTGATGAAGCTGCATGTGGGGGATACTGGCACTCCTTTTTTCTGGTACTCCCTATTGATGCATATCTTCCTGTACAAGAATGTTGTTTTCTTCTCAGAAAAAATGGAGTTGAGGCAGGAGGTGAATGGAGAAAGGTTACTAGTATAGGTGTGGAGTGCAGATTTATCTTACAACAGGGAAGGTTCCAACTTTGTGTAGTTTGATAACTACTTTGCCTCCAGAATCAGGGCTCCGTTGGTGGTAAATGTGCCAAGATTCCCTGAAGATTTGCATGACTTCCTCTGATCGAAGGTGAGGAAGCCTAATTTAAAAGTGTGTCACAATTGGGGTGATATCATCTTGTACCCTATAAGCATTGTCTTGAGGGTGTATGGTTTCTAGGAAACCCCTCATATCCTCCCCTTTAATGTACCATCAAGGATGGGGTTTGCCAAAGTTATGTGGCAACTAGGTTGTATTTATGAGGATAGCCTAACAAAGAAAGGAAAAGGGAATATGTTCCCTAACTACACTATTGTTTCTAATTTTGTTTGTTCCAAGGGAGGATGGGTCCACTTTGGAAGGTTTTTTGATGACTTCAATTTGAGGAATGGTCCTAGGAGACAACAAGACCCTGAGGGATTCTTTGCATTGTTCAGACAACAAATTAAAGGTGGAAAATTTGCAGATGAATTCAACTTTCCTGAGGACCTAATCATAAATGAGTTTGATTTGAATAGGCAAAAGTTGAAGAAAGAAAAATGGATTGCATATGAAAATTTGTTGGCTATAATACATAAAATGGATTCAAAATATGATCCATTAATGAATTTCACTCCATTTCACAAGAGAATAGACTTCTTAATGGCTAATTTCAAATATATCATGGGCACCTTGATGACCAAGAGGGTCAGTTTGGAATTAGATTTTGGTATAGAAAGACTGGATGTGAGGCCTGAAGAAACAAGGCCAACCTATCAGCCACCAATTAACAGGCCTCTATACAAGAGAAAGAGGAATGTGAGTAGTGATGAGGATGAAGGGGATAAAAAGGGAAAACAAATCATGCAAGCATCATCGCAGTTGGGTCCAAGGATCAGAGAACCTGGAGGGATAAGGATTGTGGATCTAGATTCACCACCAAGAGGTGATCCTGCAGTGTTACCATCAGAGCCAAGCCCTAAGAGGTAGAGAGTTGAGGAAATGCAAGAAATTCTGATGGATGAGATAATTATGATTGATCAAGACATGTAGGTTGGTATCCTTTCCCCTCCTAGATCAACACAATTGGTGATTTCTAACATGGATGCAGAGGGGAAATGTGTACAAGATGCTAGGATGGAAGCCTACAAGGCATTCTTGGATGATTATGCATTTGTAAAGACTCTTGTATTCTTACAACTAGTTTGGAGGATGAAACTAGAAGAGTACTAGAATAAATGTAAGAGTAGGAGAGAATCGAGACTTGATAGGTTTGATCAGGAGAATGATGATGAGGTCAAGGCCGAATTAATGGAAGAATTCAAAGGCTTCACTCTTGAGGAGGGAAGAAGACTTGTGACTCATGCTGGTGTCTTAATTTTTCCTGAATGGGACATAACTAATGCAGTTGTATTCAATGCTATCTTACAGTCCAAGCACCCTATACAAAATAGTGAAGAAGAGGTTAAGGTAGCTCTGTAGGACTCTGCCTTCAGTGAGGAGTATGAAACTCTGGCCACATGGGCATTGGCACCCCAAGGTAGTCTGGCCATATGGGCATTGGCACCCCAGGGCAGAAAGCCAAATGTAACTAATATTAGCCCACACCTAAGGGGAGGGCTAATCATCAAGAGAGTTTCTAAAAATTCAACAACATAAGCTACAAGCCTGACAGTAAACATGGCCAAATTGGCCCAAAAGACAACTGAGAGAGAAGAGGTTGAAAAGAAGAGTTTGATGGAGAAATACAATATGATAATTGTAGAATATAGTAGGATGCAACAAAGGAAAGTTGAGCTGCAATCTGAAGTAGATAGGTTGAAATATGGGCAGGTGGGAGAATCCTCCAGTGCTCCTGGTATCAAAGCATTACCTTCCATTGTAGGATCGATCCCCCCTACTACTCCAATTGTTTCAACTCTGGGGTACCCCATCTAGGCACCCGCTCTCAGTCCTACACCAAGGCCAGTTCAAGAAGATGTTGAATATTCTATGGATCCCAACAAGAATAAAATGTTGAATAGGATCACAAAATTGCAGGCTGCCTTAAAGGAAAGTGAGGATGATGCAATTGGCAAAAAAAGTGAGGTGGTTGACACATTTTTGAGGCATCTTAATGAAAAGGTTCATAGTAAATTACCAGCTGTACATTCTTTGTATTCTTTATTCTTGGATGGAATAAAAAATATCAATAGGGATCAAGAAATAGTTTTTCCTTTGGCTGAGAAATGGATCCCTAGGGCCAATGATTTGGATATTATGTATAAAGCTTCTAGGTTTGATGTGGATAATATGCCCTAGTCATTGAAGCCTACTCAAATCTTTGTAAAATTATTGAACGGATTCCAGGCGCTAGTTGATGATTTGAGTAGAAAAATTAGGGAGCTGATAAAGAGCTTTGATAACTGGAATGATACATTTTTTTCAGAAATTATTGATGCACAAGGAAATGTTAAGACATTGTAACAGTGGTAGGATGGGGTAGAAGAATTTATCAATGCACAAATCAAATAGATTTGTGATGATTCAAACTATGATTTGCTGGTAAATAGTATGGATAAGATCATTAACACTAGCACATTCTTAGATTTTTTTGAAAGGGAAGCCAATCAACTTGTAGTGAAGTACATACCTTATAATACTAAGGTGAATGAGGTGGTGAATTTTGGCTAGCCAATGGATGAAGAGTATCAGAGATGGGTGGACAAGTACTTAACCAAAGAGGAGTAAAATAGTGTCTATTACCACAAGATGGATGAAGGAATGTGAGATGATGATGCAAAAAATTCTAAAGACATCAACAAGAAATGATTTAACAATGGACATGGCATGTGAACAAAATGAGAAGATGTTCGAAATGGAGATAGCCATAAGGAATGCACTAGAGGATGTTGATACACACAAGTGGCCAACTTACCGAGATTATCTGTCAAACATCTATTTATGGCTTAATAAAGCATAATTTCTAGTTTTTTATTGTTAAGAAAAAGACATTTCTCAAAGGATGCGCCCTTTCACAATTTTGATATATTTATATCTGTTTCATAATGTGAAATAGATATAGGCGGATAGGAGAAAGATACAGTAGATAGTTTGCAATGAAACTTTCCTTTAAACGAATCAGATGCATGTATGAATTTTGATTAAGTTAATGAAGATGTCTGAACTTGTGGCTTAATCTTGGTATCAGCTATTTGTGGAATTATACAGTTATCTGGTTGTCTCCATTTTGATGATTTTTTGTTGTTTAAATTGATACATCAAGCATATATATATATATATATATATATATATATTCAGTTTATCAATAAACATTTTATGTATTTGTGTGATGTGATTATTTGGTTCTTTCAAGTAAAGATTAAACCTTTCTAGTCAATCATAGTAACTGAAGAGTATTAATTGGATCAATAAGAAGAATCACATAACTAGGATTGTCATTATATCTCAAGTAGAGTTTGTCACTCATTTACTTGCACATCTATACAAGTTATAAACTACATCTGTGTTCTAAACACTTTGAATTATTTCCATCATAGACTACACTTTTACAGATCTTTATTAGAGTCCATACACCCAAAAAGGCAGTGGTCTCACGCTTTCATCTTTTGGTTTATCCATTTTATTTTTTACATCTATTAATTGAACATATTCCAATATAATTCAAATATAATTAAAATTAAAAATTTCATAAATTAATTATGCAACCACATAAGTCAAATATAATTCTATCAATAAATTAATAGTAAATAGATAATACAATCACATAACTCATACATTTCAATGTGATTGATCTTTTTCTTCATCCAACTCTTTTTCTGTATCACCCGATCCATATTCAAAATTGTAAGGATTGTTCATATCATCATCATCATTATTGATATCATTTTTGATAATGTCATCATCCACACAGATATCATCTTCATGAAAATTAAGTCCTACATCATCATGATCTAGTTCCTCCTCTTCAACATCTTTGTTAGGCACATCATCAACTAACTGTTGATCCTGATCATCATTTACATCATCTTCTATTTCTTCAATATCTTCTTCTTCCACCACATTATACTTTACCAGCCTTCCTCTTGGATCATTTCTAACAACATATGACCAACCCACTTTACCTGGAACCTCTAAGTAAAATAATTGCTCACATTGGCTTGGAAAAACATAGGGCTCATTTCTAGCTTGCTCAAAATACCTTATATTAACCATGGTAAATCCATTATCATGTTCAATAACAGTTCTCTTGAGATCATTTTCATTCAATCGTAGCCTGTACCATATGACGAAAAAACAAAACTAATTTGAAGGACTTAAAGTCACACTCAAGTATATCATCCAAAATCCCATAGTATTGATTTTTTGAGACTTCTGGATCTATATCGCTTCTAGATGAAACATTAGTCTCCTAGAAGACTACAGTTATCCTAGAATCACAAGTTTTCTTTGTGTCATCCAACTTTTTGATTCAAAATTTACAACCATTGCACCACATAGCCTTGTGGTGTTTCACCTGCAATATTTCAAACATGTAAAACTTATTGCAATATTTTCAGTTGATAAAAATATTTATTCTTGGCCAAATGAATGTAAAGAAAAAAATCTCAACATATATATACATCAGTATAATTGAAAATAATTAAATAATATGGGCGATTAATATATTTATACATACCTGTTTATCTCTAAAACCATATGCTAAATCGATTTCCCTTGGTGTAACATTGGAATCTCTATTACGATGAGCTTCTTTAACCAATGAAGCCATACCTTCCCATGTTAATGCACGACCAGATTGTTGACATCGTTCAATCCATACCGTCATCCAATCAATATTGTTTGCAATGTACAAATGTAGTGCATCCCACTCTCAACCAACTATATAAAAAAAAAATTGAAATTCACAAATGACGTATAATTAGTTAATTACCACAATATATGACCTTTATTTATAATTGATGAATATTGAAGATTAATAATTAAATAAGTACAATATACATAAAAACCAAATGTAAAATGTATTCTAATTAATCTCCATGACCATTTTATAATTACCTATCACTTTCCTCAATCTACCTTTCCCCATCAGGTACTCCCTTTCAAATTTGTTAATGGATTTGGAATCCCAAATGTGATCTACATGGATCTATGCTGCAAACTTAGGAAGATATTCAGTAATGTACACCATGGTCTAGTATACCATGTATCCCTCCACCATAGAACCCTCAAGATGTGCTCTTTGTCTAACCAAATCCTTCAAAAATTTCAAGTGCCTCTCAACCATCCACATTGACCTTATGTGTACAGGTCCACACAATTCAATCTCCTCAACTTCATGTATGAGGTAGTGTTCTTGTGCATTGAAAAATGTTGAAGGTAGACACTTTTGCATTTCACACATTAGACGAGGAATTTTTCTCTTCCAATAATATATATCTTCTTTATGGATGTTTTTAGATGACAACCATCTACAAGTGATTCAAGGCACAAATATATTAATGGGATTTAACAAAAATATACAATGAATTGAAAAAATATTGCTACTTACCTCATGTATTTTCCAAGATCATATATAACTTGCTTGACATTGTTGTCAAAGTTGTTAGGGAGAAATAGAGGTAGAACGTATTGCAACAATTACAAAATGATCTTTTCATTAATATTTTTCCAAAAGTAGTAAACATAATACACTGAAAAGTACATGCAGTATACAAATATATATATATAATATACCAGAATTATTACCCTAGTGAAGGTATGCCAATCATGCATTTTCATCCCTAACCCAAATTCACCTTTCTTTGTTATGATATTGTTTATGTTCGTAAAAAATCCTGTGGGAAATTGATTTTTTCGTATGACTTGTTTTATAGCATTTCTTTTATGCTCCATTAATAACCAAGGAAGGGAACTTATATTAATTTGGTCTCCATCGCTAATTAATTGAGTGACATTTTTCATTGCATGACTGGCTTCCTGAATGTCTCTACAAATTTTGACAAATTTTCCTTTGTCATGCCTTCCATCCAATATTTTTCATAACGTTTTTGTCATATTCTTTCCAATATGCATTGTATCAAAAAAATGCACAATTTGTAGCTGCTCATAGTAGGGCAACCTACTAAATTGTCTGGGATCAATTTTTAGTCCCTGTGGAAGCCGACTATTAATTCCTTGACAACCTTCATGAAGCATATAAGTTAAACAAATTAACAACGACAATCATTGTCAATTACAACATGAGTAAACACAACACAATATAAAAATAAAAATTCAAAACATATCATAAATGATAGATAAATAATTTGATCTGATGTATAGCCTTGATGATTAATTCTATTATATTCCAACTTCCATAGGTGAGGTGTCATTCTTTGTGGTTTTGATGTAGTCTCTTCTTTCTTATTGAAAAGATGTTTTTCAGTAGTTTGATACTTATGATTTTTGTGGAGGAAGTGCCTATACTCATCAAACACCTGCTTTCCTTAACTTTTTGAATGACGAGATTTCATCTTTGGACCACAAATTGGACATGCAAATTTTCCCTTTGTTTGAAGACCTACGAATCATATATAATTGGATTAAATATGTCAATTTTTTATAATTATATATAATGAATAGATTATTTTAAAAAAATGCACGATATCTACTTCATAAAATTAAATATCATTAAAGTCATGCAGTCGAACATTATAACATACCAGAAAAATGTGTTAGCCCTGGGGCATCATGAATTGTCCATACAAGCATTGCATGGAATTCAAATTGTCTTTGTCCTATTGGTCTAGATACATCATACATAGTCACACCATTCCATAACTTTATTAACTCATCGATAAGAGGCTCAATATATACATTCATATCTTTAACTTGGTACTTACCTAGTTGAATGAACATAAACATTACATAATTATTATAACCATTTTAATGCAATATATATAAATTCATGTACATGATTATTAAATGAACAAACATATAAGTCATTATGCAACAAATAAGACAAATGAGATGCTACTACGTTAAAGAAAATTGATGTAAACAAATACCTGGAACAATCATTGCCAAAATTATGTGCTCCCTCTTTATTGGCATCCATGGAGGAATGTTATTGTTGATAACAAAAATAGGCCACACCGAGTAAATAGATCTCAGCTCTCCAAATGGATTGACACCATCCACTTCCAATGAAAGCCTGATATTACGAGGTTCTTCTTTAAAGTGTGGCCATTTTTCCTCCATGTCCCTAAATGCAGAACCATCCATAGGCATTCAAAGAATCTCATCTCCACATCTATTTCATGCATGGTAATCCATAAATTGCACTAAGATTTCGCACCTAAATAATTGTTGCATACGTGGAATAATGGGAATATAATGAAGAACCTTGCGAGGCACCTTTTTTGTTAGTTGATCTATTCGATATCTACTAATATGACATTTTGGGCATTTTTTTGCAAATTCATGTTGTTTATGATATATAATATGATCATTGGGATATGCATCTATTTCTTGATACTTCATTCCAATATATTTCATAATTCCAGATAAATCTCAGTATGAGTGAGGTAAAATATTTGATGGTGGTAAAAAAAATTCACCAATCAATCTACAACAAAAAATAATTTCTTAATATAAATAATATTAATGGTACATACTTCATCCTTTATTTACTAGCGATGAACTAACAACAATTAATATAGATGAAAAAATATGACATATATGACATACCATAACATCCATGAGATTGCTATGTTGGATAAACCATTCATAACCTTCAAGTTCACCAACAACAATACATCAGAGAGAAGAGTTGTTTGGGAGCCTTCATAAAGGGGCTTGTATGCCTTCTCAAGTATAGGTAAATCATGAACATCATCAAAGTCATCTCGATCAACATGATCAGATGTGCCACTACATGTGTCATGGATCAATGTATTTGTACCATCATCTTCAATTGTGTTTTCTAGCGCATGATCATCTTCTTCCATAGGATCATTAACTTCATCTTCGATATTGACAGCTCCATGTTCCTCTGCTTGCAAAACCACATTCTTTGGGCCATGATAATCCATATCATGTGCCCTAGGGTACCCCACCTTTATAATAATGATAGACACAAATAAACCATGATCATGATCAAGTTATTTTATATATATATCAAATGTTAAAACAATATAATCATTTACAAATTCAATCAATATAAACACATATAATAAAAAAATTACCAATGGACGATAACCATGCCCCCCTTCAACGTGACCATGCTACCTACAATGTTTCTCGGTTGTTGTGATTAAAATTATTCTTGTCTTTAAGCCCTTGCAATTATTGCAAGGACAATAACATTTCCCATCACCCTTTCTTTTGAATCTAGCCCACAATCTATCAAGTGACTCTTCATTTTGTTCTGGAATAATATTATCTGACATGATTTTTTTTAACCAAGCTTGAATATTTAGATCTTCAAAAATATCAAACTCACACTCCAATAATTTTTAATCATACATAGGTAACAAAATATAATAATTATGATATTTTACACCAAAAAAAATCAGCATGCAACCACCCCTGCAAAAGAGAAGATAGTCTGAAGTTAATGACCCCAAAAAACATTTTCAAATGCTAATTCCAAAAATTATTAAATTCTGATTTTACTATGATTTCCAACTATTAGACTCCTAAAATCATAATATTGAACTTGCACAACAAAATCTAGAAATGAAATTCTCAAAATGCAGCTAATAGGCCTCAACAATTAAGGCCTAGTCAAGACTTTGTGAAGTCACTGCAAGGTTTCTAGTCCTTACCTAATGATTTTAGTAGGAGGATTAAAGAGTTGGTAAAGAGTTTTGATGACTGGAGTGACACATCTTTACAAGATATTGTAGATGCCCAAGGAAATGTTATATCACTGCAGCAATGGTTGGACAGGGTAGATGAAATCATCAATGCACAATCAAATTGATTTGTGATGACTCAGATTATGACATGTTGATGAGTAGAATGGATAAAATCATTAAAACTAGCACATTTTTGGAATCTTTTGAAAGGGAGACGAATCAAGTAGCAGTAAAGTATACACCTTACAGTGGCAAGGTAAATGAGGTGGTAAATTTTAACTGGCCAATGAATGAGGAATATCAAGGATGGGTAGAAAAGTACTTAACTAAATAAGAATAGGATAGAGTCTACAACTAGCAATTAACAACTCAGCAGTTATGGTTATAAAATATTTTGGCTATGTCTTGGTGGCAATTTTGGTGCAAGTTTTCAAAGTTTGGCAAATGCAATAGTTATTCTCCAGTGGAAAGGATGAACAAGAAGATTCTCCAAAGACTCAGCTATTGTAACCAATTTTTGAAATGTCGTAAGGTGGTCCAAGTGACCAGTGACAGATGTATTTCTGGTCTGATGCTTGTTGCTCCTTCATTTTCCCTATAAGAAGGATTTCAGGACCAAAAATATGGGTTAGCAATTTAGATATATTTAGGTTGAGTCTAAGTGAAGTTGTAGAGCGAATTTGTAAAGAGCCTGATATTGTAGTGAAGATACTATTCTTAGGTTTGGTGTCATTCTGTTGTAGGTTTTAGTTTCATGGGTACTTAATTTTCAAGATAGTACTAGCATCTGAATGAAAATTACTCATTTCAAGGTCATGTATCTCCATTGTATGAATATGTTATTATCTTGAATAAAATGATCAAGGGTTATTTTGTTCATCTCACTGTTATGGTGTGTGTAATTCTCATTTTGGATTTAATTCAATGAATTAATTAAAATTCTTGAGTGAGGTTATAGGTGATAGTGTTGATATAAGAATTTGATAAGTAGTATTGGGTTAGAATATAGATTGATGTATTATAAGGCGGTATTATCTGAGATTTTATATGTTGTGTCTAGAAAATAAACTTGGTTACAGTAAAAAACAACCAACACCTTTGATATTATCTAGCTATGGCTCCCAAATCTATTGAAAATTGATCATCAGGGTTAAAATTGAAACCTTGCAAATATAATCTTTGTCCAAATCCATCAAGAATTTTCCATCAATTATAAACAATTCCCTTATAAATAATTTGTGAAGTCGGGTCTAAAATTTGGAAATGAAATTCTAAAAATGCACAAGACTAAAAATGAAATATGATGAGATGTTGCTTTAAAATATGATTTTCAAACCTGGAAGTGCAAATCTGACTTCACAAATGAATTCTGGAAAAAGACAATGACTACCCTCAACCTGGCGATATCTTCTTGAGTTTCTTCTGATTTTCCCCAAGAAAACCGTTGAGCAAAACACTGTCGCAATAAATAGTCGAGCTCATTTTTATTTATGCCCACCACAATTTAACTTTGCAGGTCCATCAAAATTTCAGC
This sequence comes from Sequoiadendron giganteum, assembly GCA_007115665.2. NCBI lineage: Eukaryota > Viridiplantae > Streptophyta > Pinopsida > Cupressales > Cupressaceae > Sequoiadendron > Sequoiadendron giganteum. Next base: position 444,077,644 of record CM021108.1, on the reverse strand, counting down.
GAAAGATCTTCATTGAAACGTAGATGAAAAAAATGGTTCGTTGAAATTCTGACAAACGTCGAGGATAAAAATTTTTAAAAATGAAAATTCGCACAAGTTCCTAATGATACATCTGATTATATAGCTTTCATCAGAAGGTTTCATCGGATTTTTCAATCAAATGAGTTGTGTGCCATATTTCTTCTTCACTAGGACAATGGAAGATTCAAAGGAAATTTTACTTAGTTTGATGTGACCCATATCCAAAAGTTCATTTTTTGTCTTTTTGATATTGTCCTTCATCCTCTTGGGATGCCTATAGGGAGTAATTATGACTGGATTAGCGCCATCCTTAAGCTCTATAATGTGCTTAGACCCTTTGTCAAGTGGTCTCTCATGAGGTAAACTCTTAAACACCTTATTGTGTTTGTCTCTCAATTCTTGTATGCCATGTGGATACTCATGCTTTTTCTGCTCAACCTATGATGGCAAAGTATAACACTCTACCGCCCACTCCACTTGATCATGCCTGATCAATCTCTCCATTCTTTGGAGTGAGATAACTTGAAGAATCCCATCTTAAATACCCCTCAAAACATGCCTCTTTCCATTGGCTTCAAATTTAATCTCTATCACCTACAAGTTGAGGATAAACTACCCAATAGAATGAAGCCACTTCATGCCAAGTACAACATCCAACTCTCTCATGCAAACCACATAAAAATCTTCCTGGAACTCATAATCATTCAACTGCAATGTGATATTTGTAATCATTCGATTACAAATAAGTGTAAACCCATCAGCTAATCTCAATTTAAATCCATCAAACTCTTCAATCTTGAGTCCACACTTTGCTACCAAGCCCTCATCTATGAAATCCTCTAATCCTAAAGGATCCTTCTCTCTAAATTCTTGAGAGTAAGGTTGTAGGTGAAACTTCTTCTATTATTTTTTTTGACACTTCAAAGGTATTATATTCATCATTCCCTTACTCATCAACCCATTGTTCTGAATTATCAGAATATGATTTGTCTGCATAATAATACTCTAATTGATTCATTGTTCCCTTAAGAGCACATGTTGGAACTATAAAATTTTGATAACCTCATTAACCCTTCATGCTTATTAGTCTCCCAAGAAATTCATATTATAGACATAAAATTTCCTCACATAGCATTTTCACCAAGGTCCAGGGTAAATTTTCTCATATAGCCCCATAAATTTCATCTGACATTAAATCTTTAACATTTGAAAATATCGGCATAAGTTGATGCAAGTCTCACCAATAATAATATACATCTCTTCAATATATCGGGAAGACATCAAAAGTGTCATACTGATGAGGATATATGTCAAGAGAATGTGGGTTCACATTATTTTGTCGACAAGACAAAAGGTATCGGTGTGACAATGTGAGGTCATATCGAGCTAAATTGTTTTTTACAGATTGGAGTATAATAAGGTGTATCGGCCAAACTTTAGTCATCAGGATGAGATTTCAAAGGACTGCCCGAAGCATTCACTGGTCTTGTTGATAAAGAAAAGGGAAGACTCATTCGGTAAGATAATGATGTCGGGGAGATCTAAGTGAGGTCATGACAAATATTATTTTTTCGGGCAAACAATTACTTGGTCTCGATGACTTAAAGTTGACAAAGTGAATATCTCGGTGAGACAAAGAACCTTCGGAGTGAAGTGAAGAATTGTTGGCCTGATTCGTTAAGTCTGGGCAATAGCTTGCTTTGATGAAGGTCATGACAATATAAAAAATAAAAAGGAAAACTCTTGGGGATACTTGTGATGTCGGGAGAACTACATGATGTCTTAGCAGATGTGTGAACATTGAACAGACGGATCAGCTAGATATTTGAAATGTCTTGCCGATATGATACCTGGTGTGATAGTGAGAATTTCAAAAAACTTGCTTCATTCATCTCTCAGTGAAGACATTAATGGCATGACAAAGCATAAAATATTTTACGAATCAAGGTGAGCCCAATTGAAAATATTTTTTTGTAGAATTGGCAGCGAAGGAGAGTAGAGGAATGAGCAAAACAATCGGAGCGTTCGTCTAACTTGAATTTTCAGGCGAAATACAGTAAGTTCCTCATCCTCTAAAAATTGTAAATTTTGAAGAATGGAACACTAGTTCAAAAAAGATAAAAGGAAGAAAGCATGGGGAGGGTAGTCAACCAAAGGGAAAAAATAAAAAACTGAAATACGACTAGAAGGCTCCAAGAGAAGATTAAACCAAGATCTCATAGACCAGCTACCTAGTTCAGGACCTAAATCTAGGCGTTCTACACAGCTTAAGGTGGAAGCAGATAAATTGGATGACAAATGTAAGTTCATAGGAGATGTTTGGACCCCAATTAGACAATACGAATTGTTCAGTTTCCACTACTATAGAAGAAATCGCTTTGAGCTAGTATGTAACACGTGGAGGCTCAATTTGGTAAAAATGGTGTGCCCTAATGTTTTTGTTGATGTCGAATTGATGAAATTATTGGTCGTTCATTATAATCCAAAGAATAGGGCCATATGTGATCTATCTGGGAACCCAGTGATACATGTGTTTGAGAATGCAATAAGCGAGGTCTTCAAGTTAGAAGGAATGTGTAATGAGAAGATCATAAGCGAGGAGCTCGAGAGTGAATTCAGAAGAATGGATACCATTTACAAGGGCTGGAGGTTACCCCTACACAGAATTAGGTGTCATGGAAAACCGACTCTGATGGAAGACAGTGAGGGACTACCATTTCATGTGGATCTCTTCGAACCCTACATAAAGTACAATTATTTTTCAGTGGGAGGGGTATTGGGGATGGAGGTCCTAGAGCATATGATAGTTATACCTATAGTGATTGCTACGAATGTTCAATATAATAATTCTAGGTCTTTTGATTATGCTTCACATGTGTTTAAAGATCTGGATGCAGGGTTAATGGCAATAAAGAATGGAGCCTTTGTTGTGCACCTCAGAAATTATTCATTATTGATGCACTTAGTGCTATATTTTGGATAGGAATTAGGATTGTGGTCCTAGGAGCTGAGGATTTCGCAATTTAATAAGGAAGGAAAGCCATTTCCTATTCAGTAGTGGACTATTTTTTGGGATATCAAGTTTTCTAATTCTAATTTCTTGCATTTTGAAGAGTACTTTGTAAAGCCTTTCTATAGGTTTTATAATCATCCTAGTAAATTTTCTTTGTCTGATGAAGAAAAGAGGTTTCTCAGGCCTAGGAATTATAATGGACCAATCATCCACAACTAGGGGGATTGGTATTCTTTAGAAAATGCCACTATGATTAGGGTTTATGGTTTTGAAAATACTCCATTTATTTTGCCTAGGGCAGTTCCAGATAGGATTGCATATCTAGAGATTGTTAGGAAAATGGATTTCTCTAGTGTCATGAACTTAAGCTCTTATGGGAAGCAAGCTTTTATGCCAAGTATGCTATGTTTTGGCGATTTTACTATGTTAGAAAAGGAGGGATACAGTTTAATTCTGGATAAATGATTGCATTATAACATGAGAAAAGTGCCATCAAGGAAAAAATTGATCCAGAGGGATATATCCATTCTGCTAGACAGAGGATAAACTTTGGAGGGTATTAGCATGTGCCCTATCAGTCAGATGACATAATTAGAAACTTGGAAGCAGAAGAAGTAGAAATGGTAATTGAGAAACATGATCAAGAATTGATAGATGCTAAGAAGTTTTCTTCCAGTAAAGAAGTATTAGAGGCTAATAAGCCACAAGGTCTGCCTGGAAAGGTATCGAGGACAAGAACTCGGGATTACACCTATTCTACCAGAGAGATGAATATTGAGGAAACTATGGATGTGGATACAAGACATGAAGAATATAGATCTTTTATAGCAGATGATGAATTTGTGAAAACCTCATAATTCAAAACATTCTTATACAGACAAAAAGGAAAAGAAATAAGAGGACTGGTTGACAATGTCACATTAGGAAATGAGGAGCAGTTGTTAAAAAACTTGAGGGATGAGGTGGAGAAAGAGATGACAAGCATGACTCCTAAGAAAGGGAGATAAATGTTGGAAAAGGCTGGTCTCATGATTTTACCAGGGATAGATCTCAATTATGCATTGGTTTTTGACAGTTTCTTGAAAGACAACAATGCTACACATAAGCTCAGCATAGAAAAGGTGACAAAGGTGTATATAGGGTCAAAATACAATTCTGATGAAGAGACATTGATGATCTAGGCTTTATATCCCCCCACAAGAATTTAATTGTGATTGATACTTAGAAGGAATTTGGACATGTCATGACTTTGAAGGCTAGAGAAGCTGATCCACTTGCAACTACATAAATGAAGATCAATATAGCTAAATTAAATAAAGCCCAGATACAAGCATTGATCAGAGAGAGAGATGTACAAAACTAATAGTGAAAGAATACTGAGATAAAATGAATGTCTAAAGGACATGGTAGGTGCTGCAACAGGGCTAACAAAGATGCTCACCCAAGGTGAAAGTTCACAGGTGAAGAACCATTGGGAAGGATCAAGTGCATACTCCTAGGGGAAAATGGACACACTTATTGCAATAACCAAAAGGTGGCAGGTTACTTTAACCACATGGTTAAATAAACTTTGAGGAAAACATTCACAATACGTTGATGCAATAAAATAACATAGGAGAGTGGATAGCAGAATCCAAGAAAAACTTGAGGAATTAAAGCAAAATGATACTCCTAATAATGCAAGGATTGAAAATTATCATCGTATCATGGATAATCACAAAGGATTCTTTGAGGAGTTACAAGAGGATGCGCAGGAATTGATAGAAGCTGCCAAGAGAAGATTGACTAGGTTATGTGATGATGAAGGATAATTAAAAGAAATGGCTACATGGAAGAAAAAATGTGAATTAATACTCCAAGAAATGTTAAAGACAACCACTGCAAAGGATGCAACGTTGGATGAAGCATGTGAACATAACGAATGAATGGTGATGATGGAGATCATGATCCATGATACATTAGGAGATGTAGATACAAACGAGCGCTATGATTACACGAAGAAAATTTTTGAAGTTCACTTGTGGCTCAACAAAGCTTAGTTATTGCTAATCTTGTTAGTGTTTTATGCTTAAAACATTTTTTGAAAGGAAACGTCCTTCCACCCACTAATGTATAAGTATCCATTGTTTACCAAGAAGGAAATAGATGGATTTAGATAAAAGATAGTTAGTAGGAGATACAATATTTTTTATAATGTTTGAAGGAACCATGTTGCATGTATACGACTTGAAGAAGATAATGAAATACTTATGATTTGGTAGCTCTATTCTAGTATCAGTTGTTTGTTAAATTCTCTACAGTTATTTGATTGTCTCCAATTCAATGTTTCTGGATTATTTAAGTTGAATTATCAAGAATATATTCAATTTATCAGTGGACAATTGTTGTAACTATGTAATTTGATTAATCGGGTTCTTTAGAGAAGAATTAAATTCCTTTCAGTCAATTACAGTAATTTGGGAATCTTATTGGATTAGTAAGAAGAATCAGACAATTAGGATTAATATTCTACCTCAAGTAGGGTTTATTAATCACATTCTTGCATGTTTATACCAGTTATAAACTCATATATGCCAAACAACTAGAGATTTTTCTTGATAAAATTCACTCATCAGAGACTTTCATTTGACTCCATTTACACAACAAGGCACTAGTTTCACTTAGTCTCATTACTTAGTTTTTTCTATTTCACTTGACATTTGTTAACTAAACATACCAAATTTAGATCCTATTAGATATTTCATATACAATTTATACCAAATTAGGATCACATCTTTCCACTATCAAGTTGCCATTTGTGGATAGTTTGGTCAAGTAGGAAGCATAATTCAAAATCTGCATCATTCATATAGGTGCACCCACCTAGGTTTAGCAGATCCTTAAGAGTAGAAGGTTTGATCACATTGGTTGGCCTTGTTAGTTGGCCAATAACATTGTGAGGGCTTGGAAATCTCTTGTGGTTGTTTCAAACCAACGTTTTTGAGACCCAACAAATTGGCGACTCCACTGGGGAAAACTTGAGAGAAATCTGGTGGTAGACAACCTTTCCATATAGAGTCATTGAAAGAGAACAACAATTAAAATCTTAAAATCGACTCCTCTAGGTGAAATAATAACATCTTTTCTCACTTTTACAAAAAGTGGGTGGCGCTTTGAATGAAAAAAAGCATTGAAACTGATACAATAAGATACAAATCAAAAAGGAATCGACCTAGAGTTCAGACCATCACAGTTTCTCGCAACATGCAAGGAAGGATATCCTTGTACAAGGAGGGGGATGGTCCTAATGACAAAGGTAAGAGAACCTATAAAAATAATCAGGGCAAGAAGGTATTCAATGACCTAGATCCAACCACAAAGAACAGAATATCAAAACCACTAATGGAAACACCCAACTCATACAAGGCATTAACAAGTGAAAATAGCCCATCTAAAGAGCTTCACACTATTGAAGAGAAAATAAATCCCTTCCATCGAATAAGCCATGATAAAGATGAAGAGTTCATGGCTGAATTTGAAGCTAAAAAGAGGAGAGAATTTGAATGTGATCAGAGAGCTGCACTTTTTGAGGAAGGACTTGAATATGAGGCAGCATCTAAAGAAAATCATGAACTCATGACCCAAGATGAGATAGATGCATAGTGGGAATGTATGAGGCAAGAAACAAAAAGGTCTTTAGGCCATGAAGGAATTTGAGAAATTGGATTTATTGAAGGCACAAGTTAAAACATCAATGGCTAATTCACCCAAATATACTCCCCCTCATAAGAACAACAATATGAATCCATCACATCCACCACAACACTGAAATATTTAGCCACCTCCTCATTAGTAGTATGTACCCCCACAAGGTCATCAATATGTGGCAAATACTAACCCACTATACCAGCATCAACATTTCCAAAATCCCCCTCCATAATACATAACAATGATTAGACAATTTGATCTTGATGGATTCCAAATCTACCCTTACCCTCTAGAAAACAACAGGAGGAACCTAGTCCCTAAGTTCACAGGAAGTAATGCAGTTACAATCGAAGAGCATCTGAGAAAATTTAAAGCAGTTATTCAAGACTTAGATATGCAATATGAGGATGTACAGATGAGATTATTCATGATATCACTGATTGAAGATGCTAGGGACTGGTTTAAAAGTCTACCAAAAGCATCCATTTATTCCATTCATGTATTTTATGAATAGTTTCTTCAATAGTATGGGAATCAGTGTTGCTTTGCACAAGTTAGTGACTATCCAAAAGCATCAAAACGAGTCATCCTATGATTTTAACCAAAGGTTTGTTAAATTACATAATAAAATACCTCAAGGATCCAAGTTGGTTGATCCTGCTACATTGAGTATCTATTTGAAAGCCTTTGATCCCAAGATAGGATATGAATTGAGAAACAAAGATCCTAGGAATCTGGCTGAAGCCCAAAAGATAGCATTTACTATTGAAAATAATAGGAAAGCTATAAGGATGTTTTCTAAAAGGGAGAATCCTAGGGCTCCCCCATATGCTCCCCCAAATAGATAAGAGAACACATATAGGAATGAAAGACCAAGGCTGCATGACATGCCTTATAATACAAACTAGAAGGATGGGAAGTTGGTAAATGATAGACCAAGAAATAAAGAAACACCGGATACATTAAAAAGGAAAGAAGAATATATGGTAGATAAGAGTCCCTGGTGCTCAGTCTGTTACACACCTCATTCCCCAGAGCATTGTGTTACAACTTAGTCAATACTAGAAGAAGACACACTATAAAAGGATGGTGGTGAAGAGCAAAATGTCTATTTAACTTCCCACACTCTTAACTCTTTGGAGCGGGAATATTCATCTTCAGAGGAGGAAGGATATGAGTGTAATGTTGATCACCAAAAATACAATATTCACATGGCAGAGCAACATGTTTTTTCTGATCATGAAGAAAATGATAATGAGAAAAATCCCCCTATTGCATCATGTCAGACTAATAGGTACAGTGTGAGGAGACCAAGTGAAGAATAAATTGAAAGGTTGACTATTGCAGTAGTGGAGGAAGATAGAAACAAATATCGATTGAGGAACAAAACAGTGAATAGAGATGAGGGTGTCCCAAGAGGAATATTTGTAAAAAATGAAAAAAATTCAAATGAGACATCAAAAGGGACAAATGATAAGCAATCGGACAAAAAGGAACAAAAGGTATCTCCTAAGGAGGAAAGTAAAAAAATCCCCATTGAGAAGAAAAATCCAAATCAAACATCCAAAGGGGAAAAAGAAGAGAAAAAAGGAGAATTGATAGAACCTAAAAAGGTGATCAAAATTGAAGGTACATCCTTTGATTTCATACAATCCTTATCTCAATTGAAGATGTATGTCCCATTAATTGAAATGATGAAGATCAAGGAATATAGGGAAGGTGCCATACAATTTATGTCTAATGGAAATCAAAATATAAGCCTTGAAAATAAAGAAGTTTCTGAAATCAATAATAAAAGGAAGGAGGTAAAAATCCTGGAGGCCTTCCTAATGAACACGCCATAGATTGACCCATTCTTTACCACTTTACTCATAAGTGTCAAATTAGTAAGAAATTTCATGATAGACTCGGGTGCCTCCATGAATATCATGCTAGTAGGGGTAATGAAACAACTTGGCATGTGGATAGACGTGGAAGGAGGTAAATGCTACGCCATGGATAGTAGGCATGTTCCGATTGTGGGAATAATGAAGAATGTAGAAGTAAGATTAGCAACTTACCCAAAAGCTGCCTACAATATTGACATAACCATAATTGACACACCTCCCCAGTTTGGAATGCTTCTATCAAGACAGTGGACTACAACAGTAGGAGGCAATGTACAGTTTGATTTATCATATGCCAGCATACCAGTGAATGGAGAAGAGGTCAAGTTATATAGGGAACCCATAATGAATCAAATTGTTGAATGTGCTCCTCATGAGAAACTTAATTGTTTATGTGATGTAGATTTGGGGAGTTTTAGGGTAGAATTATCTCAACCTAAGTTGGTAAACAAAGATCCAATTCATAAAAATATTTCTGAAAATCAGCAAGGGGTATGGAAAATGTACTTTGATGGGGCCTACAACCAAGAAGGTAATGGAGCCGGGATATTTTTCATATCGCTTGATGGTTCAAATTTTAAATATTCATTTTTTTAGCATTTGAATGTACAAACAATGTGGTGGAATATGAGGCTTTGTTGACTGGATTGAATTTAGCTGTTAAACACAAGATTAGACTCTTAACAGTTTTTGGAGACTTAGAGCTGGTTGTGTCTCAAATCGGATCAAAATATGTAGCAAAAAATAAAAGGCTGAAAAGGTACAAGAATGCAATATGAGATACAATCAAACTATTTAATGCTTTCTCTATTGATTGGGTGGACAAATAAAAAAATATAATGGCAGACTTCCTAGCCAATGTAGCACTAAAACAAGATGAGATAATGCTAGTAGGAATATCCCAAGTTGAGTTCAAAACAAGACCTATTGTACCTGAAAATGTATATAGTTGGAAGGTTTTTAATGATGACACTGATCTATTAAAATTCCTTCACTGTATAATTCAATATGAGGCTCGGGAAATTGATTTCAACACCTTTGTGGAAGAAATAAATGAAGAACAGATAGTATTCAAAAAGAAGGTCTTACAACTTAAGACTAATAAAATTCCCAAGGGGCTAGTAGCGTTGGAAAGAGTATACCATGGAAGTGATCGATCCCTTATGAAAAAAACACTAGTCAAAAAGGAAGATATTGAAGAAATAAACTTAGGGACTAAACTGGCACCAAGGAAAGTATATATTGGGAAGAAAATAAGCCCGACCATTCCAAGAATGTTGATTTCATTATTAAGAAAATATAAGCATGTGTTTGCATGGTCTTATGAGGACCTCAAGGCATATAGGGAGGATTTATTTCAACATGAAATTTTGTTGAAAGCATATTGAAAGCCATTTAGACAGAAACAAAGGCCTATTAACTCTACATTGGAACCAAAAATGCAGGAGGAATTGGAGATACCAGACTGTGTGTGGATTTTAGAAATTTGAATGTAGCATCCCTTAAGGATAACTACCCTCTACCTAACATGGAAGCTATACTACATAAAGTAACTGGGTGTGAGTTATTGTCTATGATGGATGGTTTCTCTGGTTATAATCAGGCTAAGTTCAGGGAATTTGAGCAACACAAAACAACTTTTACAACTCCATGGGGAACATATGTCTATGTGAGAATGACTTTTGGTCTCCCAAATGCAAGAGCAACCTTTCAAAGAGCTATGGACTTAGCATTTGCAGACTTTATTAATGATATAATGGTGGTGTATCAAGATTACCTAACTACTTACTCAAAAAGAGTTGAAGATCATGTAGAACATCTTGAAAAAATATCCGTTAAAGCCTTAGAGTATGGTATTAGTTTGAACCCTAAGAAATGTCATTTTTCTGTTACAAAGGGAAAAATCTTAGGACACATTGTGTCAAAAGAGGGAGTTAAAATAGATCTTGAGGGATTTGAGGCTATAGATAAGGTCCTTATCCCTAAAACTATAAAAGCCATCCAATCATTTTTTGGGCAGATTAATTTTGTTAGGAGGTTTGTGTCCAACTTTGCTGAAATTGTCAAGACCATATCAAAGATGCTAAGGAAAGGAAAAAAAATTGAATGGACTCCAAAATAATTAGAAGCCTTTGTATCCATTAAAAGAGCCATTAAGGAAGCCCCTGTCCTCAAATCTCCCGATTTCACAAAACCTTTTCAAATATTTTCATTTGCTTCCTTGCACACTATAGCCATTGTCATGTTACAAAAAAATGAGGATGGTCATGAGCAACTTGTGTCCTTTTTAGTAAATCTTTAAAGGGCTTGGAGTTGAAGTAATACATAATGGAAAAACAAGCCTTTGCATTGGTAAAAGCCACAAAATCTTTTAGACTGTATCTTGTTGGAGCCAAAGTGATTTCTTATGTCCCTCACACAGCTGTCAAAGACATTTTGACACAATCAAAAGTAATAGGGAAGAAGTGCAAGTGGATTAATAAAATTAATGAATTTGATATGGAAATGTAGAAGAAGAAGGAAATGCAATTGCAGGTATTGAGCATACACCTTGGTATGCAGACATCATGTATTACCTCAGAAACACAAAGTGCCTTGAAGGATTCAATGATAACCAAAAAAGAACTTTGAAACTACAGGCCTCTAAATATGTACTCATAGAAGGTGATTTATTTTGGAAAAATAGAGATGGAATGTTGTTGTTATGTTTAGATGAGTCACAAGCTAATCATGTTTTAAAAGAAATGCATGAAGGGGTCTATGGAGGCCATTATTCTACAAAGACAATTGCACATAAAATCCTTAGGGAAGGTTATTACTGGCCAAAATTTTTTAATGATTCATTTTCATATGTAAGAAAATGTGAAGCATGTCAAAAAAATTCAGGAAAAATGAAATATCAGGGAGCTTTACCACTTAGACCTATGCAGGTTGAAGCCCCTTTTCATCAATGGGGGATTGAACTTAATGGGGAGATACAAGAGATATCAAGTGGAGGACACAGATGGTTACTGGTAGCCACTGATTATTTCACCAAGTGGGTAGAAGCAATCCCAACCAAACATGCAACAAGTAAAGTTGTGATAAATTTCCTAATGGATAATATCATCACCAAGTTTGGTACACCATTGAGATTAATCATGGACAATGGGATGTTTTTTATATTGGATGAGTTTAAAACCTTTTGTAGTATGCATGGTATTGCTATCTCTTATTCTACCCCTTACCATCCACAAGCTAATGGTCAGGCAAAATCTAGCAACAAAATCCTTCTAAAGATCATTAGGAGAATGTTAGGTGGAAACAAAAAGATATGGGATTCAAAATTAAAATTGGTTGTATGGGCTGATAGGATCACTGTCAAAAAGGCAATTGGAAAATCCCCATAAGAACTAATATATGGAACACAAGATAGAATTCCTTTACAAAATTTGTTACTAGTTTATATATTTATTCTTCAGGAAGACATGGAAGTTCCTGAACCAATGGAAGAGAGAATGGAACAATTAGCAGAACTTGATGAAATGAGAAGATTAGCCCAAAACCAGAACATGAAGTTGCAAACACAAATGAAGTATTTGTTTGAAAAAAAGGCAAAAAATAGAAAATTTGAAGAAGATGATGTAGTATTAATGTGGAATGCTAGATTCCAGGAGAAAGGAAAACATGGAAAATTTGAGGCTTTGTGGTTAGGACCTTTTTTTGTTGTTGGCAAGTGAGGAGAGGATTCATATTATTTGCAAAATATGAGTGGTGAAGAACAGGATTTGCCTGTACATGGGCAATTCCTAAAAAACTTTTTCTCTTGAAAATTATAGAGGATCAAGAGTTGCCAGTGCATGGACAACTCTTGAGAAAAACTCTCACAAAATTTCCATGCACAATAGTATAGGAAATAAAGGGTACATGAAATTTCTAGTACATGGACAATCCTGGGATCCCTTATTTGATTTTTTCTCCATGTACAATAGTTTAGGATCATGTTCATCTCCACCTTTTTTCATCCATAATGCTTGGTCTGCTCACCCAGAGATCTAGATCCTTGCAATGATCTCACAATCATTCATCCCTAGACGGAGCCACTGTTGGAACTATAAAATTTTGATAACCTCATTAACCCTTCATGCTTATTAGTCTCCTAAGAAATTCATATTACAAACATAAAATTTCCTCACATAGCATTTTCACCAAGGTTCGGGTTAAATTTGGTCATAGAGCCCCATAAAATTCATCTGACATTAAATCTTTAACATTTGAAAATATTGGCATAAGTTGATGTAGGTCTCACCGATAATAATATTCATCTCTTCAGTATATCAGAAAGACATCAAAAGTATCATACCAATGAGGATATATGCCGAGAGAATGTGGGTTCACATTATTTTGTCGGCAAGAAAAAAGGTATCGATGTGACGATGTGAGGTCATATCGAGCTAAATTTATTTTTACCGATTGGAGTATAATAAGGTGTATCTACCAGACTATAGTCATCGGGTGAGATTTCAAAGGATTGCCCAAAGCATTCAATGTTCTTTCCAATAAAGCATAGGGAAAACTCATTCTGTAAGATAATGATGCTAGAGAGAGTTCGGAAAGTCTTACCGACCCCTCGTGTTATACCGACAAAACTAAGCATATAGAGATAAAAGTTGTCGAAGAGACAATGTGTGTGGTCTCACCAAAGAAAAAGTGTATCGGTAAGATAAGTCTCAGTGGGGAGATCTAAGTGAGGTCACGATGAATATTATTCTATCGGCAGGACAATTACTTGGTCTTGACGACTTAAAGTTGACAAAGTGAATATCTCAGTGAGACAAAGAGCCTTCAGGGTGAAGTGAAGAATCATTGGCCCAATTCATTAAGTCTAGGCAATAGCTTGCTTTGATGAAGGTCATGGCGATATAAAAAACTAAAAAGGAAAATTATCGAGGAGACTTGTGATGTCGGGAGAACTACATGATGTCTTAGCGGATGTGTGAACATTGAATAGATAGATCAGCCAGAGATTTGAAATTTCTTGTTGATATGATACCTAATGTGACAGTGAGAATTTTGAAAAACTTGCTTCATTCATGTCTTAGTGAAGACATTAATGGCACCACAAAGCATAAAATATTTTACAAATCAAGGTGAGCCCAATTGAAATTATTTTTCACAGAATTGGCAGTGAAGGAGAGTAGAGGAACGAGCAAAACAATCAGAGCGTTCATCCAAATTTAATTTTCAGGAAAAATATAGTAAGTTCCTCATCCTCTAAAAATTGTAAATTTTTTAGAATGGAAGACACTAGTTCAAAAAATATAAAAATAAGAAAACATGGGGAGGGTAGTCAACCAAAGGGAAAAAATAAAAAAATTGAAATACAACCAGAAGGTTCTGAGAGAAGATTAAACCAAGATCTCATAGACTAGCTACCTAGTTCAGGACCTAAAGCTAGGTGTTCTGCATAGCTTAAGGTGAAAGTAGATAAATTGGATGACAAATGTAAGTTCATAGGAGATGTTTGGACCCCAATTAGAGGATAGGAATTGTTCATTTTCCACGACAATAGAAGAAATCACTTCGAGCCAGTATGTAACCCATGGAGGCTCAATTTGGGAAAAATGGTGTGCCCTAATGTTTTTGTTGATGTCGAATTGGTGATATTATTGGCTGGTCATTATAATCAAAAGAATAGGGTCATATGTGATCTATCTAGGAACCCGGTGATACATGTGTCTAAGAATGCAATAAGTGAGGTCTTCAAGTTAGAAGGAATGTGCAATGAGAAGATCATAAGTGAGGAGCTCGAGAGTGAATCCAGAAGAATGGATACCATTTACAAGGGCTAGAGGTTACCCCTGCAATTAGGTGTCATGGAAAACCAACTCCGATGGAATACAGTGAGGGACTACCATTTCATGTGGATCTCTTTGAACCCTACATAAAGTACACTTATTTTTCATTGGGATAGGTATTGGGGATGGAGGTCCTAGAGCATATGATAGTTATACCTATGGTGATTGTTACGGATGTTCAATATCATAATTCTAGGTCTTTTGATTATGCTTCACATGTGTTTAAAGAGTTGAATGTAGGGTTAATGGCAATAAAGAATGGAGCCTTTGTCCTGTAGCTTAGAAATTATTCATTGTTGATGCACTTAGTGCTATATTTTGGACAGGAATTAGGATTGTGGCCCTAGGAGCTGAGGATTTCACAATTTGATAAGGAAGGCAAGCCATTGCCTATTCAGTTGTGGACTGTTGTTTGGGACAGCAGGTTTTCTAATTCTAATTTCTTGCATTTTGAAGAGTACTTTGTAAAGCCTTTTTATAGGTTTTATAATTATCCTTGTGAATTTTGCTTGTTTGATGAGATAAAGAGGTTTCTTAGGCCTAAGGATTATAATGGACCAATCAACCACAACTGGGGAGATTGGTATTGTTTAGAAAATTCTACTATGATTAAGGTTTATGGTTTTGAAAGTACTCCATTTATTTTTCCTAGGATAGTTCGAGATAAGATTTCATATCTAGAGATTGTTAGGCAAATGGATTTCTACAGTGTCATGAACTTAAGCTCTTATGGGAAGAAAGATTCTATTCCAAGTACGTTGTGTTTTGGTGATTTTACTATGTTAGAAAATGAGGGATACAATTTAATTTTGGATAAACTATTGCATTATAACATGAGAAAAGTGCCATCAAAGAAAAACTTTGATCCAAAGGGATATATCCATTCTGCCAAACAAAGGATAAACTTTGGAGGGTATCAGCATGTGGCCTATCAATTTGATGACGTAATTAGAAACTTGGAAGCAGAAGAAGTAGAAATGGTAATTGAGAAACATGATCAAGAATTGATAGATGTTGAGATGTTGTCTTCTAGTAAAGAAGTATTAGAGGCTAATAGGCCACAAGGTCCATCCAAAAAGGTATCGAGGACAAGAACTTAGGATTACAACTATTCTACTAGAGAGATGAATATTGGGGAAACTGTGGATGTGGAAACAAGACATGAAGAATATAGATATTTTATAGCAAATGATGAATTTGTGAAAACCTCAAAATTCAAAAAATTCTTATACAAACAAAAGGGAAAAAAAATTAGAGGATGGTTGACAAAGTCATACCAGGAAATGAGGAGCAGTTGTTAAAAAACTTGAGGGATGAGGTGGATATAGAGATGACAAGCATGAATCCTGAGAAAGGGAGAGAAATGTTGGAAAAGGCTAGTGTCATGATTTTCCCAGGGCTAGATCTCAATTTTGCATTAGTTTTTGGCAGTTTCCTGAAAGACAACAATGTTACAGATAAGCTCAGCATAGAAAAGGTGACAGAGGTGTATACAGGGTCAAAATACAATCCTGATGAAGAGACATTGATGATCTGGGATTTATATCTCCCCCACAAGAAGTCAGTTGTGATTGATACTGAGAAGGCATTTGGACATGTCATGACTTTGAAGGCTAGAGAAGCTGATCTAGTTGCAACTGCAAAAATCAGGATCAATATAGCTAAATTGAATAAAGCCCAGATACAAGCATTGATTAGAGAGAGAGATGTACAAAATTAATAGTGAAAGAATACTAAGATAAAATGAATGTCTAAAGGACATGGTAGGTGCTGCAACAGGGCCAACAAAGATGCTCACCCAAGGTGAAATTTCACAAGTGAAGGACCATTGGGAAGGATCAAGTGCATACTCTCAGGGGGAAATGGACACACTTACTACAATAATCAAAAGGTGAAAGGTTGCTTTAACCACATGGTTAAATAAAATCTGGGGGAAACATTCACAATACGTTGATGCAATAAAAGAACTTAGGAGAGTGGATAGAATAATCCAAGAAAATCTTGAGGAATTAAATCAAAATGATACTCCTAATAATGTAGGGATTGAAAATTCTAATCGCATCATGGATAAGCACAAATGATTATTTGAGGAGTTACAAGAGGATGCGCAGGAATTGATAGAAGCAGAGAAGATTGACTAGGTTCTATGATGATGAAGGAGAATTAAAATAAATGGCTACATGGAAGAACGAATGTGAATTAATACTCCAATAATTTTTAAAGAAAACCACTACAAAGGATGGAACGTTGGATGAAGCATGCGAACATAACGAACGAATGGTGATGATGGAGATCGTGATCCACGATGCATTAGGAGATGCAAATACAAATGAGCACTGAGATTACATAGAGCACATTTCTGAAGTTCACTTGTGGCTCAACAAAGCTTAGTTATTGCTAATCTTGTTAGTGTTTGATGGTTAAAATTTTTTTTGAAAGGACATGTCCTTACACCCGCTAATGTATAAGTATATGTTTTTTACCAAGAAGGAAACATACGGATTTAGATAGAAGATAGTTAGTAGGAGATACAATATTTTTTAGAATGTTTGAAGGAACCTTGTTGCATGTATAATACTTGAAGAAGATAATGAAAGACTTATGATTTGGTAGCTCTATTATGGTATCAGTTGTTTGTTAAATTCTCTACAGTTATTTGATTGTCTCCAATTCATTGTTTCTAGGTTATTTAAGTTGAATTATCAAGAATATATTCAATTTATCAGTACACAATTGTTGTAGCTATGTGATTTGATTAATCGGGTTCTTTAAAGAAGAATTAAATTCCTTTTAGTCAATTATAGTAATTTGGGAATGTTATTTGGATCAGTAAGAAGAATCAGATAATTAGGATTAATATTTTGGCTCAATTAGGGTTTATTAATCACATTCTTGCATGTTTATACCAGTTATAAACTCATATATGCCAAACAACTAGAGATTTTTCTTGATAAAATCCACTCATCAGAGACTTTCATTTGACTCTATTTACCCAACAAGGCACTGGTCTCCCTTAATCTCATTACTTATTTTTATCTATTTCACTTGACATCTGTTAACTGAACATACCAAATTTAGATCATATTAGATATTGCATATACAATTTATACCAAATTAGGATCACATCTTTCCACTATCAAGTTGCCATTTGTGGATAGTTTGGTCAAGTAGGAAGCATAATTGAAAATTTGCGTCATTCATATAGGTGCACCCACTTAGGTTTAGCAGAGCCTTAAGAGTAGAAGGTTTGATCATATTGGTTGGCCTTGTTAGTTGGCCAATAATGTTGTGAGGGCTTGGAAATCTCTCGTGGTTCTTTCAAACTAGCATTTTTGAGACCCAACAGGACACACATGACCCTTTGTATGTGAAGGATAATTTTTTCCTTCTCAATTCTTTAAGGATCTCATTGTTGATTTTTTGGAAAGGTCTTTTGTGCTAGTCTGAAAATATGCTTTATCCTTTCAAGAGAATGGTTTTAGTAGGAATCTATTTTTTGGGGTAGTGAGCTCCATATCTCTTGCCTTCTTCATAGCATCCTTTAAGGAATGTGGATCAAATTCTTTGATCCATCCTTGTAATGGTTCTAAGATACCCTCACTAAAAACACTACCAATCTCCTCTCTAATAATTTTTTGACCATCACTGATATCCTCTGAAACTAAAATATAAGCCTCTAATGTCCCAACTTGCTTAAGCTATGTAATTTATCAAAAGGAAACCTCTAGATATCTCTTATAAAATCATTGAATGAGTTTTTTAGTGAGATCATCATAAGATATAATTGACCTATGATCCAATGTAACCAAACCATGGTACCACCACTCATGAGCTATGCCATATAGATGTAGCGTGGTAAACCCGATTGCCTCTTCTTCAGGAATGGGTCTCAAGGAGAGCAAGTTATCTAACTTCTAAACCCAACCATGTGTGGTACAAAGGTGCCCTCCATAAAAATGTTCCAAATTAATTTTACTCACCACTTGCTGGAGATCTCTAGTTTTTTGTGGTGCTCTTGTCTCAAGTCTACCAACAACCACTTCCCTTTGTTTCCTCTGGTTCAAGAATTGGTCAAATTTAAACAAGTTCCTAATATCAAGAGGAAGTGAAGTGTATTCTGCATGGGTGGTCCTAACTTAATTGACCATGTTTGTTGGCTACTCCATAGGTCGTTCCTGATGAAAAAGGGGTCTCAACCCTTCGTGTAAAATTAGGTTGCAAGGGCCTAGATATGGTATTGATAAAAATGCTTGGCCTCTCTTCAGGATATGACCAAGAACTACTAGAGTTATCATGTAGTCTTGTGTGACCAATATTAGGAACCTGGTTCATCTTATGCAAAAAATCGACCAACATATCCATCATAGTATCAAAATTCTACTCTCTCTTGCTATTTGGGCTGATGGAACCCGAATGTGCTTTATATCTATCTCCCATGGTGCCTTCAATAATTTCATTGTAACTAGATAGATTCCTTAGTATATCCAGAGAATTATGAATACCTAAAACCTCTGAAATGGTTTTGTTATGCCTTGCATAACCACCCCATCTTTTTCCTTGGTAAAAATGGGTCCCCCTTTTTGTTTTCTGTCCTTGGTTATTTTTCAACAAAGTTTGGAGTTTTTCTTCTTCCAATGGTTTGTTTTCATTTTTCTTGTGGCAGAACTAGAACCGGAATGAAATCTAGTTTGAAACTTGTTTTGAGGATTCCATTTTGATCCCAGTCCCGCTTGTCTCTTTGTTGGTCTTTTGGGTTTTGTCTTTGTTGTTTTGTCGGAGCTGGAATGGATATTAATTATGGGATTTATATATAGTCTTGAAACTGTTTCCATCCCGCCTCCACCTTTTAGTTAGTTTGTTTGGACTTGAGATCGGTGTTGTTTTTCTTGTTTCGATCTCGGTGTTTCTCTTGTTTCAATCTCGGTGTTTCTCTTTTGGTTCTTTCTTTTCTTCTTTGTTGGCGCAACCAGAACTGGAATCAGAACCTAACTCAAAACTTGGACAAAGTTTCCAAATTAGTTTCCACTCCATTTCCAATCCTTCCTTTCTTGTTGTTGTTTTACTTTACTTCGGTCACACAATAGTCTTGTGCCTGTTCCCGCCGCAATTCCACGTCTGACCTGCTACATTAATGGCATTACTTATAGGCACCTCGCACATATGAGGTTTTATTTTAACCTTAATTAAGGTAAACTCACTGGTTATTATCACTATTTAACAAGTAAAACTAAACCAGAGCTATGGTAGAGAATTTGGGAGCACGATTCAATCGAGGGCAAAGCATTTTGCACGCAGGATTCGCATCAAGGGCTAGCCTGCTAGATTGCATTTGGAGGTAGGTTTTATGTTCTTTGTTTTCTATTTTTTTTTTTTTTAGGTCTCTTTTTCTTCGCATGGGTTCATAGCTATTAGTTTTCATTTGAATCCTTGCTATTTGTTTTTCTTGTCTTCTCTTTTTTTTGCTTTGTTTTTCTTGTTTTCTATTTATCTTTTATTTTACTGTTTTTCATTTTCTTGTTTGTTTTTTCCGCAGTCATTTTCATATTTTCTTTGTGCCCGTACTATGGTGCCCTAGGTTTTTGGGGGTGTCAATCGTATTGTATATTATTTTTATGGTGTTCTTTGATTTGTTTTTTTACCTACTGATTCTTCTGTGTATCGGCTTGTTGGTTTCAAGTAGGGTTAAGTTTGTGCCCTAATTATTTGAGTGGAAGGTTTTTTATAAACTAGGGTTTTTATGCACGTCTCTCTTTAAATTAGAAAATGGTGCCCTAGTTGCTAGGTTTCCTCTTGGTCATATGGGGATAGTCTCGTACTATTATTTTTAAGCTCCTATGTTTTGTCAGGTGACCTTGTTTTTAGATTATGATGTGATTCGTTACTTGGTTGAAGTTTCTAATGACATCATGATTTTTTTAAATTGGGGTCGGATCCGAAATTGATTTCGGTCTCAAACCTTGTTCTATAATGGATGTCAAATCGGCCTCTGAGTTCGCTTCCGATGAGTTATAGTTTATCAAAATATTGTTCACCATAATTGAAACCAGAGGCGGATCAAGATATAAGTTTGAAATTTATTCATCGTACCAAATCAATGTCCATTTCGATCCCAGTTTTGATTACCATTCCAACTCTGTCTCCGATCCGGCTATATGGTTTGTTGAGAGCTCAATGTCGATTTCGATCCCGACCCCAACGGTGCTTTAAAGGATTTTTAAGGATGTCTTCTACCTAGTCCCACCTTTGGTGTGTATGAAGGGTAAGATCTCTAACCGGGTTTTTGTTATGCTTCTTGTAAATCTAATTTGGGGTTTTTATTGTAGAAACTAAAGAATGTCAGGAGCATTGGGTGAAGCTTCTCAGAGGATTCAACCTACAGAAAATTCAGAACTAGCAGCTAAGCCTAAAAAGGTTAATCATGAACAACTCTTGTATACCTTGAGGTATAATCATCAGGGTCCTATCATCACTGCTAGCAAGGTGGAGTCCAATTGGGAAGACATAACTGATACAAATCTAGGTCTGTTCCATTATGAGGAGTTGTATTCCAAAATATTTGTTGAAGAGGTGAGAGGGAGGACCCAAAGGGTAGTTGAATTGGGATTGGCTCATATCACTATTTTTACTCTATTAATTCAATGCCCTGAACTAATAATGATAGCAGTTAGAAAACTATAATATGGCTACTAGACAATGCGTGGATTCACAAGGCAATGTCATCATTGATTTAACTCCCCAAATGTTCCAATTTATGTTCAATGTCCCAATCCAAGGAATCCTAAGCAACTCAATGAGGTGGAGGCTTTGAAAATATATAGCAATCATAAGGAGGCCAACAACACTCATTTGAATAAAAAATGGCTGAGGACTGAGAAAAAGTCTCTAATTAAGCTTCGAGATCAGCCTAAAAGGGCGGAGTTCTACAAGGAGCTTGGGGAAATAATAATGACGTTATCTAGAGTCTTTGGAAAGATGGATTCTTTTCATTTTAAAGAATGGATTTTTCCATTCATTCAAACAAACTTATATGGTAGGCAATAGTTTGATTGGCCCCTAATTGTGTCTGAAAGCATACACAATCAAATGGTTAGAGTAAGAGAAACCAAGAGTTTCTTTATAACCTCTTATGTCATTTATGTAGTAGTAAGGAGAAGAATTTTTCAAGGGTTAACCAAAGTGGGGGTGTTGGGAGAAGTTGATCAACAAAATAAAGTATGGAACCATTATGATCAGTTATCCTTGCATAATTTTGAATTGCATTATAGAGGAGTTAATGATGAATTTTTTTATGTTATTATTAACCAGCTTAATGGAGATGTAGGGTATAGATTGAGCTAGGAGACCATGGCATTCATTACAGAGTAGGGATATTGGTTTATCCAATACCCCAAGTTTACTTATTTCAAGTTGGCTAGGTTTGATGGTCATCGCCACTTACTCCCTAGATGTTGCAGCAAAAGGATGGTTTTAATGGAGTTTTTTTAACAAGCCTTGGGGGTTAATTCTAAATTTGGTATAAAAAATAAGCTTGGTTGTCATAAGTTCCCCATGTAGTTGGGTGAATATAGCTGCCCAAACCTTGTGGGAGCTAAGGTTGTTTGCAATGAATTAATGCATCTAAAATTGGGCCTATATACCGCTAGGAAGCATTTTGATCCAAAGAAGAAGATTAATGCCTTGCTTTCTTCCATTTTTGATAGACACTTCAATCTATTGGAGGACTTTTGGAGTGATCTTCAGGATGAATATGACTTGAGGAAGAGGAATTATGAAAGATTGCTTATCCCACTCATGGTGGAATATGGGGTTAAAGTGGACATTCCTGAAACACTATCAGATGATAGTGTAGTTTTGGATCCCTTATATGAGGCATAGGATGTAGGTACCAAGAATTTAGATGTTGTAGATTGGGATGCAATGGAGACAATAGGTATTAAGAAAATACCTAGATAAATGTTGGATAGAAGTATCCAATGGGTCATTCTGAGAACCTAGGAGCATGGGGGTCAAACCTCCAAGAAAAGAAAAGGTGCAAGTACCAAAAAAGGGTACAAGAGAATGAAGAGAAGAATGCCTCCAAAGGAGCCCTTGGAATTCTTCCCTCCTGACATAGAGGAATTTGAACTTGAAGCTCTGACTCAAGATTTTCTTGAAGCACATGAAGAAGAAGTTCCAATAGGACCTATGGCCTCAACATCAATTATGGATGAGTCACCATCTCAACTCCCTCCTACAAAGAAAAAAAGTGGAGAAATGCCTAAGGGGACTCTCCATGAAGAAGATGAGACTTTAAAGGGAAAGGAAGCTGAGATGGAAATTCATGATATAGAAACGGACTCTAAGGGTACTTTGTCAAATAAGGAGACACAAGAGGAGATGCCTCTTGATAAAACCGGGCATGTTTTGACAGAAGATGATCAATGGGAACTATTTGAAGAAGCTAAGAAAGCATCAGATGCCAAAGAACAAGCTGAAGGTTTGGAAAAACAACAAGAATTATATGCCAAGGAACATGCTGAAGATTTGGAAAATCAAGAAGAAATGGATGCAAAGAAACAAGCTAATGCAATACTCTAGCAACAATAGTTAGAGGCCAAGTAGAAAGCTGGGGAGCTGGAAAAACAACAAAAATGGGAGCAGGAGCTCGGAGTAAAGGACAAAAATGACAAATTTGAGATGGTGCAAAAGATTCATGAGATGGAGGAAGAGAAGTTCAAACAAAGAAGAGAAAGGGAGGCCCTTGAGGCTAAGTTTAAAATGATTGAAGATGCTTATAAGAAAAGAGAGGAATTAGAAATCTTGTAGAAAGAAAAGGATGTTGAAGATCTTGCTAAGCAACAAAAAAGGAGAAGGAAGCGTGGGACAAGATCAAGGACTTGGAAGGAGAAAGAGATAAGTTGCTTGAAGAGAAGAGGTTGGAGGAAGAACGACTGAAAAAGGAATGAGAGAATAAAAGGCTACAGGAGTAGAAGGATAGGGAAGAGGCTAAGAAGGTTGCACGAGAGAATGCGGAAAAAGAACAACAAAATGTGCAGGAGATTTATTCTCAACCTAAAGTTAATTTATTGTGGCCACTATCTTCTACAACTGTCGCCTCTTCCTTTTCAGTAATGGCTACCACTCCTAGTGCTCCTACCTAGTTAAATATAGATCTTGAAAATAAACAAATAGCTCCACCACAACCTCTTAATTGGGAAGAAATGATGAAGGAGATAGAAAAGGAGAGACCCAAGAAGAAGGCCAGAGTTCTTCATTCCATAAGGCTCACTGAGGTAGGGGAGATCATAGAAGAATGTTCCATTCCAGTGGTGGACAAGGACAGAGGAGATGTGCAAATAACTGATTATCAATTGGGCACAACCAATTTAGGAAAGCCTATAAGGAATCAACAAATGAATCTGATTGATGTTGTAGCTTCATCTATAAAATCAAGAATGATCAAATACAAACAAAGAAAGGATGAGCTTAAGGCTCAATTAGATCAGTTGCATACTTTCTTAAGAGATATTTCCACCCCTAGGTCACAACAAGTTGCTGCCTTAGAAATGCTAGTTTTACTCAGCAAAAGAGAAGTTGAGGATCTGGTGCAAATGAAGAGTAAGTCTAGGATGATGGATAGATGGATAGATAAGCTTAACCAGGAAGTGGGTGAGGTGTTGGTAAGCAGTTTTGAAATTCATAAGACAATGCTAGAGTTGATAGAGGAAATGAGTCACCACACTGAATATTTAGGAAAGCACGAGGATGAATATAGGGGGTATTTTTAGAAAATAAAGGATATCAATAAATTACCAAATTCAAATCGTCATGAGCGATCAATCCTTGAGGAAGACAATGTAGATTTCTTGGAAAAAGCCTCGAGCATAATATGATTTAGATCTGATTTTATATACAAGCATCGGAATGAAATTCAAGATGCTAGTAAGGACTTGAATGAGAATCTTGATGAAATAAAAGCTATTGTAGCCATTCTAGTTAATGTGGATATACTGGTTAAGGAGGGCATGCCTTTGAATCAATTAAAGGAGAAATGGGACAATAGGTTTCAAGAGGTTATGTAGAAAGAGGATGATGGATAGGATTTATTATTAGATAGACTAATGGATGTTAAGGAAGAAGTGAAAGCTGTAAGGATAGAGTTGAAGAAATTAAAGGATATGAAGGGATTTGCCTCTACAGAGTTGAAGAAAAATAGATTTGAGAACAGCTGGATTGATGGGCTTGATGTGGATATTCTTCAACAAGTCTTCTCCAGTTATGATGTATACCTTCTTGAGAAAACTACACAGGAATGAGTTGGCATTAGGATGATTTATTTTGGGCACATGACTCCCCCCTTTTTATCTCCTATTTCATAGGGCAATCAACGTTGGACCTAGAGATCAGCCAGTGTAAGTTTTTGAGGAGTTTCCAGTTCCTTGATTAGTGGATCTCAATTTTGATTGAGAGGGATTTGTGATTGGCACGCCTATATGTACTTTTGAACTTCATAGTTTAAAGGTGGGTTGATGAAAGTAGAATTAGCCACCTGATGATAGCATATAGGAATTTTATAGCTTTAAGTAAAGATACCTTGTTTTAAGTTTAGTTGAATCTAGATATACTTTTATATAGTGTTATGTTGGAATTGAGTTTCTTGGATGAGGTTAATGAACCATAATCAATCTATATGCTAGTGAGTTTTCTATGCATAAATGTTTCTTATTTGATGTGAATCAATAGGGGAAACCATATTTCAAAGATTATTTCATTAAATTGTCTATGGATGGAATTGTTACATGACTGTTGATCTATGTTATTAGCAATGAATGAAGAGTTTTTTCTTTTAAATCTTAAGGTAGTGTGATGAATGATTGTGATGGTTAAACTAAGCACTATAAATGTATGCAATGGTATGGATTGTTCTATGAATTGCATCATGTTATGGTTTTCTTGATCTATTAAGAAGTATTCATTGTTAAGAATATATGTCTGGATGTTACAGACTTTTGTTCATATTTTACTGATCTATGCCTTGATCTATCTTTTTCTATTTATTTAAACCCCCCACCCATTAAACATAGATTGATGAATTCGTTGTTTTTTTTATTCCTTATCACCAACAAAGGCTCTTTGAATATTACAATTGCATTAGCCAATTGAGTGACATCAAACAATTGAGAACCAACTACCAAGACCTTGGGATTTAGGCTACTATATGTTGTCTTTCTTTTTCAGGAGAAATAGAGTAGAAATATTTTGTTTTAGCTTGTTTGTGTCATTTTCACCATCAACAGATCTGGTGCTAGAAGGAGGGCCTGAAGGAGCAATTTGGCTTAGATTGGGTCATTCTCACCAGAAAAGTATGGGAGGATTCTCAGATCCTCTACCAACCCTGAACCCTTAATTGAATTTCAAACCTCAGTTAGACATAGACTGCAAGCTCATAGAATTTTGATCCCACCATTGTCACCACCACTTAATCCACATGGATTTCTGCCAAATCCATCTTTACCACCCCAACAACCTAATCTACCAGTCCAACCAATGTCACCACTAGTTCAGACTATATCACCACCCATCCAACCAGTGTCACCATTGGTTCATCCTGTATCACCACCCGTCCAAACTGATCAACCAATCCCACCACCACCCATGGCTTACTTTGTGAATAACCCCTCTTTGCTAGGGACTATTCCTGGAGGTATCCATGATCTACCAAATAATCCATAAAGGTTTTGTCCCAAGTATATGCATGGAGAATCAAGAAGCGTCGAGGAACATATACAAGAATTCAAGGATGTTTGTACCCGTGCTCAGGTGGGTCACCAGGACATTGTATGTAGGTTGTTTCCTTATTGTTTGGGGGACATGGCATACAAATGGTACCTAAATCTACCCCATACATCTATTCTAAGCTAGGTGGATTTAGAAAATGCCTTTATTAATTAGTTTTGGGACTATGTAGACCCGACCATCTTGTATCATCAGTTCGCTACCATAAGAAAAGAAGATCATGAACCATTGACATTATTCAACACTAGATTCCAAATAATGTTCTCCAGGTTACAAGACCCCTATTTAGTGGCTCAAAATATTGTCATTCTGGCATATTTAAGAGTTGTTGATCCCTTGATTGGCCTATTCTTGCAGAGAACTTATGTTGCTAATGAGATTGACTATTTGTCTAAGGTTTATTATATAGCCATAAAATTGCAATAGCAAATAAGTCTGCAATCAAGAAGTTTAGGAGCAGCTCTCCCTCCCATGGGTTATTAGATGCCTAACCCACCATTGTTCAGCATGGTCCCAGGGATGTCTTACTCCCAATATGGACCTATTTCTGAGTTACAAGCCTCACCTACCATGCCTTTTTTTGCTAATGGAATGCAGGATCCTTCCCAATTGTCTCAAAACCACCAGCGGCAAGGGGGAGGGCCAACTCATGTTCATTCTCCATATGTAGGGCAGATTGTGCAAAATGAACAAACTGTTCAACTAAACAATGAGGTAGAGACTCTAAAAAAAAATTTATCTCAAATTTCCAATGACATGGCACAACTTAGACATAACCCCCCTTAGAACCAAAACTAGAATTATCAGAATAAGGGAGGTTATAACAACCAGGGTAGTTACTCTAACTAGAACGCAAATCAGAAAACCAATAAGAACTTCTAGAACCAAAACTCCTCTAACCAAAATTATCAAAATCAGAATAGAGGATACAATCAAAGGTCCAATGATAACAATAGGCAGTGGAACACTGGACCCAAAAACGGGGGAGTTCCCCATAACTATTAGTCTAGTGAGGATAAACCACACACTACTAATGTGACAGATCTCAATTTCATGACTAATTAGTGTAGAATACACGATACTGCAACACATTCTGAGGTCAATTGCCCAGAGATGGAAAAAATGGTGAATATTATGCAAGATGATTCCCACCCTCCATAAGTAAATTCCAATCAAGATTGTGGGTCAGTAAGTACTGCTATGACTTATGAGACCAATGAGGAAAAATATCAATTTCCCATGCAGGGAGACAATGAACAAGAAGAAGATGTGTATGATGCCCAAGCCTTTCAATCCAAAGGTGGTCACTTCCTGAGAAATTAGAATAAGGGCCCATTCACTACATCTGCACCCCCAAACAACATGGTCCCACCTAATCAGAATGTAGATAATAACCTACCACCACCAAAGGGACCTTCTGACTCTCATAATAAAGGTAATCCACCTTATTTTCCTAAATATCAGGTTAGGAATGATTCGGAGTTTGATTTTATTGCAGAACTACAGAGACAAAAGAAATCATTGTCATTCTTTGACATTATGAAGTGGTGCCTGACCCAATGGGAAGTTGTTTTCAAAGCCCTGGAGGAGGCAGATCTTTCAAAAGGAAAAGATAAAGTGACTCCAGTGAAGGAGAGGAATGCGACCATCGATAAAGGTAAGACCAGTACCCAATGTTTCCTTTTAATTTTAAGGATCTTTGGAAAGAATTTGCATAACTTCCTATTGGACTCTAGAGCATCAAGTAATGTTATGCCCTTTTCAATTTGCAAGAAGCTGGTATTAAATCTTGCCCAGAATAATAAGAAAGTAATTCAATTGGACAAAATTGAGATTAATGTGGTGGGAGAATTAAAAAATATGCATGTACAAGTTGGATCAGATCCAAGGATCCAAACTTACATAGATATCCAAGTGGCTGATATCCTAGAAACATATGGTATGCTCTTGATTCGGGAGCTAATGAAGATTATTGGGAGGTATTTGTCTTTGGATTTCTCTCACATGTGGCTACCCTAGAAAGGAATAGCAACATAGATTAGAATTGAGAGTGAGCCTAGGCTCAAACAAATGATTACTGAATATGATTCTCCTAATGAAGTAGCATATTTTGAGACTGAAATAGGAGTTTACAAGCAAGAGGAGGTCATGACCTTCTCAATACTCAATCCTGATATGTGTTGCCCCTAGAACAAAATAACCCAATGATCTCGGTCAACCAACAAGTTCTAATAAAAAAAATGCAACAAGATAAGCTGGTATTGGGAGAAGAGACTAATTTGTACAGTTTATTACTTCCTAATTGGTGTAGGATACATTATCAGAATCATTTTGAATTGACATGTCAACCCTGCCTAGATATCTTAAACCATATGGGAAAACCTCAACTAATTGGTCAAGATCAACCTCAAGCACCCATCAATGAATTCCCATTTGAATCTGAGGACACTACCATCCTCACCAAAACCAGTCTTTCTCAAGGGGAAGATCCCCCACCACCTGAGTAGACTCAGATTCTACACTCTAAGTTTCAAGAGGAGATTGAGGTATCTCAGTCGTCCTCCATTACACCTACCCTAGATACTCTTCCAATGCCTAAGACATTGATAAAGAATGAATTGGATTGCAATTTGATCCAAGAAGTTGTTCAAGGATTGATTTTTGAACAAGCTTTAAATATAGAAGAATCTTTAAGTGAACCTAGCCCCCAATCACTTTCAACTCTTAATGGCCAGCAAAAGTCTGAGCCGCCACCCATCTCAAGCAAGTCATCTCTTGTTATAAAAAAAAATATCTCCCAGCTAAAGACCAATTATGGAGTCTTAAATTTGATGGCTCTAAGTCCAAAGAAGGAAGGGGAGCAGGGATTGAACTAACCAACCTAAAAGGGAAGACTTAATTTGCATCTTACAGGTTGCAGTTTGGTCGCACGAACAATGTGGTTGAATATGAAGCACTCACTCGTGGACTTATATTTTCCCATCAAAAGAAGGTCATCGCTCTCATGGTAATGGGGGATTATGAAGTAATTGTAAAGCAAGTACGCAAAAATTTTACTTGTAATAACAAAAAATTGGCTGCATACAAAAATAGAATTTGGAATCTGATTGAAGAATTTGATGCTTTTGGGATCACTCTGATTCCTAGAGAAGCTAATCAGATTGCAAATTCCCTTGTCATTATTGCTAGCACCTTGGAGCCTATGCAAGACTCTAAGCTAAATATATTTTCAGTTGAATT
This sequence comes from Sequoiadendron giganteum, assembly GCA_007115665.2. Taxonomy (NCBI): domain Eukaryota; kingdom Viridiplantae; phylum Streptophyta; class Pinopsida; order Cupressales; family Cupressaceae; genus Sequoiadendron; species Sequoiadendron giganteum. The sequence goes on along the minus strand of CM021108.1, from coordinate 444,048,185 downwards.
AGTCTCAGTCCCAATAGTCCCGGATAATGTCCAAAAGTTTTCAAATAATTCGATGATGACCAACATATATTGGCCTTCTTGGCAAGTTCAAATGTCTTTGAAGGAAAGATAATAGATGAATCTAAAAGAGATCATGGAGATTGGGATCCTGAGAATGGTGATGCAGAAGGGATACTAGAGTTGAAAAGAAATAGTACTCCAAAGGGGATGGTAGCTTTAGAAAGAATCTTTGACTCTGACCCACAGGCTCTTCAAAGGGTGCCCACAAAGAGTGATGGGGGAAGTATGAAGCTATTTATCTAACTCACTCAGGTCCTGAAAGGAATGTTATCATAGGGAAAACTTGTCCTGAAGAAATTAAGAAGAATATAGTTAAAGTTTTGGATCAGAACATTGCAACCATTGCTTGGGGTTATGAATACTTAAAGACCATTAACACTTCAGTGATCACACATACCATACCTCTTATGCTAGAAGCCAAACCCTTCCATTAAAAACAATGCCCAATCAATGCTTTGATTGAGCCCCTGATTCAAAAGGAGGTGCAAAAGCTCCTATTTGCGAGAATAATCTTCCCAGTCAGACATTCTACATGGGTTGCAAATTTAGTTCTTGTGCACAAGAAAAGTGGTAAAATTAGGTTATGTGTTGATTTCAAGAATTTAAATAAGGCCTCTGAGAAGGATAATTACCCACTACCTTCTCTTGATGAGGTATTACAAACAGTCAATGGGTCCCAAATGATGTCGTTTCTAGATGGCTATTCTGGGTATAATCAGGTGCTTGATAGCCATGAGGATAGAATCAAAACTACCTTCACCACCAAGTGGGTAACATTTTCCTATTGGAGGATGCCATTCGGCCTTATCAACATTGGAGCAACCTTTCAACATGCAATGGACGTAGGGATTTGATAGGTAGGTGTATCATTATTTATGTGGATGATTTAACTGTTTTCTCCAAGAGTCAGGGAGACCATTCTATCGATCTGGAAAAGGTCCTCAAAAGGTGTATAAGTTATGGTGTCTCCCTTAATCCAAAAAAGTATGTGTTTGGAGTATCTGAAGGGAAAATCTTAGGCCACATCATATCAGAAGAAGGGATATCCATAGACATTGATAGATTAGAGGCCATCTTAAAGTTGAAAAGGCCGAGAAGTAAGAAAGAAATGAGATCCTTCTTCAGAAGGATTAATTTTGTCATAAAATTCATAACAGGGTTTGTGGAAATCATCAAACCCCTTAATGAGATGATGAAAAAATATGTGAAATTAGAATGGAGCAATGAGACCAAATCTTCTTTCTCGTAGATTAAACAATCAATATCTTAGGCCCTTGTCTTGACCAGCCTAGATGATCTTAAGCCTTTCTATATCTATTCTTTTGTGTCTGACCATTCATGTGCAACTGTTTTAACACAATGGAGAGGTGAGGGAGAAGAAAGACCTATCGCCTTCATGAGCTCTCCATTTAAGAATGAAGAAGTCAGATACCCTCCCCTTGAGAAGCAAGCCTTTGCATTAGTGCAAGCAGTAAATAAATTCAGACATTACATTCTTCGAAGTCAGGTAATTGCCATAGTTCCTGATCCAGCTGTAAAATCCCTCCTGATGCAAATTGAATTGGGAGAGTGAAGAGGAAAGTGGATGGCTATTTTGCAAGAGTTTGACTTAGAGATTCATCCAATGAAACTCATCTGAGGGAAGGGTTTATCAAAGGCAATGGTAGATGTGGACAAGAATATCACATGTCAGCAGTATACTGTGCAATAATTTACTAAGGATCCCTAGTACATAGATTTGATCTTCTTCCTCCTCAACAACAGATGGCCAGAAGGGATGAATGTTACTCAAAGAAGAGAACTAAGGATGAAGAGTGATCATTATATAATCAAGGGGGGATCTATATACAAAATAAATTTTCAAGGAATTTACTTGCATTGTTTGGATCAGCAAGAGGCTTAGCACATAATTGTTGAGTTTCATGGAAGACATGGTACATGAAATGGATCTATAGATGCTTTGGCCCATAAAATTCTTAGATCAGGCTACTACTGGCCTTATGTATTTTGAGATACACACCAAAATTTCTAGACATGCCATGTATGCCAGACCTCTGCACCTAGGGAAAGAAATCCAACAATGCCTTTGCAACCAGTGTACGAGGTAAGACCGTTCACTCAATGGGCACTAGAATTTATAGGTGTCATTAATCCAAACTATTTTGTAGGTCACAAGTTCAACTTGACTACAAATCACTACTATACATGTTGGAATGAGGCTCAACCCTACAAAAACAACACCATAGAGGTGGTTATCAAGTTTCTAACTGAGAACATCACCACCAGGTTTGGAGTACCATTTTCCCTGGTATGTGATAATGGCCCTGCTTTTTCTTTAGCTGAATTTATTCAATGGGATTGTGAACATAAAATAATTTTGAAATATTTATCTAATTACTACTCTTAGGGAAATGGAGTGGCTAAGTCCACTAATAAAAATCTATTGGAAGTAATAAGAAAATTGTTAGAAAACAATCCTAGAGACTGGCACACCTAGCTGCGATTTTCCCAATGGGCACATCAAACTCAAATCAAAGATGCCCTAGGAAATTCACCATTTAAATTAGTCTACAGACAAGACCTGGTCTTCCCGATCCATTTGCAAATACCTATCCTTAATTTTATGCAGCAATTGTATAGTAAGGATGATAGGATCAAGGTCTGACTAACCAACTTGCTCAACATGGAAGAATAGAGAGATGTTGCTTTGCAACAGTTCTCTAAACATCAAGCTATTGTCATGGGACAAATCTAAAGAGAATAAGGGAGATCACCAAAAATTTGATAGACCTTGGTTAGGTCCATATCAAGTAGTTGAGATACTAGGCGAGAATGCTTTTCATTTGAGTACCTTGATAGGAGAACCTATTTCATTGCTAGTTAATGGTCAGTTTCTTAAGCATTATTTTGGCTCATGAAGGTTTCATGTTCTGAATAACTATACTATATTGTGTTGTATGTAATTAGTTCTTTCTTTTGTTGTTTTTGTGTTCTTTTTTTCTTTTCTCTTTGTTTCTTTTTCTTTTTTTCTTTTGTTTTTGTTTTGTCTTGTTCATTGGGGATCTTCATTTCTATCCATTCCAAGAAATATCCATTCCAAGAAAAGGGGTTGCTATGCAAAGTATGCTACAAGCACTAGGAGATAAATTGATTTAGGTATTTTCAACGAGCATTTGTTGAAGGATTTCGTTCTAAAAATCATGTCTTATGACCATTCTAATGTTGGTTAGAAAAGTTATTAAGGGTAAAAGGTACATTGTGAATATCTCATGAATTGTGATCAAAGTTTGTCACAAAGTAGATAAACATCTACCTAAGTAAATGCCTATTTATTTTAGGGTGGTTGTATCTCTAATTCAAGTAAAAAATCTGATTCCAAGACTATCATGAAATTCATTGTAGTTATCAACCCACATTTCAGATCAATTGCATCTGAGTATTGATAAAAGTTCATAAAAGGTTCCTACAAGTGAAGCTTAAGTAAAAAAAAAAACGAGAGAGAAAAGGTAAAATCAATATCAAATGGTTAAATCATGTATCTCTATCGGCGCTATGGTCACCTATCTAGAAGTAGAGCAATTCTTTGAGAGAACTATAGGTATCTCCGTTGGGGCTATGGACACCTATCTGGCAATGGAGCAATGCCTAGGATTTCATTGCACGATATTTAAAAGACTCAACCTATGTAGCTTGGATCTTAGGTATAGTTGTTCAAGAGTGGAGAAAGTATCTATAAACAATGATGCACAATATATGCACACACTTAGATTCGACAAAAAATCATGAGCACATACATCCGAGATTCCAACTCAACCTTATTCTATATATATGTGTAGATACCGAAAATTGGTCTAGGCCTGCGAGTACACATTTCAACATAATTTTCTATAGTCCGTCATCTTGATTAAATAATGTTACTTATTTAATTGCCTTTCTAACACATATTTCCTCTATTAATGAAATACCCTTTTTAATTAATTCATTAATTCATAATCATCCTTTATTCAACTTAATTAATTAAATAAATCATATTTATTTAATTATGTTCCGAACTAATTAATTCTTTCCCATTTATCTATCAATTAAATAATTTATTATTTAATTCCCCTTTATCATACTTTTCCAACTATAATTAAATATCTTTATTTATTTATTCATTTAACCCCTTTTCATCTATAATTAAATATTTATTATTTAATTATTCATTTTATCCTTTTCAACAGCCAAATTAAATAAATTACTTTATTTATTTAATTAAAAGTCTCATATTTTGAATGTTGAATTAAATTAACATTTAATTCATTATTTAATTAATTATGTCACATTTCTCTAACATTCAGTTATCTCTTACATGCACTTATCGTCTGACTCGAGTTATCTCTATGAGAGAACTCTCCATCACAACTAGTCGATTAACTAGTTCCAACTCATATGCATGATCTATATTTATTAATTAAATATCTTTATTTAATTAACTAACTCAAATTCGCATTCACATACATTTATCATGCATTTATTCTCCAACTTCTAACTTTGGCTTTTGCATACAAAGTCTATTTCTTTTATTTTTTGAAGATGAAGATTGGAACTCATGTTCTAACTCATGTTCTAAAATTAGTCTTTACATACAGTTGAACTCACGTTCTAAATCGCGTTCTATCTGTCACATAACTCATCGCATGGCATTCATCAATCTCATCCGTCGATCTCTCTTTCAATCTGAGCCGATCATTTGAAAACACAAAATCTATAAAATGGCCTGTCATTATCATTATTCCTCCTCCTAAAATCATTATACACTTTTGAGAAGAAACAATCTTCGATATTTTTCTGAGACACTCGACGAAGTTATGCTTGCATTCAAACACAAAAATCTGAGGGCAAAAATAACAATACAGCAAGATGGAGAAGGGCAATTGAGATAAATCAAGGAAGTATTTGCATATTCAGTGAGATCATTCTATGTTTTTATTAGCTTAGATTAATCATGCTTACTTATTGTTCTTTGTTGTTTTATTTAGATTAGAATTGATGTTTAATCTTGTGCAGCTTTAGCATCTTCCACAAATCCAAAAAATATGAGTTACATTTGGTGAACCCGACATATTCGACCATAACTTTTACAAGGCTACATATTTTTTCATGAAAATTTGTTTGAAAATAGATGACATTCTCAAGAGCTTTCACGAAAAAAATCATATTTTTTGGTGATGTTTTGAATTTTTTATAATTTTTTTGTTATTTTTCATAAAATATCAATTTTGAGAGAAATTTGTCGAATTTTTTGGATATGTTTACATTTCTAGAAAGAGATTTAAATTTGAATAGGGTTCTATTCTTTAGGTTTTAAATTTGGATAAATTTTTTTTCTTCAAACAATAGATCTTTGAAAATTATGGTTTCATAGATATTTGCTTGAATCTCACAAACGGTTATAGATCTATTCACAAAATATTTTATACAGATTTAAAATTATGTCAGGCACCTTGAGTAAAAAAATCAGATTTTTGGGATCTGTTTTAAATTTTTAATAATTTTTTTATGATTCTTTCATAAAAAATTAATTTTAGGTGCAAAACAGACAATCTTTCAGATTTATTTATATTTTTGGAAAGATCTTGAAATTTTAGTATGGGTCCATTCTCTGTATTTTTATTTTTACTATCAAAAATATTTCCAAAAATTAGATTTGTCTTGACTAGCTATTAGGGTTTTGGCTTTGTTCGGTTTGTGCATGTACAGGAAAAAAAAAAAAAATTCAAAGCACACATTGGATCAAGTGGAAAAAAATAACTTGGAGCTAAATAAATTCTAAAGGAATAACATAGTGTTTGTAGAACAAAGCTTTGAAGACACTTAAAACCCAACACAATTTTTCTGTAGGACGAAAGCTGAAGACTATGAACTACTGATAAATTGCATGTAGGACCTAATGCCTTTGTGTTAATTTATTTAAATAAGCTTTTGTTTGGTAGATAGATAATCATTGTGTGGTATTAAAATGAATTTTCTGTTTGATAGATAGAAAATTGTCATTTGGAATAAAAAGAACCACTATCTTCTTTGTTTGGTGCTTTGCACATATCTGTAAACCCTTACGATTCAGTACACCGAAGTATCCTCTCCCCTTGCGCAGTCATGCGATCCTGAGTGTAAGAGAAACAGTTGCTAACTCTAGAACTTGGGCCTGTCTTGGTGAGAGAAAGTACTCACCCCAAGACAACTCAGACCGGTAGCACGTTAAAGTCAAGCGACTTCCAACCGGTATATAAAAGTGGATTCTTGGGGAAACCCCAAGAATCACGCGCACTAATCCGACGAGATGGATAGAAATGGACTCTCGCCGATGTTGGTTAGTGTCCCACGAATGGAATGCCTGAATTAAAAGCCTTGTTTTAGAGTTACCAAAATCCTATCTACTTGTTGGTGCAGCAGGTCGGACCTGTGAAGCCGTCTTACAATCTTACGGTTTGTGTATAGAGATGAAAAGTATGCCATGGGAGATTCATGGGTACTGTAGTTTGGCTGCCCCATATAAGTGAGTGTCGTGGAGGGGAGCCAGTGGGGTCAAGCTACTAATCATCCAAGGTAAATATGCGTAGCTAGAGAAATCCAAGTAAGAATTCAACAAGTACTGTCCTAAATAACTAGGGTGTAAATTGTTAGAATCCAAGATCACCTGCATGCAAATGGATACCTGTTACATGCAAAAGACATTCAGAACAAAACAAGATCTGTAAACCTCAAAGTGTAAAATGCATTATGAGAATCTTTGTTATTACAAAGAGATCAATCCTTATGAAGGAGATCAAGAAACCCTAAAAGGGAAACCCTAAATGAAACTCTAGTGTGCACACTTAATAATTAATCAATTATTAATGTGCCTAAGTTTAGCTTAAGCAACTAGAGGAATAAGTGACTTAATAAATTAACCAGTATGATATAATTAATTAAGTGTAATAAATTATTACTCTAACACCCCCCCTTAAGATGAACTTAGGAAGAAGCTAAAACACTAGAAGAAGATGCATGCAAGCAAAGATGGGTCCCGACAACTAGGCCTGATCAGGTACCCATTTACAAATGCAAGAAAGAGGTAGAGGAGGAAAACCCAGTGGGACAAAACCCCCTACAATGATATGACATGCTGCAAAGAAGCACTGGAAGAACACTGTAGAGTAACACTGGAACCGCAATCTGGCAAGCAAGGAAAGATACTTCTGTCTACAAGAAACCATATCGGAATCATAATGATGCAACAGCAGACCCGATGCCACGAAACACTCAAAAACTCCAAACGGGAACAACGCTGGAATCTATGAAGCAGCAGTCAATTATTAAATGATGTATCACTGAAAACGAAGTGCAAAGATGCAAGATGCACTCTCCCAATTGCCAAAATATCCAAGTAATCTCCAAAAAACCCATCAGGTCAAATCTGGATTAATGAAAAACCTGGGACATATACAGAAAAAAGTGCATGGACAACAACATAGAGCTCCTCAATACCTTTCCAACGCCGCAAAGATAGCGAAAATCGGAGATCGTGGCAAAAAGCTATGAGCTCGGAAGCATAAAAAGTACATCTGACTTCAATGAGCAATAAATGCAGTAAAATAGAAAAATACTATAAAATAAACTGCACCACAGGATGATGCTCGGAACCAGCTTTCCGGCGATATCTCGTTTGCCCGATTTTGATACCATATGCCCAAGTTATGCCAAAAACAAAAAAACTGCTCTTTTAAGGCAAATAAGAGTTAGGGGGACAAGCTGCCGTACAGCCGATGACGTCATGCTGACGTCAGCACTTCACGGCAAAAAATTTGACGGCCATTTGGCCATTGGCTCAAAAATCCGGCCCCCCTGCAAAAAAGTTTTGGGCCCCTAGTCGCCATATGACCGCGGGCGGGGGCTCAGGGGGCTGAAGTTGGGCGGGGGCCGGGCGCTCCATGTGACCCTGGCTGCAGCGCAGGAGCCCTCAAGGGCTGGCGGGCAGTCGGCGGAGCTGGGTGGGGGAGCCACCGGCAGGGGTGGCTGCTGGGTGGCCGCCCGGTGCCGGATTGGCTTATAACTAGAGGCATCGGCACGATTACCAAGAAATGAACATTTTTTTATTTTTTTTTGAAATCCGTGCCTCGGAAAGCGTGTTGCGGAGGCCGTATGGCCTCCCTGGTAAAAAAATTTTGCCTCAGAAACCAATTGCTCGAAAATGGATGATTTGACAGGTGTTTCTAGGGTTTTGGGGCACTGCGAATGCGATGGCAACGTCCGTTTGAGCCCATAGTGTTCCGAAAATTTGGCTACCCCCAGATCTTGCAAAAAAAGATGCCTATGGAAACCCTTGCACTTGAAACTCACTGAGAAGCCATATCTTCAGATCACGAACAGGCAGCGGCAGGTCTGGAGCTCTGATACCATGTTATTGCATGCAGGTGATCTTGGATTCTAACATGGTATCAAAGTGTAAAATGCATTATTAGAATCTCTGTTATTACAAAGAGATCAATCCTTATGAAGGAGATCAAGAAACCCTAAAAGGGAAACCCTAAATGAAACCCTAGTGTGCACACTTAATAATTAATCAATTATTAATGTGCCTAAGTTTACCTTAAGCAACTAGAGGAATAAGTGACTTAATAAATTAACTAGTATGATATAATTAATTAAGCGTAATAAATTATTACTCTAACATAAATGTCTTGCGAGTCTCAACAGTCCATTCATCACAAAACTGAAAATACTTTGAATGTCGTGTTTGTTATTTGTTGTATTTGCCAAAATCTTGATCAAACAAACAAAGTCAGTCAAAGAACTTTCGAAAAAAAATTTCAACTGTCAGGAACAGAGTCGCATTTATCAGTTTAATCACCGCATCTATATTAGAGAGTCGCATCTGTTAGGGGAATAGTCGCATTTGTCTGTCATAATTTTCACAATCTTGAAGTTTCGAAGCGCATCTGTCACATCCTGAGTCGCATGTGTCCATGCAAACTGCATCTGTCAAAGTCTGAACTGCAAGTGTCTGTCAGGAAAACTAGTTTTTAGAGTCCAAAATAGGAAAAACGCATGTGAATTGGTAAACCGCAACTGTCCTAGGAAAGACCGCAACTGTCAGAAACACCGCAACTGTCACATCCTGAACCGTAACTGTTAGGTGAACCGCATCTGCCTATTATCAGAGAACAATCAAAACTGCAAACTGAGTCTGAATAGAAACTGTCAAAATTTTGCTCAAAAATCTTGCATCCATTAGGTGGTTATATACATCTTAGTTACAATCCACGTCTTCGTCATAGTCATCCAAAGTCACATGCATATAGATACTTCCTCGAAAATCTTAGTTACAATCCACGTCTTCGTCATTGTCATCCTAAGTTGCATGCATCTAGATACTCCCTAGGAAATTGCATATCACAGCCTAGATAAGTTTCCTCGTCTTTGGATAAATTTATGTCCCGATTTGTCACACTCATCGAACCTAGTCACCGTAGTCTTATCTAGTGAATCTTTTCAGCTCAACAAGTCTAGTTTGGAAAGTTCACTTTGTCAACTGTCATTTGTCCTACAATCAGGTTCCTTGGTCAAAACAAATCCTTGCATTCATTTACTCCATAGGAGGTAGGTTATACCCATTTTAGAATCATAGTCTACACGAGGTCTTACATATTGTCCGTCTTACCATACGTCATCTCAGTATACGTCTTTCTAGAAATCATTTTAGCAACATCCTTATTGTCCAAAAAAATCCAAAAACATAGAATTAGGTCATATCAGTTCTTAGGCATAGTCTGGATTACCCCATTTTGAGCAACTTTTTTATGGTCAAAACAAGGTCTCAAAAGAGGCACAAAGAAATGGCAGACCCCAACGAGTTTATCAATCCTTTCAGCACTCAACCACCTAGGAAGAACAAACCACACAAACCATTGCTTGATAAATTTGTCACTAGAGATGCCAATGGACGAGTCTTTGTTGAAGACATAGAGTCTACAGTCCAAGATCCTGAATTTGCATCCTTCATGGATGAGTGTTTGGCAAATGATCCCCAACGCTATCTAACAAAATTGCTAGTAGAAGGTGCCACACTACCACCAGGATTTGACGTTCATACATTGAAAACCACATCTACCCAACCAATGCAAACAGTGACATCAAGTGGTTCTATGCCCCAAATCACCACAGCAATACCAACTGGCATACCAACTCAGACATCATTAATTATAAACACAACCCCTTTCAACATAACACAAGGTTTACAATTTATGATGGGAGCAACTTCATCCAACCCCTTTGGCACCAACACAATTGGTAAGAGATCCAAGGCGGGTACAAATATTCCTATCTCAAGTCAAACCATTCACACAGGATATATTCCTATCCCACAATGGACTATTCAAACGGGATATATTCCTTCACCAAATCACAACCCATCGCAAAACATGGCACATCAAAATGTCTACATTGATCCAAACAACGCCAACACCATGTCCTTGACACAAGTCGATGTCCTTCAGAATCAAATGCAAACTCTCCAACAACAAATGGATAATATGTCTATGTCAGGAAAATGAACTATCTCAGCACAAGACTTATGTCCATGTCCATTTGACAAAGCGCTTTACATGACACCTTTTCCCCATGGATACATTATACCGATTTTGCCTAAATATAATGGGAAAAAGAATCCTCTAGAACATATTAGGGAGTTCTCAACAGCATGCATGGACATATCGTATGACCCCACATATTTGATGAGACTATTTCCATGAACTCTTGTTGGGATAGGACTGGAATGGTTTTCTAAACTACCATATGGTATACGCTCTTGGGGAGAATTAGCTGAAAATTTTGTCGAACATTTTGCCTTCAACATAGACAATGAGATAACAATAGCAACCTTGTGCCACACGACACAAGAAGATGGCAAAACTTTCACCACTTTCTTTCAGAGGTGGAGAAGTCTAGCTAGCAGGTGTCCAGTTGAGATACCAGAGAAACAAAAGGTCACGATATTCCTAGAGAACATCAATCCAAAACTGCGGAGTGATTTAAGAGTACATTGTTGTACCTCATTCCTAGACTTGGTACAGAAAGGCATCATCCTTGAGAAAGGCCTTATTGACAAAGGCGAAATAAAGGTACCAGGTAGGAATCCTATTGTCCAAAATCAAAACATGTTAAATGATAGAAGACAATTCTGGTCCAGAAACAAGAATGTTACAAATGATGGCATTGTCGATGCTAAAAACATACATACAAGGCCAGTTATCACACTGAGAGGATACAACCAAAATCAAGACACAATGGATAATCCAGATCAAACAGTTAACTATCTCCAAAATTCACAGCAACAACGACCTCAAAGAAGATTTCCAACACGTGAATTTACTCCTCTAGGACAACCGATCGAGGTTATTTACAAAGAATTGATTAAACACAATCTCATCAAACTATTGGAACCAAGAGCATATGATCTTGGACAATTTAAACCTTCCTGGTGGGATGACAAATCCCATTGTGAATATCATCAAATAAAAGGACACAGCCTACAAAATTGTCGCCAACTCAAGGGCATTATCCAAGACTTTGTGGAGAATGGAACCATAGAGGTCGATGGATAGAAAAACACCAAGAACAGTGATCATAAGGTCTTCAAGGACCCATTACATGACCACAAAAAAGGAAAAGCCTCCGGTTTGGGAACTAAGACCGATCCATCAACCAATTACGCAAACACCAATTTTGACTATGGAAAAGGAAAGATTATAAATAGCCTCCGCACTGCAGATGAGCATGTCAATACCTTCACCATTAAGAAGCCTCCAGAATGTAGTGTCAACACACACAGAACCAAGATCACTATTCCAAGTCCTTCTTCTGAGCCATCTACACAAGCTTCCAAGTTCAAGTACAACCTTCTTGATCAATTGAGTAAATCCCCTGTGCAAATATCTATCTTGGAACTATTGACCTTATCACCTGAGCATCGAGCCATTCTCGATAAAGCTTTGCAGAACACAACTATCCCTACTGATTTAGATGTCAATCGTTTCGAAGAGATGGTGGGATATTTAACCAATTTGCACCATGCTACATTTTGCCAATAGGATTACTCGATAGAAAAATCTAATCATAGTGACCCATTACATCTTGAAGTCTTAGTCCATGAAACCAAAGTCAGGTGAGTCTTGGTAGACGAAGGAGCAGGTTTGAACCTGTGTACCCTAAAATTGGTTAAGGCATTAGGATTCTCAAAAGATTGGGTAGATACCTCTAAGAGTATAGTCATCAAGGCTTACGATGATGAGGAAAGATCATCCAAAGGAGAGGTCACACTCCCTATTAGAATTGGTCTAGCAATCATGAACACCAGCTTCCAAGTCTTGGATCTCACTCTTCTGTACAATTTTTTGTTAGGTAGACCTTGGATACACGCAATGAAAGCTGTACCTTCAACGCATCACCAATGTCTCAAATTTCCACATAATGGCACCGAGATCACTATTGATGGTGATCCAGATCCATTTCAGTATTGTACAAGCCTAAAGGAAATTCCACAACACCAAGTACTAGTTAATCAAGAAGTTTCATCATCCAATTCATCCCAATACATTGACTCATCACATCTCACTAAGTCCAAATCATTCACACCTCCATCAACTACTCCTAAACTTGAAATCCAAGACAAGGGCTTTGGCGAGTATCGTATAAAGGCATCATACTGTGTTAGTCAACTGATTCCACCTAAGGCATATGGCCTACCTATGGCAGATAGAATACAGTCAATAGTCATATTCAATGTTCCCCCTACAACGACATTGATCAAATGGGGAAAGCTAAGCGAGGAAATTGTGGACCAAGGTGATTCCTGGTTGTATCAAGAAGAACATGAATACCCCTCCCCATCTATTCAAATAGCTAAGAACCAATATGGAAAAGGCTTTAAGATAATGCAAAAGGAAGGCTATGACGGGCACAATGGGTTAGGGCTACATCAAAATGGAAGGACGGAACCGATTACTGTTCACCCACGACCGAAATACTTAGGGCTAGGGTGTCAACCGCTTAGAATTGGGTTTCCTAGTACTTCGTCACTATTTCAAGAGGAAGTGAGTGCTTACACAGACACCGAGACATCTCATGATCCACCTCCCCCATTTTACGACAACCCTCCAATCTTTGATGAATTCCCTTACTCAAGCGATGGTGAATGGGATTCCCTTTCATCTACCAGCACCATGAACATAGACGCACTATTTGGAGAATTGGACCTAAACATGAAACCTATACCCAAACCATCTAGTCCTTGTCCTAAGAAACATTTGTCCAAAGAAGAATGGCATAAGATCTATTATTGGGAAAAACTCGATCGTGCATCTTGGGCACCTAAACCACCATCTTCTAATGACCTATCCTAGGCAATGGTCCCACATCAACGTTTACCTACCCGTAAGGAAAAGACCCAGCAAGAGTTAGTCCATAACTTCTATGACCATGTCAACCATTCACTATTCACCTTGTCAGCGGCTACCTTTAAAAACTCTGATGATGACATGCCCCTCATATATCCCGAACTTATAGACTGGGATCAACAAGGTACACCTATCTTAGACACATTCAAGAATGACAAAGCAATTGTTGAGTTCATGGGACTTCGAGAAGGCATACCAAGAGGGGATCATAAAGCTAGTTTTACCATAGACTTGGATGATAAAGCATATTTTGGGGAGTCTATTTACACCTCTAGTCGCAAAAATGAGGATAAAAAGAAAAAAGACAATGAAAATAACAATGATGAGTCCCTAGGTGAAAACCGAAAGACACCTTTGGATGAAGAAAAAGTCAAAATAAAGGATGTATCCAAGGGCGAAAACCTCCCTGAGGCACCCAAGGATAGAGGTTTAAATATTCTCCCCGTTGAACAAGAAAAGTCACCAATGCTAGTAGAAGAATCAGTTGCAGTCAATATAGGTACAAAAGAGAATCCAAAGATGGTATATTTTGCAGCTTCTTTAACAGAGACAGAAAAACCTAAGTTTAAGGACTTCTTCCAAAAGAGACAGATAAACTTTGCATGGTCATATGCTGACATGCCTGGGCTGGATCCAGATCTAATATTGCACCATTTACCATTGCAGCCAGGCATCAAACCAGTCAAACAAAAGTTAAGAAAAATGCACCCACAGATTGCTCTATTGGTCAAGACAGAACTAAAGAAACTCTTGGATGTAGGATTCATAAGGACAATAGACTATGTAGATTGGATATCGAATCTTGTACCCATGACTAAACCAATTGGGGGCATTCGAATTTGCACAGACTTTAGAGACATCAACAAGGCGTGTCCTAAGGATGACTTCCCTTTGCCGAATATAGATATGATAGTGGATCTTACAACGGGGTATGAGATGCTATCCCTCATGGATGGTTTTTCGAGATACAACCAGATTAAAATAGCAACTGAAGACCAACATAAGACAACTTTCACGTGTCCATGGGGCACATACTATTGGAACGTTATGCCTTTTGGGCTTAAGAACGCAGGAGCTACTTATCAATGCGCAATGACTACAATTTCTTATGACTTTGTACACATTCTCATGGAATATTACGTCGATGACATTATAGCAAAATCAAAAACAAGAGAAGCTCACTTAAAGGTTTTAAATAAGATATTCCAACGGCTAGAGAACTACAATGTCAGGCTGAATCCAAAGAAGTGTGTCTTTGGAGTCAAATCGGGGAAACTATTAGGGTATATCATCTCTTGGAGAGGCATTGAAGTAGATCTAGAGAAGGTAAGAGCTATCATAGAAATGCCTCCTCTAGTCAGCATAGGACAACTCAGAACTCTACAGGGCAGACTACAGTCAATTAGGCAATTCATAGTACAACTAGCAGATAAGATTCATCCACTTCAACATCTACTCAAGAAGGGAGTACCATTTGTGTGGATGCTTAAATGCCAGGAAGCATTCCAACAAATCAAGGACTATTTGCTAACTCCACCAGTCTTAATGCCACCTACAGAAGGAAAGCCTTTGATCTTATATATTTCAGCAACTCAGTCGGCATTAGGGGCTCTTCTCGCACAAAAAGATGATCAAGGTCATGAGAGAGCGGTCTATTACATCAGTCGTACCTTAGTGGGCTATGAATTGAATTACAACAACATAGAACGTGCCTGTCTTGTGGTATTTTTTGCTACCCAAAAACTTCGGCACTACATGCTCAATCGACAAACAGTGTTAATTGCAAAAATTGATCCACTCAAATACCTTCTAAGTAAGGCAGCTTTAACAGGCCGATTGGCTAAATGGGTCATGATACTTAGTGAGTATGACATTGCGTATGTCGAGAGGAAGGCTATAAAAGGACAGGTGATTGCAGATCAGTTAGCTGATGCACCTATAAAAGCAGATCATCCCTTAGTGGCAGATTTTCCAAATGAATTTCTATTCAACATTGACATTAAAACCGACTGGAAACTGTACTTTGATAGGTCACATACAAATCGTGGTTCAGGAGCTAGTGTCTTATTTGTCACACCTCAAGGTGATACCATTCCCAAATCATTCAGGATTGCTTTCCCTTGTACAAACAATGTAGCAGAATACGAAGCCTTAGTGACAGGCTTAAAAATGGCAGCACAATGGAACATTAAGAGCCTACATGTCTTTGGTGACTCTCAACTGGTAATCCGACAGGTAAATGATGAGTATGAAACTAAGGATGAGAAGCTTTCCCCTTACAAGAGAATGGCTGATAGTTTCAAACAATATTTCAAGGACATAACATTTCAACAAATACCACGCATTCAGAATAGAGCTGTAGATGCTATGGCAACCGTGGGTTCCTTGTTGGATATTTCAAGTAATGTGCCTAAGTTTGAGTTTCTGGTTGAACAGCTGTTGGTCCCTGCTTACGATATCCTTGATACTATGATGGTGTGTACCATTGCTGGTCCTACATCTCCTTGGTATAAAGAAATATTTGACTATCTAACAAATCAAACCTTACCTCAAGACTTGTCAAATAACCAACGTCGAACCTTCATCCGTAAGTCTTCCAAGTACACCATCATCGGAGAAACCCTATATAGACGCACCTTAGACAACGCCCTAATGAGATGTCTCGACGCTGAAGAAGCACAAACAACTTTGCGAGCAGTGCACGAGGGTATATGTGGATCCCATTTGAGTGGTCCAACTTTAGCCCATAAGATTATGAGATTAGGTTACTATTGGCCTACTATGGAGAAAGACTCATACGTCTTTGTGAAGACGTGTAGACAATGTCAAATACATGGAGACTTGATAAGAGCACCAGCACAGGAGCTTCGACCGATTACTTCACCATGGCCTTTCGCCCAATGGGGACTCGACCTCATAGGTAAGATACACCCACCATCATCCAACAGCCACAAATTCATCATTACCGCTATCGAATACTTCACCAAGTGGATTGAAGCCATTCCCATGACCTACATCACTGGCACCCAAATATCTAAGTTTATTCCAAACTATATCATTTGTTAGTATGGTGTACCACAATCCATAATCACAAATAATGGCCACCCATTCAAGAACCAAGAAGTACGCCATTTATGTGAAGAATTCCACATCAAGCATCATTTTTCCACCCCGTATTACCCACAAGGTAATGGCCAAGCTAAGGCATCTAATAAAACCATTGTTAGAATCCTTAAGAAGATTGTCAATGACGCTGGTCATGACTGGCACCTACAGCTTAATCCTACCTTATGGGCTTACCGCACAAGCATCCGCACTCCCACCAGCGCCACTCCATTTTCCCTTGTATTCGGGTCCGAAGCTATCTTACCTATAGAGGTTGAAATACCTTCTCTAAGGGTATCTTTGAAGGGT
Organism: Sequoiadendron giganteum; assembly: GCA_007115665.2. Taxonomy (NCBI): domain Eukaryota; kingdom Viridiplantae; phylum Streptophyta; class Pinopsida; order Cupressales; family Cupressaceae; genus Sequoiadendron; species Sequoiadendron giganteum. The sequence continues at coordinate 444,031,236 of CM021108.1, read as the reverse complement.
CATGTCAACGATGAAGAATACCATGTCTCTAGGCTACAAGAGCTTGAATTACTGGATGAACGAAGACAGAAAGCATTAGATCATTTGCAAGCATATCATAATCGTCTTCGTTGGAGCTATAATAGGAAGGTTCTCAATAGATATTTTGACATTGATGACCTGGTATTAATGGAGATTCCGAAGAACCAAGTTGAACGAGAGAAACCAGGAAAGTTTGAGCCTAACTGGTTAGGGTCGTACATTGTCACAGAAGACTTCGGTCAGGAGCGTACCAACTATCTACTCCTGAAGGAGATCCGCTTTTGTCACCTATCAACAGTCTGCATCTAAAGAGGTTCTATGCTTAGCTTCTGAGAATCCATGTCTTAATCTGGAAAAATATAAAAAAATGGTTACCTTGATGAAAACCTGGCAAACAGGTGTTTTTGTAACACCAAAAAAAATTTTAAAAAAAATTTGAGAAAATCAAAACAGTAAAGAGAAATAAATCCGTCCACTAGTGAAAACCACTTCGGTGGCGCTATGGATAAGTACCATGGTGAAAACCTGGCAAACAGGTGCCATGTGTAGTCAAGCTCACTCTTCCATCTACCATCATTCTAATCATACTTTTTCACCATCACTCATAATAAATGGTTGTCCTATCCATCATTTGGAATGATTGACATCTAAACATCCATTCCGTCATATGATCCATTCCATCTCGCAAGTCTTATTCCTGACTGGGGGCAAATCCTTGTTCTATTCCATGAATGCCTTGTACATAGCATCGCACCATCAGAAAATGTCCTGAAAAAAAAAACAAAAACATTAGAAAACTTCAAAAATCCAAAAAAATCAAAACGTGTCAGAAAATACCAAAAACAAAACAGTGTCAAGTCAGTCGTAGTCATAGTCGAACTACGTTGCCTCTGTGACTAGGACGTAGGCAAGGCCATCAATCGATGTGCCCCCGAGGTATTAGGTCTGTCAGTCTAGGTTTGTCATGTATCACACACATTTAAATCATGACTCTTTGTATATTCAAAGTCATTGGTTGTGTCAAACTACGAGGTCTCTGCGTGTACAACATAGGCAAGGCTAATCAATTGATGAGCTCCTGAGACCACACTAGGTCAGTCCAATAGGGTTCATTCACAATCACTATCACACAAGTTGCATATCATAGTTTAAGGTATCATCTCATGTCATACACTGTCTACACGCACACACTCAACTTGTCATCAAGTCAATATCAAACACATTGTCAAAGCGATCAACCCATGTCTTAGCAAGATATGTCTTTCTTGTCAATAGACATCATAAAATTGTCATAGTCTCATGTGGCTTGTCACCTCAACGTCATCAGACTCCAATGTCTTATACGGCATGTGTCTTACTGAAACCAGGCTTTGTCATGCCTTATACAAAAGTCACCAAGTCGAAACCAAACTCAACGTCTTAGGTGGTATGTGTCATTCTCTCACATTACGCTATGTCAAACATCAACATCAAACAATCCCACAAGATCAAGTTTTGGCAAATACATTTATTTGGCTTTATGACTTTATATCTTATTTTGTCTTATCTTTTTATCGATTTGTGCAAGATCCTGTTACTAGCTTTCTCAAGGATGTCCCTTGAAGGATTTAGAGAAGCAACGACGTCTCAAGATTCTTTTTCTTTGGTTGTTGTCTATCAATTGTCTTTTAAACTTTGGCTTTTTGAATCATGTTACTAGTTTCCTCAAGGATGTCCTATCAAGGATTTAGAGGAGCAATGACGTCTCATGACCTATCTTTTATTTGTCTGCTGTCTATGGTTTGTCTTGACCAAACGACTGGGGTATCTTGTCCTTATTCTGAGTTAAGACACTCCTTGTCTACGACTGTCTATTTTTCACAGATGGATGATTTTGTACACTATGGTCTATCTCATATCATAGTGTGTACCATCCATTTGTGTCATGTCCGCCCAATGATGATAATAAGCAAGTATAGCGTATTTGGCAATATATCGAAGATTATGTCTTTTTCTCAAATTAACCAACATTAATTATTTCTTACTAACATTCTGAAATCATCCATGCTAACATTTCTTCTTTTCTGCATCTTCGCCACCATTATCTATCCATTTCGAGAGCACACTCATGTTCTTCAAACCCACCTATCCTCTTGAGGGGGCATGCCACTACCTCCTCGTCATTCTCCCTTTCACTGGGGTATACCCTAACCTATTTCATACAGGGGCGCGACTAGGGCATATTTTCTTTGACACAACGTTGTACCAACATTGTATCAAAGAGGGGCAAACTGTAGATACCGAAAATTGGTCTAGGCTCGCGAGTACACATTTCAACATAATTTTCTATAGTCCGTCGTCTTGATTAAATAATGTTACTTATTTAATTGCCTTTCTCACACATATTTCCTCTATTAATTAAATACCCTTTTTAATTAATTCATAATCATCCTTTATTCAACTTAATTAATTAAATAAATCATATTTATTTAATTATGTTGCGAACTAATTAATTCTTTCCCCTTTATCTATCAATTAAATAATTTATTATTTAATTCCCCTTTATCATACTTTTCCAACTATAATTAAATATCTTTATTTAATTATTCATTTAACCCCTTTTCATCTATAATTAAATATTTATTATTTAATTATTCATTTTATCCTTTTCAACAGCCAAATTAAATAAATTACTTTATTTATTTAATTAAAAGTCTCATATTTCGAATGTTGAATTAAATTAACATTTAATTCATTATTTAATTAATTATGTCACATTCCTCTAACATTCAGTTATCTCTTACATGCACTTATCGTCTGACTCGAGTTATCTCTATGAGAGAACTCTCCGTCACAACTAGTCGATTAACTAGTTCCAACTCATATGCATGATCTATATTTATTAATTAAATATCTTTATTTAATTAACTAACTCAAGTTTGCATTCACATGCATTTATCATGCATTTATTCTCCAACTTCTAACTTTGGCTTTTGCATACAAAGTCTATTTCTTTTATTTTTTGAAGATGAAGATTGGAACTCATGTTCTAACTCATGTTCTAAAATTAGTCTTTACCTGCAGTTGAACTCACGTTCTAACTCGCGTTCTATCTGTCACATAACTCATCGCATGGCATTCATCAATCTCATCCGTCGATCTCTCTTTCAATCTGAGCCGATCATTTGAAAACACAAAATCTATAAAATGGCCTATCATTATCATTATTCCTCCTTCCGAAATCATTATACACTTTTGAGAAGAAACAATCTTCGATATTTTGCTGAGACACTCGACGAAGTTATGCTTGCATTCAAACACATAAATCTAAGGGCAAGAATAACAATACAGCAAGATGGAGAAAGGCAATTGAGATAAATCGAGGAAGTATTTGCATATTCAATGAGATCATTCTATGTTTTTATTAGTTTAGATTAATCATGCTTACTTATCGTTCTTTGTTGTTTTATTTAGATTAGAATTGATGTTTAATCTTGTGCAGCTTTAGCATCTTCCACAAATCCGAAAAATCTGAGTTACATTTTATACCACTACCTCCTCGTCATTCTCCCTTTCACTGGGGTATACCCTAACCTGTTTCATACAGGGGCATGACCGGGGCATATTTTCTTTGACACAACGTTGTACCAACATTGTATCAAAGAGGGGCAAACTGTAGATACCAAAAATTGGTCTAGGCCTGCGAGTACACATTTCAACATAATTTTTTATAGTCTGTCGTCTTGATTAAATAATGTTACTTATTTAATTGCCTTTCTAACACATATTTCCTCTATTAATTAAATACCCTTTTTAATTAATTCATTAATTCATAATCATCCTTTATTCAACTTAATTAATTAAATAAATCATATTTATTTAATTATGTTGCGAACTAATTAATTCTTCCCCTTTATCTATCAATTAAATAATTTATTATTTAATTCCCCTTTATCATACTTTTCCAACTATAATTAAATATCTTTATTTAATTATTCATTTAACCCCTTTTCATCTATAATTAAATATTTATTATTTAATTATTCATTTTATCCTTTTCAATAGCCAAATTAAATAAATTACTTTATTTATTTAATTAAAAGTCTCATATTTCGAATGTTGAATTAAATTAACATTTAATTCATTATTTAATTAATTATGTCACATTCCTCTAACATTCAGTTATCTCTTACATGCACTTATCGTCTGACTCGAGTTATCTCTATGAGAGAACTCTCCATCACAACTAGTCGATTAACTAGTTCCAACTCATATGCATGATCTATATTTATTAATTAAATATCTTTATTTAATTAACTAACTCAAGTTTGCATTCACATGCATTTATCATGCATTTATTCTCCAACTTCTAACTTTGGCTTTTGCATACAAAGTCTATTTCTTTTATTTTTTGAAGATGAAGATTGGAACTCATGTTCTAACTCATGTTCTAAAATTAGTCTTTACTTGCAGTTGAACTCACGTTCTAACTCGCGTTCTATCTGTCACATAACTCATCGCATGGCATTCATCAATCTCATCCATCGATCTCTCTTTCAATCTAAGCTGATCATTTGAAAACACAAAATCTATAAAATGGCCTTTCATTATCATTATTCCTCCTCCTAAAATCATTATACACTTTTGAGAAGAAACAATCTTCGATATTTTGCTGAGACACTCGACGAAGTTATGCTTGCATTCAAACACAGAAATCTGAGGGCAAGAATAACAATACAGCAAGATGGAGAAGGGCAATTGAGATAAATCGAGGAAGTATTTGCATATTCGGTGAGATCATTCTATGTTTTTATTAGTTTAGATTAATCATACTTACTTATCATTCTTTTTTGTTTTATTTAGATTAGAATTGATGTTTAATCTTATGCAGCTTTAGCATCTTCCACAAATCCGAAAAATCTGAGTTACAATATGATCTTATTCAAGTTAACAGGCTTCATTAGCCAAGTAGTTTTTGGGTGACTGAATTCTTTGATGACTTGAAAATGGGTAAACCATTTTTCCAACCGAGTTGCCATTTGTTATACCTTGCATAACCACCCCATACCCCTTTTTGTTTTCTTTCCTTGGTTGTTTTTCAACAAAGTTTGGATTTTTTCTTCTTCCAATGCTTTGTTTTCCTTTTTGTTCTGGTCGAACCGGAACTGAAATGAAATCTAGTTTGAAACTGTTTTGAGGATTCCATTCCGATCTCGATCCCACTTGTCTCTTCATTGGTCTTTTGGGTTTTTTCTTTGTTTTTTTGTCGGAGTCAAAGCTAGAATAGATATTAATTGTGGGATTTATATATAGTATCAAACTTGTTTCCATCCCGCCTCCGCCTTCGCCTTTTAGTTTGTTTGTTTGGACTTGAGATCGGTGTTTCTCTTTTTGGTTCTTTCTTTTCTTCTTTGTTGGCGGAACTAGAACAAAAATCAGAACCAAAATCAAAACTTGGAAAAAGTTTCCAAATCAATTTTCACTTCGTTTTCACTTCGTTTCCAGTCCTTCCTTTCTTGTTGTTGTTTGACTTTACTTCGGTCACATAATAGTCTTGTGCCTATTCCCGTTGTGATTCCACGTCCGACCTGCTGCATTAATTGCATTAATTACAGGCAACTCCTATGTATGAGGTTCAATTTTAACCTTAATTAAGGTTAACTCGCTGGTTATTATCACTATTTAACAAGTAAAATTGAACGAGAGATGTGGTAGAGCATTTGGGAACGTGATTCAATCGAGGGCAAAGAATTTTGTGTGCATGATTCACATCAAGGGCCAGCCTGTTGGATTGTGTTTGGAGGTAGGGTTTATGTTCTTGATTTTCTATTTGGTCTCTTGTTCTTCGTGTGGGTTCATAACTCTTAGTTTTCATTTGAATCCTTGTTGTTTGTTTTGCCTGTCTTATCTTTTGTTCTACTTTGTTTTTCTTCTTTTTGATTTATCTTTTTATTTTACTGTTTGTCATTTTCACGTTTTCTTTGTGCACGTACCATGGTGCCCTAGGTTTTTGGGGGTGTTGATCGTCTGCTACATTATTTTTATAGTGTTATTTGATTCGTTTGTTTACCTACTAATTCTTCTGCATATCAGCTTGTTCATTTCAAGTAGGGTTAAGTTTGTTCCCTAATTATTTGAGTCAAAGGGTTTTTATAAACTAGGTTTTCTATGCACATCTTTGTTTAAATTAGAAAATGGTGCCCCGGTTGCTAGGTTTCCTCTCGGTCATATGGGGATAGTCTCGTACTGTTATTTTTAAGCTCCTTTGTTTTGTCAGGTGACCTCATTTTTAGACTATGATGTCATTCGTTACCTAGTTGAAGTTTCTAATGACATCACGATTATTTTAAACTGGGTTCGGATCCCAAATTGATTTCAGTCTGAAACCTTGGTCTGTAATTGATGCCGGATCGGTTTCTGAGTCTGCTTCCAATGAGTTATAGTTTATCAAAATATTGTTCGCCACTGTTAGAACCAGAGGCACATTGGGATATAAGTTTGAAATTTCTTCATTGTACCAAATCAATGTCCATTCTGATCTCGGTTTCAATTACCATTCTGAATCTATCTCCAATCTCGCCATATGTTTTTTTGAGAGCTCAATGTCCATTATGGTCCCAACCCCGATGACGCTTTAAAGGCTTTTTAGGGATGTCTTTTGCAAAGAATCGAACTGTTATGATCAACTTTCCTTGCAAATTTTTGAACTACATTATAGAAGAGTTAATGATGCATTTATGTATGTTATTATTAACTAGCTTAATGGAGATGCAGGATATAGATTGAGCCAAGAGGCCATGGCATTCATTACAGAGTGGGGATATTGGTTTATCCAATGCCCCAAGTTTACTTATTTTAGGTTGGTTGGGTTTGATGGTCATCCTCACTTACTCCCTAGATGTTGCAGTAACAAGATGCTTTTAATGGATTTTTTTACCAAGCCTTGGGGGTTAATGCTAAATTCGATATAAAGCATAAGCCCGGTTGTCATAATTTCCTCATGCAGCTTGGTGAATATAGCTACCGACACCTTGTGGGAGCTAACATTTTTTGCAATGAATTAATGCATCTAAAATTGGGCCTATATACTACTAGGAAGCATTTTCATCCAAAGAATAAGATGAATGCCTTGCTTGCTTCCATTTTTCATAGACACTTCAATCTATTGGAGGACTTTTGGAGTGATCTTCAGGATGAATATGACTTGAGGAAGAGTAATTATGAAATATTGTCTATCCCACTCATGGTGGAATATGGAGTTAAAGTGGACATTCCTAAAATGCTATCAGATGATGGCGTAGTTTTGGATCCCTTATATGAGGCACAAGATATAGGTACCAAGAATTTAGATCCTGTAGATTGGGATGCGGAGGAAACAATAAATATTAAGAAAATAGCAAGACCAATGTTGGATAGAAGTATCCAATGGGTCATGTTGAGAACCAAGGAGCCTTGGGGTCAAACCTCCAAGAAAAGAAAAGGCGCAATTACCACACAAGGGTACAAGATGATGAAGAGAAGAATGCCTCCAAAGGAGCCCTTGGAATTCTTCCCTCCTGACATAGAGGAATTTGAACTTGAAGCTCCAGCTCAAGATTTGCCTAAAGCACATGAAGAAGAAGTCCCAATAGGACCTGTGGACTCAACATCAGTTGTGGGTGAGTCACCATATCAACTCCCTCCTACAAAGAAAAAAAATTGAGAAATGCCTAAGGGGACTCTCCATGAAGAAGATGAGACTTTAAAGGGAAAGGAAGTTAAGATAGAAATTTGTGATATAGAAACAGACTCTGAGGGTACTTTTTCAAATAAGGATACACAGGAGATGCCTCTTGATGAAATCAAGCATGTTTTGATAGAAGAGGATCAATTGGAACTATTTGAAGAAGCTAAGAAATTATCAGATGCCAAAGGAAAAGCTGAAATTTTGGCAAAAAAATAGGAATTAGATGCCAAGCCACATGCTGAAGCTTTGGAAAAAAAAAAGGCAATGGATACAAAGGAACAAGTTGATGCAGTACTCCAACAACAATAGCTAGAGGCCAAGTAGAAAGTTGAGGAGTTGGCCAAACAAAAGCAAAGGGAGTAGGAGTTCAGAGTAAAGGAGTAAAATGACAAATTGGAGATGTTGCAAAAGATTCATGAGATGGAGGAAGAGAAGGCCAAACAAAGAAAAGAAAGGGAGGCCCTTGAGGCTAAGTTTAAAATGATTGAAGAGTCTTATAAGAAAATAGAAGAAGAAAAATGCTTGCATAAAGAAAAGGATGTTGAAGAGCTTGCTAAGTAACAACAAAAGGAGAAGGAAGCATGGGACAAGCTCAAGGACTTGGAAGGAGAAAGAGATAAGTTGCTTGAAGAGAAGAGGTTGGAGGAAGAATGTCTGTAAAAGGAATGAGAGAATAAAATGCTACAAGAGAAAAAGGATAGGGAAGAGGCTAAGAAGGTTGCACAAGAGAATGCAAAAAATGAATAGAAAAATGTGCAGGAGGTTGATTCTCAACCTAAAGCTAATTTATTGCAGCCACTATCTTCTACAACTATTGCCTCTTCCTCTTCAGTAATGGCTACCACTCCTAGTGCTCCTACTTGGTTAAAGTAGGATCTTGAGAAGAAACAAATAGCTCCACCACAACCTCTTAATTGGGAAGAAATAATGAAGGAGATAGAAAAGGAGAGACCGAAGAAGAAGGCTAGAGTTCTTCATTCCACAAGGCTCACTGATGTATGGGATATCATTACAAAATTTGACATTTCGGTGGTGGACAAGGACAATGGAGATGTGCAAATAACTAATTATCAATTGGGCATGGTCAATTTAGGGAAGCCTATAAGGAATCAACAGATGAATCTGATTGATGTTGTAGCTTCATTCACAAAATCCATAATGATCAGAGATAAACAAAGAAAGGATGAACTTAAGGGTCAATTGGATCAGCTGCATACTTTCTTAAGAGATGTTTCCACCCCCAGGTCACAACAAGTTGCTTCCTTGGAAATGCAAGTCTTACTCAGCAAAAGAGAATTTGATGATTTGGTGTAAATGAAGAGTAAGTTTGAAATGATGGATAGATGGATAGATAAGCTTAACCAGGAATTGGGTGAGGTGTTGGTAAGTAGTTTTAAAATTCATAAGACATTGTTGGAGTTGATAGAGGAAATGAGTCACCATATTGAATCTTTAGGAAAGCCGGAGGAGGAATATAGGGGGTATATTCAAAAAATAAAGGATATCAATAAATTACCAAAGTCAACTCTTCTTGAGCAATCAATCATCGAGGAAGACAATGCAGATTTCTTGGAAAAAGCCTCAAGCATAATCTGGTTTATATATGATTTTATATACAAGCATAGGGATGAAATTCAAGATGCTAGTAAGGACTTGAATGAGAAGCTTGATGAACTTGAAGCTATTGTAGCCATTCTAGTTAATGTGGATATACCAATTAAGGAGGGCATGCCTCTGAATCAATTAAAGGAGAAATGGGACAATAGGTTTCAAGAGGTTATGTAGATTGAGGACGATGGAGACGATTTATTACTAGATAGACTAATGGATGCTAAGGAAGAAGTGAAATTTTTAAGGAGAGAGTTGATTAAATTAAAGGATATGAAGGGATTTGCCTCTGCAGAGTTGAAGAGAATTAAATTTGAGGACAATTGGATTGATGGGCCTAATGTGGATATTCTTCAACAAGTCATCTCCAATTATGATGAATACCTTCTTGAGAAAATTATGTAGGAATGAGTTGGCATTAGGAAGATTTTTTTTGGGCACATGACTTCCCCCCTTTTTCTCTCCTATTTCACAGGGCAATCAACATTGGAAATAGAGATCAACTAGTCTATGTTTTTGAGGAGGTTTTGGTTCCTTGATTAGTGGATCTCAATTTTGATTGAGAGGGATTTGTGCTTGGCATGCCTATATGTACTTTTGAACTTCATATTGTAAAGGTGGGCTGATGAAAGTAGAATTAGCCACCTGATGATAGTAGATAGGAATTTTATAGATTTAAGTAAAGATACCTTGTTTTAAGTTCAGTTGAATTTAGATACACTTTTATACAATGTTATGTTGGAATTGAGTTTCTTGGATGAGGTTAATGAATCATAATCGGTATGTATGCCAATGATTTTGTTGTGCATAAATTTTTCTTATTTGATGTGAATCAATAAGGGAAACTTGATTTCAAATATTATTTCATTAAATTGTCTATGGATGGAATTGTTACATGTCTGTTGATCTATGTTATTGGCAATGAATGAAGACTTTTTTCTTTTAAATCTTAAGGTATTGTGATGAATGATTGTGATGGTTAAACTAAGCACTGTAAATGTATGCAATGGTATGGATTATTCTGTGAATTGCATCATGTTATGGTTTTCTTGATCTATTAAGAAGTATTCGTTGTTAAGAATATATGCCTAGATGTTATAGAATTTTGTTCACATTTTACTGATCTATGCCTTGATCTATCTTTTTCTATTTATTTAAACCCCCCCATTAAACATAGATTGATGAATCCATTTTTGTTTGTATTCCTTATCACCAACAAAGGCCCCTTGAATATTACAGTTGCATTGGCCAATTGAGTGACATCAGACAATTGAGTGACATCAGACAATTGAGAACCAACTACCAGGACCTTGGGAGTTAGGCTACTATATGTTGTCTTTCTTTTTCAAGAGAAATAGAATAGAAATATTATGTTTTATGTTGTTTGTGTCATTTTCACCATCAACAGGTTTCTCCCTCAAGAACCTGTTAAAGGCTACCACAGTCATGAACCCTTGTGATAAGTTTGTTCTCTATCACTCATGAAATAAGAACACATGATGTAAGGATATTATGAGCTCTTATACCACTGAAACAACCCCATATAGTGTTTTGATTTGATTTTTGATTTTTGATTTTTATTTTTATTTTTTATTGTGTTTTGTGTTTTTGAATGCAGCCAATGGTAGTGCCAAAAATTAAAGAAAATTGTGTAACAAGAAAAAAACAAAAAAAGGGAAATGCATAGAATAATTGAAACCCAATTGATTTTTATTGATTTCAAACAAGATTACAACATACCCATTTGTCGGCTTTGACTGTAATAATTTTTTATTTTCTGGACAACAAATTGATGGATTTGGTAATTTGGACTTCTATCTCTAAAATGGTTTATTTTTTCTATGAGACTAATTTGGAATAGTTTATTCAACCTAGACACCCAAGATGGAACCTCAAGATGCCTCAAAATGACGTATTTGTAAACTGGAAAAGGAACAAATCCCAAGATTGCACAACCTTTACCAGTAGATCCACATGTGCCAAAATCTAACCTCTAAATGTTGTTTCAGACTTGAAAATCATTGTTAACCTGATCAAACAACCTTCAAATAGGAACTTGAAAAGTACGACCTCCATCTTCAAATCCACAAGCTTGGTATGAGAAATTCTCAGCCCCCACATGCTGGTTTATTCAATACATAAATTAACATTATGTTTACTCATTCAACGTTATTTTGATATGCAATGAAAGAGATAATAATCTACTTTATTCTTCATGACACAAATCTACAATTTAGCACAATAGTTGACCCTAGAATGAGACCAATTGAATAGGAACCTTGGAAAATATTACACACCTGTAGCACCTATTCTAATAAAGGTTATTCATCCTCAATCAGCTTGAAACTTCAACCTTGCATCTACTGCTCAAAAAATGATATAATATTCTTGATGATAACAATGAAGCTCTCTCTTTCCTTGTGTTTTTCGATGCCCAAAGTTAGGTTTTTCTCTTTTGAAAAATGAAATAATAAAATATCCCCTCCTTGAAAACCCATGCCAACTTTCATAAGAATATTAATTCTTTTGTCTCAAGCGCCCCTTTTCACTTACATAATTATAATGTGACTTAAGGTATTCTTTTAATAAAGTCACTTTATCACTTTATAATATTAAATCACTTAATCAATTTAATAATAGAATATTATTAAAGAAAATGACTTAATGAATCCATAACTCCTAGCCAAGATATAGCAATGAACTCCCGAGAGTTTCTTGTAATAATGATCAACTGTAGGTGTGTCATCACTAACCCTGATGTTACTTACTAAAAACAGTAAGTAGTAAGGAACAAGTCCTAAAACCCCTTAGAAATATCCCCTAATCATCATGTTAGCCTATGAGAACTGCAATAATAGGTTGATCCTATCCCTCAAACCACTGGATAGAAAGGGGACATTAAAGTTTCAAGTAGAAGCTAAGGAATATGCACCCGCAAATTGTGTTGGATAGGACAACTGAGAGGGGGGTGAATCAGTTGTCGCAAATTTAAACCTTAAATTCAATTACCAAAATTAACACATAAACTGATTAAGTCATTAATCATCAAATGCCAATGCACAAACATAATAACACCAGATTTATGCAAAAAACCCAATGAGGGAAAAACCATGGTGAGGATTAACTCACACTATAGAGAATATCAAAACCAATTACAAAAGGCTCACTGCCTAGAATAAGGCTCACTGCCTAAAATAAGGACTCACTATCCACAAGGATACAACCTAGATGGCTCATTTCCATAGAGATACAAAGAAGACAAAGAAGACTTGTTACAAAGAGACAACAATCCCAATGCAACAAAGGATTCCACCATAATCACTGATCCACTTGCATGAATGATAGAGTTCACCTCTACTCAATGCATCAAAAAACTCAACATTAAGCTTCACACTAATTAACCACACACATAACTCACACACTTTCAGAATAGCATCAAAGTCACATCTTCTCTTTCACTTATCTTCCTTATTTTATTATGTACAGTTTTCATTGCTAGCACATTCTATATTCATACCAAATCCAACTTTGAAAAGATAAAAAGTCAACCATCCAACCTTCAAACTCAAATTAGCTAAGTGCTAAACATCCTAGGATGGAATTAGAATGAGGGCGAACAAAACACACACTTCATTGAGATTCATAATAGATCAAACATGCCTCATCAACTTTGAATGTAGTGCTTGACTCACAGTCAGTCAAACCAGTGTAAAACACATAGAACAATTAAGCTTGATTCTTACAAATGCCAAAAACCATCTTCAATATAACTAGGGCAACACAAATATTGAACCATAAAGAGAAATCCGAACTAACAACAATTATTCTAAACCTCAACCAAAGCATATAAAACATAGTTCGCAAGTACCAGACCAACATCCTCAACAACTGACAACTTGCAATCTTCTTTTTATATAATTTTTTTAATATCCTCAACATATATAGTCAACAACAAATAGTAGATAACAAGCTAAATAGTTGACATCAATGACAACACTTTCATTCCTCTTTCCATTCTTGCAAAAAATTATGATATTGGTCAAGGCTGAATTAAATAAATTGTTAGATGTTGGTTTCATCAGACCAATTGACTATGTAGAATGGATCTCAAATCTTGTGCTAGTCACAAAACCAATAGGAGGAATTAAAATCTACAAAGACGTCAAGGACTTGAACAAATCTTCTCCTAAAGATGATTCCCCTTGCCTAACATTGACATGATATTACATCTTACCACTTGGTATGAGATGTAGTCACTCATGGATGACTTCTCCACTTATAATCAAATCAAAATTGTACTTGAGGACTAACACAAAATGACGTTTACTTATCCTTGGGGTACCTATTGCTAGAACATAATGCCCTTTGGATTTAATAATGTAGAAGTGACCTATCAAAGGGAGATGATGACAATATTCCATGATATGATGCACACCTTAATGGAGGACTATGTCGATGATTTATTAGCAAAATATCTCACAAGAAATAGTCATCTAGCTATACTTGTTAAGATCCTCACCAAGTTGGAATAGTACAAAGTTAGATTAGATAACTTCCAAAGGCTTTCCATGATGGTGCCCAACATCAATGAAAGAAGGCTAGCGGTGTTATTTTCTAAAGGAATGATGGAACCATTGAAGGGATGGGTGAAGGATTTTGACTTGCCAAGACTTGAGGAAGCCATTAAGAAAGTAAGAAGCATGGAGTTGTCCACACCTAATCCAAATTTTCCATCCAAGCCCTTTCTGCAAAAGTGTGACAAAAGGCATTCTTCAAACCAGCACAAGAAATTTCCTTCTAAGATGGATGATGAATTTCGTGAGAAGCTTAGGAAGGAAGGAAAATGTTACACATGCAAAGAGCCTTGGTCAAAAGGGAATAGATTCTATGGATGAGGCCATTCTAACCACATGGAGGCCTATTCTGATTTTGGATCAAAATCTGATCACACAAAGCAGGTAATCTGATTTTTCTAAAAGTGAAGAAGAAAGGGACCCAGAAGAGGTTAAAGATGAGCAAGGAGGTGGGGGTACATTTTCCCAACTCTCTAATTTCCAAAAGAATGATTCTTTCAAGGTTCGTGGCCTAATTGGGAAGCATCACATAGTTTCTTTGATTGACACTGGAGCAACACACAACTTTATTGATGAAGGAGTAGTTGCAAAGAGGGGAATCAAGAATGAATAATTTGAAGGTTTCAAAGTCATGGTAGCTAATGGGTTCCACATTTCCTACACTCACAAGGTTTCCAACATGTCTTTGCAGTTGGGTAACCATGAAGTCAAAGATGAATTATATGTTATTAGCATTGGAGACACAGATAAAATGTTGGATTTTGTGGTTGTGTTGTTGATATATTTTTGTCATTGATGTCAACACTATTAGCATTTTAATCTGCTTAAGGCTGTATATGTCAAGGAGATTGAGAAAATTGTAAAAAATATAGTACAAGCAGTCAATGGAGCTTAGAAGGTCAGATTGTTGGAAACCTCTGTGTATTGAATATTTGAAGGTTTGATTCAAAGGGTTTGGTTTTGAACCTTTCTAGTATGTTGTCCAAAAATTTTAGTGGTGTGCATGAAGTTTTGTGGAAGTTATGATGATCTGCATACCTATAGTTATTCAATCTTTGTAGATGGTGTTCTTGGTCAAAGTGGATAAAAGTATGGTAATATCATGTGTTTCTCATGTGCCTATGACATTCATGGATGATTCTAGATTGTGATCTATCCTTGGTGTGTGTTTCTAGTGATTGGAGTGCTCGTGATCAGAGATTTTTCTGATATGTGCCCGAGTGTTCATGTTCTTGTTCGACATTGTGATGTTAGCATGTTGCAAATCCGTGAGGATTAATATTTTATTGTTTGACATGTTTGGAGATGTTTTTTTGGGTCCTCAATATGTTATGGCTGACTCGTGTTGGTATGCATTGAAATTTATTCATGTATCAAGGATGAAAACTATAATTTATTCTTTATTTGTGGCCAACTGATTAGTGGATGCAAATCCATGTAGTGGATATATATACAAGATTGTTTTCCTCATTTAGAGTATGCTCAAGTATACAAGTGATCTACAAGTGTGAATAAAGGTTAGATCATTCATATTATAGTGTGGAAGAGTTTGAAGAGGTTGTAGTATGTCTAACGGGAACTTTAATCAGGCTTTTGTAGAAGATATCTTATCAATTTAAATTCATCAGATGGATTAATCTGATTACTAGATGTAAGCCAGTGAACCTTCCCTTTGAGTAGTTTTCTCTAGGCAGTGTGCCTAAATGCAAGTGCATTCTCTTTTTATTCATCATTATAATTCTAATAAGGTATAATCTTGTGGACTAACAGCCACCATGGTTTTTCCCCTCATAAGGTTTCCATGTATAAAATCTTTGTGTTCATGTGTCTCTGATGTGTTGTTCTGATGCTTGCATTATTAATTATCAGATCTGTGATATAAGGATTGGTTAATTTTGTATAATTTTTATTTTGGTAACAACTAATTCACCCCCCCTTCTCAGTTGTCTATCCCTATTTTTCCAATAATTTGTATCAGATCTAATTCCTTTGAAAGAAGCCTAACAACTTGAGTTGATCTAAGATGGAATCATTTAAAAAGGATAGTCCTAGATTCAATGGTACAAACTACTCTCTGTGGAATTTCGAGATGGAATTTCATTTGAGGTGCATTGGTGAACCTTTCTAGTAGATGACACAAATTTCATATAATATTCCTCATAATGATCCCTCCTCTGAAGATGAGATCAAGCAAGCAAAAATTAATACTAGGTCAATAGAAACACTGGTGAGTGCTTTGACAGATTCAAAAATGACAAATGTGATGGGTTTGAAGACTACATATCAGATTTGGAAAAATTTGGAAACATTGTATGAAGGAGATGCACTAGTGAAAAGTGCTAAGCTACAAATTCTAAAAGGAAAATGGGAGAGCTTGAAGATGAGTGAAGATGAGAACATATTTTCCTTCTCACATAAGATAAATGAATTGGTGATGAAAATTAGATGTGTCGATGAAACTATGAATGATGATGAAATTATGGCTAAGATACTTACATATGTGCCCCCTTCCTACAAGACAAAATCTCATCTATTGATGAACTTAGAACAATGACGAATATTACAAAATACATGTTGATTGGAAAACTTTTTGCATTTGAATTAAGTGAATTTGGTGAGTCTGCTCCTAAGACTGAATCTACTTTCAAGGCAACTATATCCAAGAAAAAGAGATATGATTCAAGATAGAGTTCCCAAATAACATTCAAATATGAAGATGAGATGAAGTAGATCAAAGATGAAGAAAGAGAATTGGAAGAACTGGAAGCATTGATTTTGAAAAGAGAATCAAGAGGTCATGGTAAGTACAAAGGAAAGTTACCTATGAAATTCTTTCCTTGCAGTAAGATAGGTCATTTTGCTTCTAGATGTCCTGAAAGAGTTTCAAAATATAAGCCTGAGAATACTAGATTTCAAAGAAAATGCTATTATGTTGAAGAAGGTGTAACTGATGAAGAATCCGATAAAGAAACTAGAAATGAAGATGAATGAGTATTTATTGTTATCAAAGAAAATGGTCAAGTGTCCACTGAATATGCTAGTAATGTAAATGTTGAGAAAGCTCTTGTAGCCAAAGTTGAAGAGAAAGATGAGTGGTTAATTGACAATGGATTGTCACATCATATGACTGGTGATAAAATAAAATTTGTAAGATTGGAAAAATATGATGGTAGTGTAGTGAAGTTCAGTGACAACACTTCTGGTGTGATTTGTGGAAGAGGCACTATTTCTTTTGGTTGTAAGCACAATAATGATGATGTTCTTTATGTAGAAGGCCTAAAGCATAAATTTTTGAGTGTGGGACAAATGGTAGACAAAGGCTACAATCTACAGTTCAAGAATGGTAAGTGTGGAATAACAGGAAGTTCAAGAAATATAATTGCTTCAGGAACAAAGACAAAAGGTAATATCTTTCATTTAAGTACTGCTATTCAAAGTTGTTTGATTGCTCAAATTGATGTAAGATAGTTATGGAATAGGAGGTTATTTCATGTGAAATTTGATAAAATTGTCAAGATAAGTTTACTCAAGCAGCCAGAGATTTACCTAAGTAAGTGAAGCCGGCTAACACTATGTGCAAGGAATGTCAGATGGGAAAGCAAACATGAAATTCCGTCCAGAGAAAATAGTACAACTCTAATGGAGTACTAGATTTGATACATATTAATCTATGTGGTCCTTCTAGAATCAGAAGCCTACAAGGTGAAAGGTACTTTATGTTACTCATTAATGATTTTTCTAGAATGATATGGGTCACTTTCTTAAGAGAAAAACATGAAGCACTAGAAAATTTTAAAAGTTTTAAAGCTATGGCAAAGAATGAGACAGGTCAAAAGATCAAATGTCTAAGGTCAAACAGAGGCAGTGAATTTACTTCATGAGAATTCAATTCTTTTTGTGAAGAGCATGGTATTCAAAGACAACTATCTGCTCCTCAGACCCCTCAATAGAATGGAATTGTTGAAAGAAATAACATAACCATTCTAGATACTGCTAGAACCATGATGCTAGAAGAAAATGTTCCTCATTTCTACTAGAGAGAAGTTGTAAGTATTGCTATGTATACTATTAACAGGATGAATGTCAATAGTAATTCTGGTAAGACATCTTTTGATCTATGGTTTGGTTATAAGCCTACTACCAAATACTTCAAAAAAATTGGAAGCAAATTCTACATCAAGAGAGATGATGATATAGGTAAGTTTGATGATAGAAGTGATGACGGAATCTTCCTAGGATACTCTACTAAAAGCAAAGCTTACCGGTTGCTTTAATAAAAGGTTGAAGAAAATGGTTGAAAGTGCAAATGTTAAGGTTGATGAAGATATTGGTAAATCATCCAGAGTTAGTGATTATGATTCATATGATCAACATTATGATGGTGATAATAATACTTAGACAAATAATCAACTTCAGATTGTTTCGGTGAATCAAGAAAATCAAGAAGCAAAAACAAGCAAAAGTGCCGAAGAAAGATCACAAGAACAATAGGTAAGAGAAAACTTCAAAACTCCTAAGTGTGTGAGAAGAAATCATTATAATAGTGAGATCATAGGAGACAAAACCTAAGGCGTGAAAACTAGAAGAAGAATTCTAGAAGAATATTGTCTAATCTCTAAAGTTGAACCTAGAAATATAAGTGAAGCATGAAAGAAGAACTATTGCAAATACAAAAGAATAATACATTGGATCTTGTTCCTAGAGCTCAGAACAAAAATGTGATTGGAACCAAGTGGGTATTCCGGAATAAGCTGAATGAACAAGGTGATGTGGTTAGAAACAAAGCAAGATTGGTTTGCAAAGGTTACTCACAGAGGGAAGGTATTGATTTCGAAGAAATTTTTTCTCTTGTTGCTAGAATTGAGGCTGGTAGACTACTTCTTGCTTATGCTACTTTCAAGAACTACAAATTTTATCAGATGGATGTGAAATCAACATTTCTGAATGGTGAACTAGAAGAAGAAATTTATCTTGAACAACCAGATGGGTTTCAGTTAACCAATGAAAAGGACATGGTATGTCGATTGAAGAAACATTTGTATGGACTAAAGAAAGCTCCTAGAGCTTGGTATGCTAGATTGGACAAATATTTATTCAAGCTTGGATTCAGTACAGGTACTGTTGACAACAATTTTTATTTCAAGTTGGATGAGAACAAATAATTGATCATTGAAGTCTTTGTTGATGATATTATCTTTGAAGGAGATGATGATTTGTGTATGAACTATGTTAATGAAATGAAAAGTGAATTTGAAATTTCATTGATAAGAGAGCTAAAATTATTTTTGGGATTGCAAATCACTCAATTAGAAGATGTGATCTTTATATCTCAGTCCAAATATGTCAAAGAGTTACTGAAAAAGTTTGGCATAGAAGAAGAAAATCATATTGGTACACCTATGGTGACCGGATGTAAACTCACACAGAATGATGAATCCCCTAAAGAAAATCAAACAAGGTATAGATTGATGATTTGTGGATTGCTCTACTTGACTCGGACAAGGCCAGATATAATGAATGTTGTGTGCATGGTTGCTAGATTTTAAGATGATCCTAAAGAGTCCCATGTGACTTCTATGAAAATAATATTCAGATATTTGAAAGGGGCAGCTGATCTTGGTCTTTGGTATCCTAATAATTATGATCTTACTCTAAGTGCTTTCACGGATGCTAATTGGGTAGGAGATATAGATGACAGGAAGAGTACCAGTGGTCATGAATTATTCTCAAGTAAGAAGTTGGTATCTTGGTTAAGCAAATAGAAAAATTCAGTTTCATTATCTACTGTTGAGGCAGAGTACATTGTTGTTGCAAATAGTTGTACCCAAGTATTATGGATGAAGAAAATGTTGAGAGATGTCAAAATTGAGTATGAAGAACCCATTGTTATACTCTGTGATAATTCAAGCACCATTAACATTTCTAAGAATCCAGTATTGCATTAAAATACAAAGCATATATCTATCAAGTATCACTTCTTGAGAGACAAAATAAGTGACAAAGAAGTCAAACTAGAGTACATACCTACCAAAGAGAAAATTGTAGATATATTTACAAATTCATTGCCTAAGGATACTTTTGAGTACCTTAGAAGTAAGTTAGGGGTAATTTCCCCTCCTAATCAGAACTAAGATGTAGGTATTTGCATCAGTTTGTGAATTCATTGCTATATCATATTCCAGATTGATGTTGTGGTAATTGCTACTCAGGGGGAGTAGTCAGATGTTTTCAAGATTAAAATCAAAGCATATGTACCTTTGTCATTGATTTCAAAGGGGAAGAGAAGCAATGTGAAAAAATGGGAAAGAAGAAAAAAACAAAAAGTGCACAATCTCAAGAGGAGATTGTTGAAGAAGAATTAGTTGCATTGATGGTATTATTTTTCACATCATGTGTTGCTATCAATGCCAAAGGGGGAGATTGTCAGATGTTGTGGTTGTGTTTCTGATATATTGTTGTCATTGATGTCAACATTATTAGCATTTTAATCTGCTTAAGCTTGTATATGTCAAGGAGATTGAGAAAATTGTAAAAAATATAGTACATGCAGCCAGTGGAGTTGAGAAGGTTAGATTGTTGGGAAGATCTATGTATTGAATATCTGAAGGTGCGCTTCAAAGGGTTTTTTGTTGAAAATTTCTAGTATGTTGTCTAAAAGTTTCAATGGTGTGCATGAATTTTTGTGGAAGTTATGATGATTTGTATACCTATAGTTATTCAATCTATGTAGATGGTGTTCTTGGTCAAAGCGGATGAAAGTATGGTAATCTCATGTGTTTCTCATGTGCCTATGACGTTCATGGATGAGTCTATATCATGCTCTATCCTTGGCATACATCTGCAGTGATTGGAGTGCTCGTGATCATATATTTTTCTGATATGTGCTTGATTGTTCATGTTCTTGGTTGACATTGTGGTGTTAGTGTGTTGTGGATCCGTGAGGATTAATATTTTATTTTTTGGAATGTTTGGAGATGTTTTTTTGTGTCCTCACTATGTTATAGCCAACTTGTGTTGGTACGTATTGAAATTTATTCATGTATCAAGGCCAGTAGCTATAATTTATTCTTTATTTGTGGTTGACTAATTAGTGGATGCAAATCCATGTAGCAGATATATATACAAGATTGTTTTCCTCATTTAGAGTGTGCTCAAGTGTACAAGTGATGTACAAGTGCAAATAAAGGTTAGATCATTCAGAGTAGAGTGTGGAAGACTTTGAAGAGGTTGTTGTGTGCCTAACTAGAACTGTAATCAAGATTTTGCAGAAACTATTTTCTTAGTTTAAATTCATCAGATGCATTTAATCTGATTACTGTTTGTAAGGCAGTGAACCTTCCTTTTGAAAAGTGTGCTCTAGGAAGATATGTGATATAAGGATTGGTTAATGTTGTATAATTTTGATTTTGGTAACAACCGATTCACCCCCCCCCCCCCTCTTAGTTGTCTATCCTTGTTTTTCCAACATGACGTTCTTGGCATTCAATGGTTGTGTTCCCTTGGAGAGATCTCTCTAAATCTGCAAATAATGGAACTCAAGTTTCAATCTGATGGGAAGAAGGTTGTGTTAAGAGGAATTTCAAATGGGGGCCCTTGGATTGTATCTTTCAAAATAATGGAGAGGTTTATTTGGCATGAACAATCTGAGTGGGTTGCAGAGTGTATGGTTCTTCCAACCAATCCAGTTGAAACAAAGAGGGATCATCCACCTGATATTTAATCCTTGCTAACCAAAAAGAGTAAGGTGTTTTCTGATCTACCTCCTGGGCCACCTCCAGATAGGGGGTTTGAGCATGTAATTGAATAGAAGGAAGGGGCCAATCTAGTCATCACAACACCCTACCAATATCCTAAGAAGCAGAAAGATGAAATTGAAAAGAACATAAGAGAAATCTTGGAGATGGGTTTCATCCGCCCAAGTAAAAGTCCCTTAGCTTCAATAGTTTTCCTCATGAAGAATAAGGATGGAACCATCCACATGTGTGTGGATTATCGTTCCTTGAATCAAAGCACAATCAAGAACCGGTACCCCATTCCTAAAATAGATGAGCTCATTGATGAGCTACATGGGGCCAAGTTCTTCTCAAAAATTGATTTGAGATTGGGGTACTATCAGATTCAGATGAGGGGATCAGATGTTGAGAAGATGAAATTCTAATGCCACTATGATCACTTTGATTTTTTAGTCATGCCATTTGGGTTGACTAATGCTCCGGCCACTTTTCAGTCTTGCATGAACAAAAATTTCAATAAGCAATTGAGGAAGTTTGTGTTGATATTTTTTGATGAAATTCTCATTTACAATAAGACTTGGGAGGAGCACCTCAAGCACTTGGAGGAATTTCTTAGTATCCTTGAGACAGAAATCTTCTTTGCTAAGGATTCCAAGTGTGAATTTTGCATGAAGGAGTTTCTCTACCTTGGTCACATCATCGGTGCAAAAGGAGTAAGAGTTGATCCAGAAAATATCAAGGCAATCGTGGATTGGCCACCTCCAGAAAATTTGACTCATTTGAAAGGGTTCTTGGGTCTTTCTGGTTTCTATAGGAGATTCGTAAAGGGGTACTCTCAAATTTCTGCCCCCCTTACTGATCTCACCAAGAAGGGAGCATTCATGTGGTCTGAGAAAGCACAAGGTGTTTTTGATAGATTCAAGAAGATCATGAGTTCTTGCCCAGTATTGGCCATTCCATATTTTTCCAAGCCACTCGAGCTACAATGTGATGTTTTAGGGGAAGGTGTTGGAGATGTGTTGATGCAAGAGAATCATCCAATTGTTTTTGAGAGTAGGAAACTAAGAATTTTTGAGAGGACTTATTCCATCTATGACAAGGAAATGTTTACGATCATGCATGCTTTGGAAAAGTTTAGACAATATTTGGTTGGGAGAAAAATTGTTGTCAAGATAGATCATAATAGCCTCAACCATTTCATGCATCAAAAGGATTTGAATGAAAGACAACAGAAGTGGGTGAGTAGGCTTCAAGCTTACGACATTGACATTGAGTATGTCAAACATAAGAATAATATTGTTGCAAATGCACTATCAAGGAGACCCCATCTAAGCTCATTGTGTGAGCTTACTACTAATTGGAAGGAGTTGTTGCTTGCTGATTATGCCAAGAATTAGTTTACAACTAGCATTATTGAAGGTACTTTTCATGATGAAAGGTACAAGGTGGTTGACGGATTGATACATTACAAGGGAAGGATCTTCTTGGTGGCTGATTCTAAGCTTAAGAAGAATATTTTTCAGATTTTCCATGACATCCCACTTGCTGGTCATCATGGATACTTCAAAACATATAGTCAGATCCGTGAAAGGTTTTCATGGAAGGGGTTGAAGAATGAGGTTTTGAGCTATATCAAGGATTGTCATACTTGCCAAATGAACAAGAATGAGTACACACATCCAACTAGTTTGTTGAAGACCCTACCTATTTGCAATCAAAAATTGGAAAGCATCTCAATGGATTTCATCACAGGGTTGCCCAAAACTCAAGGGAAAGACTGCATCTATGTAGTGGTAGATAGATTAACAATTTTTTCTCACTTCTTTTCCATCACTAGTTCATTTTCAGCAGCCCAAGTTGCTGAGTTATTTTTTCTCGAGGTGTTTAGGTTGCATGGCTTGCCAAAGAACATTGTGAGTGATAGGGACAGCAAGTTCCTAAGAACTTTTTGGCAAGAAGTTTGTAGGTTGAGTGGTACAGTGCTCATTCCAAGCACTAGTTATCACCCCCAAACTGATGGACAAATGGAGGTTGTGAAAAAATGGTTGGAAGGATATCTTAGGAATTATGTCTCGGAGGAGCAACAGGCTTGGGTAAGATGGCTTCACTTAGGTGATTATTGCTATAATTCATCCTATCACATGTCTATTAGGATGTCCCCATTCATGGATCTCTATGGTTATGTGGCTCCTAGCTTTATAGATTTGGTGTTTGGTGATAGAAAAGCACCTCAAGCCAAGGATATGATGCAGAAAAGTAAAGATATTTTGAAATCCTTGAAGAAAAACATCCAGATAGCACAAAATCAGTAGAAGTTGTATGTTGATCAACAACATGTTGAGTGTTATTTTGAGGTTGGGGACATGTTCTACCTTCAGCCACACATACAATCTACTCTCAAAAAAAGTGGAGCTGAGAAGATCAAACCCTATTTCTATGGGCCATTCAGGGTCACCAAAAAGGTTGGAGTAGTGGCCTATGAGTTGGAGTTACCAGCTAGCAACAAGGTTCATAATGTCTCTCATGTGTCTCACCTCAAGAAGGTGCTTGGGCACAATGTTGTTGCTTCATCCAATTTACCTCCTTTGGATGAGGAGGGACAGTTGGTTCTAGTTCTAGAAGAGATCATTGATTTCAGAGAGCGTTCCTTGAGGAGGAGGTAAATCAAATAATTATTGGTGAAATGGAAAAACTTGCCTTTGGAGGATGCCACTTGGGAGAATGAGGAGATTTTGCAGCATCTAGGCTTGCAATTGCTTGAGGGCAAGCAATCTTGTGGAAGGCGGACTATAATGTCCCCTTCCTAATAGTGATCTAGCAGTTGGCCATTAGCCTATTCCAGAGACTCGTAGGCTACTCGAAAGTGGAAATTAGGGTTTCCTATCTTCTAGGAGGATGTTTTATCTTTTTTCTGAGGCTTGCTTCTAGAATCTTGGAGTTTGGATTGCAGATAATTTTTTGGTTTTTAGAGATCTTCACAATGGTATGGAATGCATGATGATCTGAGTAACTTTCTAAATTTACTATTTTTAGTAAATTCTAATTCTAGCAGTGGTCCTATTGGCATCAATACATTTGGCTTTCAACTTCAAGCAGTTTAGTTGGCAGTGTTGAGTTTGTCCCTTGGATGCATTTTCTAGAGAGATAAGTTATTTTAATTAAAATGATGTTATATTTTAATATTAAAGTCCCTTAGCCTAGCTTGATGACTTTTAAGTTGTTTTAAAAAGGGGGACTTCATGGGTGGATGCCTCATTAGGGGGCTTAATTGAAATATTTCCAAATTGATAAAGTTGACTTTGGAGAAAAGGGATGCCAACTTGAGGTAGAAGATATTTGTTTTAAAAATGAAATATCTCATTAAAGAACTGGGATGCCAACTTTGTGAGAGGGATGAGTCAACTTGGAATTTTCAATTGTGTTGACTCCTTGTTTTGGGTGTACCTTCTAGAGGCTTCTAAAGATTCTCTTCAGAGTTTATAAAAGGAAGTGTTGGCTCTTAATTTGACTATCTCTTGTCTACTGCAAAGTTATGTTTCTGAAATGGTGATTGAGTGCTTCAAGGAATGCATACCCCTAGCTTGGCTTACCTTCTTGCTTGAAATATAGAAACTAGTTAAGATATTTATGTTCTTAATCCTTAAGATCCGATTGAGTGCATTTTAGTTGAGTTTTCTTGTATTTCTATTAGTTTTGGAGTTATTGGTTTAGCATAGGTTGAAAGTTATTTTTTCTCATAAGTCATTGGATGAATTTTTTTCTTTGGGTAGTTGTTGAATGTGTTTTGCAGGTCTAGACGCCCCTTCATGTCAATTTCTAGATTTTATTACGAAGTTTTGAATTTTATAATGAGAAATCACCCTTCTTAGAGGGTCGCACCTTTCTGGAGATGCATTGGTTTACATGCATAGTTAATATGATTCTTTGTGGGTGGTTTCAACATTAATTTTTGGGAACCTTCATCATTAGGAGCTAATGCATTTTATTGCAAGTCATTTGGTTAAGTCTAGAGAATTTTATGAGCATTTTAGTAGGTTGTTTAGTTGCTAGTTGGTGTATTTCAATTGCTAGTTTGTCACAAATCAGATTGTAGAAGTTGTCTTTGGGTTGGGATTCATGTGGTTTGAGTGATTTTGAGAATTGGAGAGACATATTCTATCATTGAAACATTGAGACATTGATAATATGATTGTTGGCAAGAGTTCTATCATTTGTATAGCTGGACAGTAGTACTGCCAGCTATCTTATTTTCTTGCTAAGAACTTTGTAATTCCCATGATTATGGAAGAGATTGGTCTTGCTCCAGTAATCATTTCTGTATTTACTCTTCTGTATTGCCCACTGAAAATTGGAAGAGGTTGGCAAGCCTCCTAGTTACTTTTTGTAATGCATTGTAACATCATATTGTTGATCGAATAAGCCATCACACAATTCATTGATCATGTGACCATATGCTCGCCCCTCCTCCCACATCGAGTCTTAGGGCACATTCTTGGTTAGAGTTACTATCAACTCAACATTCTATAGGGATTCTCTGACCATATGCTCACCCCTCCTCCCACATCGGGTCTTAGGGCACATTCTTGGTTAGAGTTATGTTCATGCAATTTCAGTTTTATGGTAACGATCCCCTTTTGAGTATGATCTCACCTTCCCCGTACCAGGATTTGGGTTGATCATAAAGAGAAAGGGTTCCCTTCAACTAGCTTATGATTTCACTGATGTTAACGAGTGAAATTAGTTGTGTTAAAAATTGTAAAAAATTGGCTAGCATATTTCAGGCCACAGGGTTGTCATGTACAAAGAAAAATTACCCTAAGCACAACAAGGCTCAAGACAACAAAAGACTAAATGCCTTCTTTGTGGGTAATGAAAAACCTGTGCATTCTCAATCTAACTTTGAAAGAGAAGCTCTCCCGTAGCAATGGGACCAATTTTGTCTCACCCTCATGAAGTATGTCGCGTCAGAGGGTAGATATTTTTTATTTTTTTTTATCATTTTCCTCTATTAAAACACCTTCGTCATTAAATTATATTGAGTTTCCCATTCTTTTTACTTATTGATTTGGAAAGCTCTATTGAGAAGTGCCTTGAATCTTCTACCAATAACCTTGAGGAACCCATTCCCCTATTGCTCCATCAAGGCCTCATTTTGAGGCTCTATCATTTTCACCTCACCCTCTGCCCACCCAAACCCATCTCTGTAGTCCATATTGAGGAAATTGAACTCCCGATTTAGACCAATATTTCCCCGATTCAGTCCAAAGGTCCCAAAAGAAAAACTCCTTTGATGGTTTCTGAAACCCCTAAACCTAAACCGACTACCAAAAATAAAAAGGGGATTGGGGGGTTAGCCCAATCTCACACTACGGTTGGTCTTTGTGAGCTTAAGTTTGCCCCGGCCAAGATTGACAACAAACCTACTGCTAAGAGGAACATGAAGGATGAGGGGAAGGACTCGGTGGAGCAACCATCCATTGACAATGTTGGTAAGAATAGGGTGGGGAAAGACTCCAAGGGGGATACTATGGTTGTTGCTACTATGGAGACTGGAGTCAAAAATACTAGCATCAAGAGATCTGGTAGGCTGGATAAAAATAACAAGAAAGTGCATATTAGTGAAATTTCTTCTAATGAGGAGTGGTTTGACAAAAAATGGGATAGGAAGGAGGATGATACTGAGGAAGAGGAGGAGTTTGCTGAGGGGCCTAGTCACTTCTTTGATCTCAACAAAATGCTGAAAGAGAATTCAACTTCCTAGTCCTTTGACCCTCAAGGAGTGGAGCATGTCAAAATTGTGAAGATTGTGGAGAATGGAGAGGATCAACATAGGCTTTTGGAACATGTGGACAAGCTTGAGAAGAAACTCAATGGTCTTCCTAGGCTCATTGTCAAGTTGTTCCACTATGCAGCTGGCACCCTCTCTACTGTGCTTAAGGGCAAAGTGGATAAGAAGGCTATGGAGGAAGGTCCCTACTAGGTTTGGGAGGATATTCTCATCCTCCTATCTTGGAATTGGGATAATGCTAGCTAGTCTTCTATTGCTCTATCTATTGGGTGTTTTGGTCAACTGTTAGTTTGTTGTATCTAGTTTTGGTTTTTTTTTTGTCATTGTTCTTGGTCTTGATCTTTTTTGGCCCTTAAGGCTTGTTGTGTAAGGGTGTAGCCCCCTAAAAATGATTCTTATATTATCAAAAACATCTGCTACCAAATATTCTAAAGCATTTAACAATGGGAGGCCTTCCATACCATAACTCATAAGGGGTTTTAGTGCTTTTTTCATGAAGGATTGCACCTAGATGCTAAGCTTGAAGGATTGACAATCTTGTGAAACATGGAAATATCTTCGAGCTTGTGGGTTTCTCATGATGAAGATGAATCTCCATATTATGGGCTGGTTCCCCTTTAGATATCCTAGAAATTAATGAATTTTGTGGGAAAAAGGAAGAAGGAAAGCTATAAAATGGAAAAGCTAATTCTATGACGTGATGCACCAAAATGTAAATAACCTATAGCTTCATTCATAAATATTTTTGAAAATATTTGTTTACATAGGTTAGTTTGGTAAATCTAATCACATAAATTCTTCATGAAAAGTCTTGAGAAATCTATCTTCTTTGAAGGAAAATAATGTTTTCACAACTTGGAAGATAAGTTAAATCAATTGCACAACCTATGACCTGTAATGATTAACTACTTTTGTATACAAGAAACTATGAACGAGACAAAAATTTAAAGATTTTAATACTTTAAACACATCAAATTTGCATCAAAATCATTCATAAGAAACACAAAACCTAAAATAGAGAAGGTAAACACTTGATTTTATTGAATAACAAAAGGAATCTCTGCAATATCTAGAAAATAAACTGAAATAATTATTGTTGTATCAAAATGTTAAAATATATTGAGCTACAAAACTCTAAGTCTCTTTGCAATGTGCAAGAGAGGAAAAAAATTAAATAATTGAGGAAAATATAAGTTTTTCCCTCCTATAATACAAAATCAATCCCAAAGTGAGAAGAAGAAGTCAACTGCAATCAATTGCACTCCCAAAGATCCATCCCAAGATTTTGCATGAACAAAATAGAAAAGTCCCAAAAAGAGGGCTCATAATTGCTCCAATTTGAGATAATTTAGCTTCAAACTCCCCCTCTCAAGCTACTTGATCAAAGGGAACTCCAAAAAGACCTTAGTTTGACTTGAAGTCAAAGATAAACACCTTAATTCCACTCCTATTTTTGCATGATTTTGGGACAAGAATAAACTATTTGAACAAATATAAAAAACAAAAAGTTGTGATTTACTTTAATAAATGTTATGTGATTGTTTATTCCTATATTACATGATAATACTAAGGTAATTTGTAAAATATCACCTTTAATATGTGTTTACATATTTATTTTTGTGTTTATCTCATGAAAAATACAAGAAGAAAATTTAGTCTATTTATCTCCTAACTCCCGTGGACTCCACATTTCTCACTAGGAAAATGTCAAGAAGGTCTTGCCCAAGGCCTAGGTATTATTCATCACACAATTTATGAATTAAAGGTGAAAAATAACCTATTTTGGTCAACCAAAATTAGGGCTTCATTTTGAAACACAAGAAAAACTGTTCAACCCTAACATGGGCTCACTTTGCATTTGTTTCCTCCTATAAATTTCTCATTTTTTGTGCCACCACCATGGATTCTAGATAGGATTTGAAGAAAATAAGTGTTGTCTACAATGGTGGAATCATTCTTCATTGTTAGTAAGACATTTTGTATGAATGAAAGTGTTGAGACTTTTTTTTAATATCAGTAAAAGAATTTCTTTGGTTGTAACAAAAAGATGATGAAATCTTAGTATTTTATGTGGTATTTTATATGAAATAAAATAATTTCAATGTGGTTCTTTGTTCAGACTATTA
The DNA here is from genome assembly GCA_007115665.2 of Sequoiadendron giganteum. Taxonomy (NCBI): domain Eukaryota; kingdom Viridiplantae; phylum Streptophyta; class Pinopsida; order Cupressales; family Cupressaceae; genus Sequoiadendron; species Sequoiadendron giganteum. Next base: position 444,001,681 of record CM021108.1, on the reverse strand, counting down.
TAATATCTTTATCTACATAATGACTTTCATTTTTTGAAACAGTGCGGATTGAATCCATAATCTAAACATTTTTGCAATGGATTTTCCACTGAGGCATTTTTGGTTTCTAAAAACCCCTTCATTCTTATGGAAATCTATAATACTGCCTTGAACTCTTTAAAACTCTGGCAGCTCCAAATTTTCATTGAGATCTTTAGAGCCATCATTGTTGTCGATCATAGAATTGAGCAGACAAAAGAAAGCCCCGATGCATTTGGTGTAGTTGACTTGTTGTGGCTTACAGAATGCATGAGATTTTCCAATTTTTTCATCACGGTTTATAAAACAATGGAGCATTCTTATATCTATAATATGATGAAATTCCCCTCTAAAATTCTAGAGCTTTGCATGCCCTAGATACTTTCTTTTCTTCATATTATTTACTTGACTTATTTTTATGTTCTATAAGAGACAAAGCATGAGTATCCTCCCATATTCTTAGCTTTTACCATGCAAGGTCAAATGGGTAGTTATATATTTTCTAAAATATGAGACATGAAGAAGATCAGTCGACCAAGTGTACCCTATATAATGCTAAATAAATCTTCACTGTCATATATTTGAACTAAGGCATCATTACAATAATCATGCATCTGACCCTTGATTACCCCTTTAGTATTTATGGTGAATGTTCATTGAAAAAGAACATACTCAGCCTGTTAGGGTTTTAAGGAACTCAACCCTCTATTCATGGCTTCTTGTAAGCATATTCTTGCATGCCTAATAACAACCAAATCACTTTTAGTTTCTTGACTTTCACTAGGCTAATTTTGTAGGAAATCATGATGATTGTCTCCTTTGAAAATGTTGTAAGATTCTATGCAAAAACATTTCATTTGATGCCAAGGTCACTATCACTAATTTTCATTTAAATGCTCTTAAATTCTCCTTCTTGAGACCCTATTACACTTGTCCTCCTCATTTTCATTTTTTTGCTAACTGTCACAAGTAGTGTTGTATTGTTTGTCATGTATTTGGTTGTACTAATTAGAAATGAATTTTTCATTGAGGATAGTTCACCCCACAAAACTCATCACGCTGCCAATTCATGAAGGTGGCATCATTCAGACCCTGATCTGGATAGGAAATTCATTGTTCAAGATTTTTCTGCTCATAAACTTGTTCAACAATAACACTATTTTTCACCATCAAGGCCTGATTCAACATCCCACTAAGACAAGTAGATTAATTGTGTGGTTGATTGAACGAAAAAAACCAATCAAAATCTAGTATCAAGTTGTTTTAGATAGGAATTAACTCTTTTGTAGCACTAGGAATATTGGGATTATATGGCTGAAAGGGTCTAGGATTGTAAGAATTTATTTTTACCTAAGTATTATCTTGATAGGAATGTCTATTAGGCTAATATAAGTTTTGATTTTTCCTATAACCCTAACCTTGTTGTTTTTCTATGTTCACCAATTTGTTTCCAAAGGTCTACAATAACCCATTGATCTCTTGCAACTCTTGAGATTGAACTAGAGAAGCACTATTTTGAGAAGGTTTTTGATGGTCTAAAGCTGGAACAATAGGTAATGCAACAATAAGAGGCATTAGAGGCTGAATATCAAGAAATATAGGCATTTGAGGCCTAGGTATAATTTTTCCAACTTGAATAAGAATATTCTTAGCTCTAATGGAAATATCAAATATTGCAAGTAATGACACACCACCCATTGATTGAATCATTACTAAAATTTCACTATTGAGGGCCTTGAGCTAATACAAAAATGCATTATTAGTTGTAGGCCTCACATAGATTGGAAGTCTATTCTAGGTCTTCTTGAAATGAAAGTTGAAATCTAACATTTGCTCCTAAGGGGCTCTCTTAATGGTGGTTAACTATTCAACCAAAGACAAATGATCATATCTATATTGAAATTGCCTATTCAAGGCATCTCCTAACTCATCCCACATTGCAATGGAGTTCACAACTAGACCTTTAAACCATTGAAGAGCCTTACCCTTCAATGAAGTAACTAGGAGCCTGATTGCAACATTCTCTTTAGTAATGTGATGGACCCCGCATAGTGAAGCCACATCTCTAATGTGATCTATGGGCGTAGTTTAATATTTACCCATAAAAATGGGTAAAATTTTGAGTGTAGCTACTAGAATAGCATCATGTTGAGCCAAATTCAATGGGCCACCCTCATTAAATGGCACAAATACAAAATATATTGCCATTGGAGCTACTGGTACTTGCAAATTTGGTACTGGAACTACTATTACTAGGCTATTAGAAGCTAAAATTGATGTCCTATAATTAGGAGTAGAATGTGTCCTTACTTGTGGGCTTGGACTCCTTCTTATTGTTCTCCCTCTTCTCTTAGGTGGTGATAGTTGCAAAAACTCAAAAGGATCTACACTTCTCCTTGTTTGTATCTTTCTCATGTGTTGTCTGGTACTAGATTTGCATTAAAATTAGAGAATGGAGTCGTTGGGTATGATTTATCACCTTAGAAGGATGCAAATACTATTGTTCATACAAAAAATAGAAGCAACAAGGATCTTGATGTGGATTGAAAATCACTTCATAGTCCCACTAGGTGTGCCAAAAAAATTTGTCCCAAAGGATTACACCCAAATGCTAAGTTTGGAGGCTCAACAATCCCGTGAAACATGGAAACATCTTCGAGCCTATGGGTTTCTTGTGATGAAGATGAATCTCTAGATTATGGGCTAGTTCCCCTCTAGATCTCATAGAAACTAATGATTTTTTGGAGAAAAAGGAACAAAGATAACTGATAAATTAGAAAAACTAATTCTAGGAGGTGATGCACCAAAATGTAAATAATTTGCAGCTTGATTCACAACTACTTTTCAAAAGATATATTTACACAACTTGGTTTGGGAAATCTAATCACATAAATATTTCATAAAAAGACTTTAAATCTATCTTCTTTGAAGGAAAACAGAGTTTTCACAACTTGGAAGATAAGACAAATCAATGCACAACCTATCAGTTATGCATAAATTAGAAAAACTAATTCTAGGAGGTGATGCACCAAAATGTAAATAATCTGCAACTTGATTCACAACTACTTTTCAAAATATATATTTACACAACTCGGTTTGGGAAATCTAATCACATAAATATTTCATAAAAAGACTTGAAATCTATCTTCTTTGAAGGAAAACAAAGTTTTCACAACTTGGAAGATAAGACAAATCAATGCACAACCTATGACCTATGATGATTAACTGCTATTGTATACATGAAACTATGAATGAGATAGAAATTTAAAGGGTTTTTATACTTTAAACACATCAAATCTGTATCAAAATCATTCGTAAGAGACAGAAAACTTGAAATAGAGAAGGTAAACACTTAATTTTATTGAATAATAGAAGGAATCTCTACCATAACTGAAAAAATAAGCTAAAATAACTACTATTGTATAGAAAATGTTAAAAATGTTGAGCTACAAAACTCTAAGTCTCTCTACAATATGTAGGAGAGGACAAAAAGAAAGAACTGGGGAAAACATAATTTTTCCCTCATATAATACAAAATCAATCCCAAAGTGAGAAGAAGAAGTCAACTATAATTAATTGCACTCCAAACTATCCATCCTACGATGTTGCACGAGAAAAATAGAACATCCCCAAAAAGAGGGCTCATAATTGCTCCAATTTGAGCTAATTTAGCTCCAAACTTCCCTTTTCAAGTCGTTTGATCAAAGGGAACTCCAAAAATAACTCAATTTTACTTGAAGTCAAAGGTAAACACCTCAATTCCACTCCTCCTTTTCTTGTGTGTTTTTGGGACAATAATAAACTATTTGAAGAAATATTAAAGACAATCGGTTATGATTTAATTTAATAAGTTTAATGTTATTGTTTATTCCTATATTACATGAAAAATATTAAGGTAATTTGTAAAATACCACCTTTAATAATTTTATATATATTAATTTTTATGTTAATCTCATGCAAAAATACAAGGGGAAAATTTAATCTATTTATCTCCCAACTCCCGTGGACTCCACATTTCTCACTAGACAAATGTCAAGAATGTCTTGACCAAGGCCTAGGTATTATTCATCATGAAATTTATAAATTAAAGATGAAAAATAAACTATTTTGGTTAGCCAAAATTAGAGCTTCATTGTGAAACACAAGAAAAAGTGTTTAACCCTAACACGAGCTCACTTTGCATTTGTTTCCTCCTATAAAGTTTTCATCTATTGTGCCACCACCATGGAGTCTATCTAGGGTTTGAAGAACTTGAGTGTTGTCTGCAATAGTGGAACCGTTCTTCACTGCTAGTAAGCCATTTTCTGTGAATGAAAGTGTTGAGACTTTTTTTTCATATCTTTGAAAGAAGTGCTCTGGTTGTAAAAAGATGATGAAATCTGAGTATTTTCTATGGTATTCTCTCTGAAATAAAACACTTTCATTTGAGCTCTTTAAAACTCTGGTAGCTCCAAATTTTTATTGAGATATTTAAATTCATTGTTGTTGTCGATCATAGAATTGGGAAAAAAGAAAGAAAACCCCGATGCATTTGGTGCAGTTGACCTAACGTGGCTTATAGAATGCATGAGATTTTCTAATTTTTCATTACGGCCTACAAAACAATGGGGCATTCCTCTATATATAATATGATGAAATTCCCCTCTAAAATTCTAGAGCTCTATGTGCCCTAGATACTTTATTTTCTTTGTATGATTTTCTTGACTTCTTTTCATGTGCTATAAGAGACAAAGCATAAGTATCCTCCCTTATTCTTATATTTTACCCTGCAAGGTCAAATGGGTTGTTATATATTTTCTAAAATATGAGACATGAAGAAGAATAGTCGGCCAAGTGTACCCTGTATATTGATAAATAAATCCTTCATTGTGAGAGGTATTCCTCCTTTGTATTGAGACAACAACATAATCTAGGCTGAAGTAAGATCAACACAACCAAATTGTTGAGCATCTTTAATTTGATTTTAATCTGAGGATTGTCCTCTAATTCAAAGTAAAAATCATGATTTTCCATTATTCACATTATCATAGTCATTAAGTACTATACTTCTATTCATGGCTCTCCAAAATAGATTAATGACTGCCCTTGAATTAGAATGACTATGCTTTGCTTTGATAGGGACTATCCTTTGTTTGACTCCCCATGACAAATCTAAAACCTTTCCATTACTCAAAAATATGTATTAGGCTTTTAATGATCACAATCATGGTGTTGATATATGGATCCTTGAGTTTTCATGCATGATTTTCTTAATATTGAAGGCTAGTATTTATCCTTTGATCCATTGTTCTAGTTTTGAATATTCATAGCTCATTCTATTTTGATGGATGACAATCCACTAGAATTCCATTTTGATTGTGTATCTACTACAAACTATGAAATATGTTCTTGATATGTTGTTCATGAAAACACTCACAACTCTTACAATTGCACTTTGTAAACTTTGAAACCCTTTTGAATCTATGCATGGTGGTTGTTATGGGTATGAGAACCACTATTATTTCTTTCTTTAACCGCCATTGGCTATCATTTATATTATCTTTGATTGTAGTCTCAAAAATCAAATGCTTTTTTTTTATGTTCTAGTTGTCCTCTTAACACTTTACCTTCCAAAGTGACCACCCCCTTAAAACCCTTGTGACAAGGTGACTGACTTTGTGTCTTTGTAGCTACTCCCTTAGCACTTAAAATTATTGCCCCTTGTGTCCTTCATGACTTTCACCTTAAAGTGGAACTCATACCTGTTATGCCTTGCATAACCACCCCATATTTTGCCTTGGTCAAAATGGGTCCCCCTTTGTTATTTTTATATTTTATTGTTTTGAAACAAAGTTTGGAGTCTTTTTGCTTCCAACACTTTGTTTTTCTTTGGTTTAGTCTGTTGGAAGCGGAGCCAGATGCAAATCGGGTTCTGAAACATCTTTCAAAACTTTTTCTGACCCCCATATCGACAGTCTTTCTTTTTGGCCTTTTGTTTTGTCTTTATTGGACTCAGAGCTAGATCGGATGTTAAGTCGGTATTTATTAAAAATTACAAAATTAAAATCCATTCCGCCTCCGCCTTTGCCTTTTGAACTTTGGGTTTTAAGCTGGTCCTTGTGTTAATTTTTTTATTATTTCGATCGGTTGTTTTGCTTTTTTTTGTGTTTGTTTTCATTTTGTGCTTTGTTGGCAGACTCGAAACTGGAACAGTAACGAAGTTGGGAAATTACTCACGTTTCTGAATCAATTTTCACTCTAATTTTGCTCCCGCCATTTCTTGGTCATTGATTTTTGACTGAAGTTGCACTATTGTAAAGTATTTGTTCTTCTCTAGTTCTGACTCTGCCTAACTGCATTTAATGCATTGATGGCAGCTGCCATGTGTAGGTAGAAATTTTGAATTTTTTACCTTGATTAAGGATTAAGCGGGTTATTATTATTATCATTGTTAAGAAATTTGAAGAAACAAAGTAGAGCAGTTGCGGAGTTCATCTAAGTGAATCAATTGAAAGAAGAGGAGATAGTTGTTTTCGATTTCTTTAGAAGGTTTGCCAAGTTTTCATTTGAGGTAGGGTTCCTATTCTAGGTTTTATTTTATTTGCTTTTGTGTTCTTTGTTTGTGTTTGATTGATCGTTTTGATCTCTGAGCATGTTCGCTTTCTTGAAGTGTTGCATGTTTGTTTTCCTTTCTTTTTTTGTTTTATGTTCTTGATTTTTTTATAGGCTTGTGTTTGTGGTTTTATAGTGAGCTAGGGCATGATCGCTTTCACGTTCTTGTTGTGATTGCATCATGCTGATTTTTGATTTAATTAGGGTTCGTCGGTAATCTAGATTAAATCCTATTTTGCAGTAAGTTAGGGTTGAAGTAAAATGGTAGTGTTTATTTAGAATATTTTGCGTGTTAGATCTGGTTAAGTAGAGGGGTTAAATCCATGCCCTAGTTTTGTATCGCATTTTCTACATTAGGGTTTCGTGTGTTTTTGTGATCACATTTTAAAATGTTTAAATATGATGCCCTAAAAATACAGTTGTCCCCCACGGTCATATGGGCATAGTCTTTTCATGATATATTTTTAGCCTCATTTAAGTTTAATATGACCTTGGTCTTTAATCATGGAGTTATGCATTAAAATTGATAAAATTATTGATGGCGTCATGATCAATATGACCGGAAGCGGGATCGGGATTGATTTAGAGTCTTGGATGTGTTTTAATGTTTAGTGTCAACTCCATTTTCCATCCCGTCTCTGGATCCGCTTGTATGAAGAAGTTTTTCTTCATAAGATATTAACTTTGGCGGAAGTGGAAGCGGAACCCAAACCGAAGAGGAAAATAGAAAATCTAAAGGAAACCGAAGCAATTACCATTCCGGTTCTGGTTCCGATCACCATTCCACTTCCAACTTTGAGCCCGCTTCTTGTTAGTGGAATTACCATTCCAGTTCCGACTTTGATCCCGACAGTGTTTCAAAAGAAGATTATTTAGGATGTTGTCTACCTGGTTCCATCTCCGATGTATGTTTGAAAGGTATGACTTTAAAGACACATTTTGAGATTTTTATCCAGAGGATCTAACTAGAGGTTTTGTTGCAAGAAAACTAAAAGGATGTCAGGAACATCAGGAGAAGCCTCTCAAAGGAACCGGCTTGCAGGAATATCAAAATCAGTAGCCAAACCTAAGAAGATCAAGCCAGAACAGTTACCTTATACCTTAAGGTATAATCATAGGAGTCTGGTTGTCACAGTGAGCAAAGTGGAATCACCAATTTGGGTCAATATAATTTTGAGGAGCTATATCAAGAAACCTTTGTGGAATGGAAAGATGTAATAGGAAGGACACATAGAATTATTGATTATGGCTTGGCCCATATCACTTTGTTTCCTTTGTCAATCCAATGCCCAGAGTTGATCTTGACAGCTGCAAGTGCTTACAATCTAGCTACCCGACAATGCATGGATTCACAAAACAATGTGATCATTAATCTCACTCCTCAAGCATTTCAAAATATATTTAGTGTCCTGGATCCTAAAAATTTGGTGCAGTTAAAGGAAACAGAAGCTTTGAAGAAATACAGTCAATATAAGGAGTCCAATAAGTCCCACTAGAACAAAAAGTGGTTGAGAACATAAAATAAGTCTCTATCCAAGCTTGCAGACCAACCAAAAAGGGTAGATTTCTATAAAGAGGTATCAGATATAATAATGATGTTGTCTAGGACTTTTGGGAAGAGAGATGCATTTCATTTCAAGGAATGGATGTTTCCCTTTATCCAAGTAATTTTAAATGGTACCCATCAATTTGATTGGTCAATGATTGTATCAAATGTCATTCATGATCAGTTGACCAGCATAAGGGGGACTAAATGTTTCTTTATGAATTATTACATTATATATGCAGCAGCAAGAGTAGGTGTCTTCTCGAGTTTGAATAGAGTGGGGATAATGGGAGCATTAGATGGACAAAAGAAGGTATGGGAGCATTATAACCAATTGTTCTTACAAGTTTTTGAGACTCAATACAGAAGAGTTAATGATGCATTCATATATGTAGTCATTAACCAACTCAACAGAGATGCAGGATACAGGCTAAGTCAAGAATCCATGGCATTCATTGTTGAATGGGGATGCTGGTATATTCAATACCCCAGGTTTACATATTTCAAGCTATCAAGTTTTGAAGGCCATCCACATCTACTGCCAAGGTGTTGCAATAATAGGATAGTATTGATGGAATTTGTATATCAGGCTCTTGGAGTTAATGCTTAGTTTGGATTAAAACATAAGACAGGATGTCACAAGTTCCCCATGAAGTTGGGTGAATATAGTTATCAGCACTTGGTAGGAGCGAAGGTGGTCTACAGGGAGCTGATTCACTTAAAGTTATGTTTATACACAGCTCGCAAGCACTTTGACCCAAAGGGTAAGGTGAATGCCTTGTTACCTTTTGTGTTTGACCAACATTTTAATTGTTTAGAAGATTTCTGGAGTGACCAACAAGATGAATATGATTTGAGAAAGAAGAATTATGAGAGATTACCTGTCTCACTCATGTCAAAGTTCAAAGTAAAGAATGGCATTCCTAATACCTTGGTGGATGATGGAGTTGTATTGGATCCATCTTATGAAGCTTTGAACATTGGAACTAAAAGTCTAGATCTAATTGACTGGGATAGTGAGAAAACTATTGATATTAAACAGATAGGAAGAGCAGTTTTGGATAGAAGTGTTCAATGGTTGGTTTTAAGAACCAAAGCTCCTCAAGGACTAGCTCCTAAAAAGGGGAAAGGGTATAAACAACTCAAAAGAAAGACACCTCCCAAGGAGCCTTTGGAGTTCCTTCCTCTGGATATTGAAGAAGTAGAGCTTGAAACAACAGACGATGAACCAGAGACACAAGAAGGAGATGCCCAAGTAGGATCTATTGTTTCAACACCTACAATAGGAGAGTCTTCTACTCAAGTCCCACTTGCAAAACAACAAAATAAAGAAGTTCAAGAGGGGGCTCTTCATAGTGTGGTTGAAACCATGAAGGGAAAAGGGGTAGATATTCATGATGTTGGAACAGACTTGGATGAGACTGTGTCAGAGAAGGATGTGCAAGAGAATATGCCTCTAGAGGAGGATGCTAAATAGGTAATGACACAAGAGGAGCAGTGGGAATTGTTTGAGGAAGTTAGAAAGGATGTTGATGCAAAAGCTAAAGAAATAGAAAAGCAAAAGTTAATGGATGCCAAGACACAAGCTGATACCATACTATAGTAGCAATAAATTGAAGCTAAGTCAAGAGTTGATGAAGTAGAGAGGTAGGAAAGGCAACAGGAGCATGAACTCAAGGTTAAGGAGGAAAATGATAAGTTGAAATTGATACAAAAGATTCACGACCTTGAAGAAGAGAAGGCAAGACATCGAAGGGAGAAAGAAGTCTTGGAGGCCAAGTTGAAACTTGTTGAGGAAGCTCGCCAAAAGGAATAATAAGTAGAACGATTGAGGAAGGAAAAGGACACCGAAGAGCTAGTTAGAAAGCAACGAGAAGAAGAAGAAAGGGCAGAAAAGCTTAGAGCTTTAGAAACAGAAAGGTTAGAGAAAGATAAATTGGAGAAAGAAGCTCTAGATAAGGAAAAACTAGAAAAGGAAAGGATAGAGAAGGAGATATTAGAAAAATAAATATTGGAGAAATAAAGATTGGAGGAAGAAAGGTTGAAGAAAGAAGAAGAATGTAAAAAGATGCAGGAACAAAAAGATAGGGAAGAGGCTAAAAATCTTGTATAGATGCGTGTGGTGCAAGAATAGCAAGAGGAACCAAGGGTTGATTCTCAATCCTGGGTAAATATGCAACCACCCCCTACTAATACTATTGCTTCTTCTTCCACTATGATGAATACTGCTCCAAGTGCTCCCACTTGGTTAAAATTGGACCTACATAAAAGAACAATAACACCTTCAAAACCTCTCAATTGGGAGGATATGATGAAGGAGATTGAACAAGAAAGGCCTAAAAAGAAGGCCAAGATCCTACACTCCACCAGGCTCACGGACAAGGGAGAAATTGTTGCTGAGTGTGCTATACCAATGACAAAAAAGGAGGTAGGAGACATGCAATTAACGGATTATCAATTGAGTACTATCAACTTGGAAAGGCCTACTAGGAATCAGCAAATGAATCTAATTGATGTGGTAGATTCAAAAACCAAGTCAAGGATGTTAAAGGATAAGTAGAAGAAAGATGAGCTTAAGGCTCAGTTGGATCAATTGCATTCCTTTTTGAAAAGTGTCTCTTCTCCAAGATCACAACAAGTAGAGGCTATTGAGACTCCAATTTTGTTAAGAAAAAAGGAGGTAGATGATTTAGTGTAGGTAAGAGGCAAAGCAAAGATGTTAGATAGGTGGGTTGACAAGATTAATCAAGAAGTAGGTGAAGTTTTGGTCGAGGGTTTTGAGTTTTATAAAGGGACAGAAGAGTTGATAAGAGAAATGCATCAATATATTGAGGCATTGGAGAAGCAGGAAGAGGAATATAAAGAGTATAGTCAGAAATTGGAGAAGGTTAGTACATTGCCTTTGACTACTCTTCTTGAATAGTCAATACTCAAGGAGGATAATAAATATTTTGTGGAAAAGACCTTGCATATACTCCGATTCAGAATTGATTTCTTGTGCAAGCATAGAAATGAGGTCCAAGATGCTGTTAATAATCTAACTGAATAGTTTAAGGAATTGGAGGTGGTCATTGCTATCATCGTAGATGTTAATATACTAACAAAGGAAGGCCTACCTTTGAGTCAGATAAAGGAGAAATGGGGTGAAAGGTTTAAAGGACTCGTGTAGAAAGGGGATGATGGTGAAGATTTGATGATAGATCAGTTGATGGATGTCAAGGAAGAGATAAAGGTTGCTAAAAGAGAGTTGACAAAGATGAAGGATATAAGAGAGTTTGTTGCAACAGAATTGGAGCGAATTAAGTTTGAAGGCAGCTGGGTTGATGGGCAAGAATTAGATGTATTATAGCAAGTCTTCGCCAGTTATGATGATTTTATTACAGAACCAACTTCACATGTGTGAATCTCTTGTATGCATGGCTTTCTTCCTCTTTGCATGTTGCATGTAGCACTGACAGTTTTGGAGTGCATGACTTTCTTATTTTATGTTCTCTTTTCTTCCAGTTTAACTGAGTTTCCAAGGATAATTGTAAAACCCTAAAAGGGTGTATGACTTAAAATAGAAGTGGAGTTCAAATTTTGTATATCTATAAATACCCTATGGGTATCATATTGTAGAGGGTTAGCTAATAGAGAATAGAATTGGCCTATTTTATATTAGGAGATAGAATTTTAAATAGTGATTAGAAAGATACATTGTTACTTGAGTTTTTGATAGTTAAATAAAATTACAGGTTTTCGCAATATGGTGTTAGAATTGAGTTGTTTTACTTGATAAGGCTGATAAGTTATAATCTATATGTATGCCAGTGATTGTGCTAAAGCATAAGAGTTTCTTTTGTGATGAAAATCCTTAGAGGAAATCGGATTTAAGGATTGTCTTGTTAGATTATCATTGAATTAAAATTTATTTAAGTCTATTGATCTATGATCTTGGCAATGAATGAATATGTGTTCTTTTGAAATCTTTGAAATATTTGTGATAGGCGAATTAAAATAAGCACCTTAGATGCATATAATGGTATAGATTATTCTATAAATTATATCATGCTTTGGTTTTCTTTATTTGTTGGAAAATATACATTGTTGAAGATATATGTTCAAATATTCGATGATTTTTGTTCATGTTTACTGGTTTACCCTTTGATCTATCTTTTTCTTTTGTTTGAAACCCCTTTGATTTACTAAAAACAATTTGGTAAAAATGAGTTATTGCTTGCATTCTTTGTTACCAACACAAGCCCCTTGAACATTACAGTTGCATGAACCAATTGAGTGACACTAGACAGTTGAGAACCAACTACAGGACCTTGGGAGTTAGGCTACTATATGTTGTCTTTCTTTTTCAGGAGAAATAGAGTAGAAATATTTTGTTTTAACGTTGTTTGTGTCATTTTCTCCATCAACAATACCTCTCATCAACAAAAAGGAAAAATAATTTCCTTTCTTTCTATAGCTTTTCCCTTTAGGTTTCTCTCACCATTTGACAATGGGCTCTTTATTATGCACTCGTAGTTTTGAAACTACCTTTGCCATTATGAACTACCTTCTTTGACTAAAGGTGACTATCATCTCAATTAAGGTCTAAAATTTACAAACAATTGCCATTTAGGTATAAATATTATCTTATCTTCATAAATACTACCCCTATCTTTTCAAACTTTCCTTGGCATGGTGGCTCAAAGACTGTCCCTCTATGACCATTTACATCCTTCATTATATCTTCCCATTGCAAAGTGAATGGACTATTCTTTTAATTGGCTTCCTCATTTGCATTCAGATATTCAAATTTATTGGTGCCTCATATTCATAATGACTATGTTATGGGTTCCTTTTCTTCTTTAGACCTCAATGCCATGGTGATTTTCCTTATTTCTTATTACTATATTTTGTTGTCCCTAAATGATTTTCCATAATTTCAAGACTCTTTTCACTAAATGGTTGTTCATTGTTCTTCCAAGGTACTTTATAGCTTTGTTTTCACTATCCAATGAAACCTCTATCATTGACATATTAATAATTCCCTTCTTTGAACTTCATGACAATCTCTTCTCTATTGCTTTGTCTTTTGCTTGTTCTTGAAAAATTTGCTCATTGTCTATGAATTGATCCATGGTTTCCTTACACTTTTTTCCTTATTGATGAGGTGGCTTTAAGATTATACATGTACCTACACACTCAACAAATAAGTTAATAAAATTCAGAAGCCTAGAGCTTCTCATGATGATTAGATGATCTTTACTTTTATTGGATATTCATGATATTTGTGTATCTGATTTTGAGACACCTTCAACTCTCTAAATTGATGCTTAATAAGAGATAGGTAGTATATATGTTGGCTTGACATATAAGAGACATGGAATCTTGAGCTCTAACATCATTTTCTTTTTCCCTTGCAGACACCTCTAGATCTATCAATAAAGGAGTTGAAGATGCATCTGATCAACAATGGGGTTCATCATTTAGGAAATAATGGATCCCTTTTCTCTTTCATGTCCTCTTTACCTCCAAATGTACATTTTTTCTTTTATTGCATCTTATTCAATTACTCCCATGGCTTGTGTGGGAAAATTATAAGCATATTTCTTGTAATGAATTTAAACAACTACTTTATGCAAAAGTTTGTGTACTATTCCAATTTTTTGTAAAGTAATTGCATAATTGAAACTAAAAATTCATTTCATGGCACTATTTGTATAATCATGAGTAAATTTTAGAAGAACCTTTTTGTGTACCTTTCTCCTTCTTCAAAGTAGAAAACAAAAATGTTGTCCTAGCCCAACCTGATTGGGTTGAAAAGAATAATTAGATAATAGTGCTATTGACCCTTAACTTCACTCTGTTAAGAAAATATACACCAATGTGAACTACTTCTTTCCAATACATATTGATAGGTCAACATCCTTCATCATAAATCTATCCATTTCTTGAATAATCCTATTTTTCCTTTCCACTACCCCATTCTATTGAGGGGTTCTAGGAGTAGAAAAAATAACTCCTAATGCCATGTTCTTCATAAAACTTTTCAAATTTATATGAATTAATTCACCTCCTATATCTAACCTTAAACATTTGATCTTAACATCCATTTCATTCTCATTTTTTTCTTTAAAAATCTTAAACTTATCAAAGGCTTCTAATTTCTCTCTTAATAATGTAACCCAAGTCATTCTAGTGTAATCATCTATAAGAAACATCAAATATCTTTCACCTTGTTGAATCCTTATCCTTTTAGGTCCACATAGATTAGTGTGGATCAGCTCAAATGGCCTTAAAACAAATCACTCCTTTATTTTGAAACCATTCTTTGTTTGCTTCCCTATTTGACATTTTTTACATAATGTGTTTGTAGGCCTGATTATCTTGGGCATATCTCTCACTGCATGAAAGGAACTGATCTTCACCATATTATCAAAGTTGATGTGACCCATTATTTTCAGCCATAACCAACACTCTCTAGACTGAGCTAATAATAAAATCATTCCATTAGCCTCCTTTAAATGATAAACATTACCACTTATCCTTGTTCCTTCAACAACTAGTCTTTTTTACCCAACTTTTTTGATCTCCCAACCATTAGCATGAAAAGTAAGGTTGTACCCTTTTTTGAACATTTGAATAACACTAAGAAGAATATGCTTCAGGCCTTTGACATAAAGGAAATCTTTAGTTCTATTATTTCAATCAATTTTTATATAACTTTTTCTATGGATTTGTGTTGACTTATCATCAACAAACTTAATAGCTCCACCATTAACCTTATTGAAATTGATAAAATTACCTTTGTTACCAGTTATGTGGTGAGAACAACCACTATCAATTATTGGAAGTATTTTCCTCTTCCTTTGCATGAAAGGAAATCCATACTGCTATTGATCTTTCATTGACCATATTACTCTGCAAGGTACCAAAAGTCTTACATTTTCCAAAAAAAAATTCCTTCCAAATCCATGAATAGTTTTTCATCATCTGAATCATTATCTTCATCTTCATAGGAACATATGCTTTCCTTATAATATAAACCTCTTTTATTTTTTTCTCTTTTGTTATCATCAAAATATTCTTTATAGGGACATTTAGATCCAAAATGACCAATTCTTCCATAATTGAAACATTTGAAAGGTAACTTACCTTTGTACTTGCTAGTGCGTTTCTTCACTATTCTCAAAAAATTTGCTTCAACTTCATCAAAGTCATCATTTTGATCAAAAAATTCATTATCAATATTTTTGTTAGCTTTGAATGCAACTTCCTTCTTTGGGACATCTTGATCAAACTCTCTCATTTAAAGGCAGTAAGAGCACCACATTTCATTAATTGAGAATTGATCCAAGTCCTTAGACTCTTCAATGATAAACACTTTATTCATATAATATTTTGGAAGAAACCTCATAAAAATTTTCACAATTTCACTTTTTACTTCTCCACCAAGATTGGAGATGCCAAAGACAACTTCGTGTACCCAAAGCATATAAATTACAATGTCTTCATCTTTTATCATCTTCAGAGTCTCAAATATACTTTTAAATATCTACATCTTAGCTTGCTTCACTTTTGTATCACCTTCATAGATGTTTCTTATAATTCCCTATACATCCTTAGCAGTACTATAGTTCATCACCTTCAAAATATTTTCCAATCCACACAAGAGAGGATTCTTAGCTTTGAAATTGCACTCATATGATATAATTTCAGTTGGATCTTTTGGAGGAGTAGCAGGAGAAACATAACCATCCTTGAATTATTTCCAAACACCAAATCCATAGAAAAAGTGATATAAAAATTGATGACCCTTGTATGAACCATTATTTTCCATCTTGGATATTTTCCTCAAGTAGTCAAGATTTCTTTAGAGGAACTTGGATTTGATACCAATTTTTGAACACACCCTAAGATTGAGGGGGGGGGGGGTGAATTATTCTACTCAAAAAATTAAAATCTTCCAGAAATTCAATTCATTAACACAATAAACACTTTAAACCCTTAAATAGATTATTAGAAACATATAACAATTTAAACTCTCACCAACTTCAGTAATGAAAGATATAACAGTTCTAACACTAATCATATTAGCAACAATGATAAGAGAGACAATAACACACATCCAAAAGATGATAGTATATTTACGTGGAAAACCTAATGAGGGAAAAAAATGGTGAGATTTAACTCATAATAGAAAGGCTCACTAGCAAAAATGACTTGCAAACCAAGGCACACTACCTCAACACAAGATACAGAGGAATTGCTGAAATGAAGCTAACACAACTTTAGGGGCAAGATATAAGGACTTGATGAGTCTCATTGTCTCAAAGTAGGATATAAAATATTTAGAGAAATATTACAATTATTTTCAACATAACACTCTGCTGACTGAGGCGTTATAGCACATATGATTCTATCTCTCACACTTTCACACTTCTTTTGTGAGATCTTCAAAGACAATTCAAAAAAAATCACACTTTCTTCTTCATACACTTTTACACTTCTCCACATTAATGATTTAGGAAATATCTTACATATATATCCACCATAACACTTCAAAACTTTAATTAGGTTAGATGAAAGAATATAAACAATGAATTCAACAAGTTAGACACTAAAACACAATGTGGTCCTATCTGTTAGAGTAATAAGTTATTACACTTAATTAATTATATCATATTGGAAAAATTAATTAAGTCACTTATTCCTTTAGTTACTTAAGCTAAACTTAGGCACATTAATAATTGATTAATTATTAAGTGTGCGCACTAGGGTTTCCCTTTTAGTTCAACATTAGGGTTGCATACATTGCTTTTATAAAGCAAATCATCTATTGTAATTTCTAGAATTTTGAATATATCAATTTGTACAACTTCATGCAAAGCTCTTGTTTTTGAATGTTTTTCTCTTCTATGGAAGGCCTTTTGGTTTGAATGTCTGATCTTGGTTTCTAACATGGTATCAGAGCATTGACATGCAACCCCTTCTCAGATTCTAGAGGAAATCATTGCAGAGTTCGTTCGGGGTTCCTCGAGGACTTCATACCTTGAGCCTATCTATGCAAAATTTTAGATCAGATCAGGCTTCACCATTGGATTCAGAGTGCTAGAAAAAGTCAAGATTGACTTTTATTTTGTAGATTTTGGTCATCATTTGCCAGATCTATGAGGGTTTCATGTTCGGTGATTTTTGGAAGCTCTAGGGGTAGCCTATTTTTTGAAGCATCTTGGAGAAAAATGGACACTGCCATTGTGTTCGCAGCAGCCAAAAACCCTAAGATCGCCCTTTGTTTCATCAATTTTGGATAAGTTGATCCGAAAGGCAAAAAAAAAATTCCAGGGAAGTCGTATGACCTCCCAACACGATCCTTGAGGCACGAAAATCGAAAAAAAATCCAAAAAACATGTGTT
This sequence comes from Sequoiadendron giganteum, assembly GCA_007115665.2. NCBI lineage: Eukaryota > Viridiplantae > Streptophyta > Pinopsida > Cupressales > Cupressaceae > Sequoiadendron > Sequoiadendron giganteum. The sequence goes on along the minus strand of CM021108.1, from coordinate 443,984,134 downwards.
TTGGGGATTTGTGTCGATGCTCAAAATACAAAATGGTCCCATCACCACCACTCCACCAAGCGGCCACTGCCATGCCACCCGCGAGCCACCAGCCCCGGTAGCTCCCCCATCCAGCGATGCCAGTCTCTCAGCCCCCACGGGCTCCTCCAGCTAAGCCGAGGTCCTATTGACGACCAAGCACTATGCACCAGGCCCCGCTGGCCCACCTTGCACCTACTGATAGTCCTATGGAGGAGCAGGGGCTCTGACCTAGCCCCCTGCCTTGGGCCTTTGGTCACATTTGTGACCAGGGGCCCAAAATGTTTTGCATGGGGGCCAACTTTTCACTGTGACGGCCAGATGGTCATCAAATTTATGCTTGATAAGTGTTGATGTCAGTATGACATCAGTAGTCGTATGACCCTCTTTTACCCCTCATAGTCCTAGTTTGCCTTCATAGAGCAGTTTTTTTAATTTTGGCATAACTTTGGCATACGGTATCAAATCAGGCAAACGAGATATCACAGGAAAACTAGTTCTCAGTACTATACTATGGTGCAGTTTATTTTTCAATATTTTTCTGTTTAGCTTCATTTATTATTGTTTGAAGTCAGATGTTCATTTTATGCTTTTGAGCTCATAACATTTTGCCACGATCTCCAATTTTCGCTATATTTGCAGCGTTGGAAAGGTATTGAGGAGCTCTATGTTTCTGTCCATGCACTTTTTTTTGTATTTATCCCAGGTTTATCATTATTCTAGATTTCGCCCGATGGGTGTTTTGAAGATTAATTGGATATTTTTGGTAGTTGGGAGGGTGCACCTTGCATCTATGCACTTCATTTCAGTATCACATCATTCATTTTATCTACTATTACTTCATAGATTCCAGAGTTGTTCCCATTTGGATTTTTTGAGTGTTATGTGGCATCGGGTCTGTTGTTGCATTATTATGATTCCGATATGGTTTCTTGTAAACAAAATTATCTTTCCTTGCTTGTCGAATTGTGGTTCCAGTGTTACTCTACAGTATTCTTCTAGTGCTTCTTTGTAGCAGTCATCTTATTGTAGGGGGGTTTTGTCCCACTGGGTTTTTCTTCTCTACCTCATTATTGCATTTGTACATGGGTACCTGATCAGGCCTAGTTGTCGGAACCCATCTTTTCTTTCATGCATATTTTTTCTAGTGTTTTAGCTACTTCCTAAGTTCATCTTAAGGGGGTTGTTAGAGTAATAATTTTATACAATTAATTAATTATATCATATTGGTTAATTAATTAAGTCACTTATTCCTTTAGTTACTTAAGCTAAACTTAGGCACATTAATAATTGATTAATTATTAAGTGTGCACACTAGGGTTTCTATTTTAGGTCAACATTAGGGTTGCATACATTGATTTTATAAATAAAATCATCTCTTGTAATTTCTATAATTTTTAATATATCAATTTGTACATCTTCATGCAAAGCTCTTGCTTTTTATTGTTTTTCTCTTCTATGGAAGGACTTTTGGTTTGCATGTTTGATCTTGGTTTCTGACATTATCCCGAGGATGGAGAGGACCAAAAAATAATTATTACATCTTCCAATGTGATCCAAGGCAATTCACATGTTGGTGCACATCAAACTAAGTTGGTATCAAGGAATCATGTAGATAAAACATTAAGCACAAAACCAATCAACCCAAAGACATACTTCTAACTAAATTTTCTCAAGGTAGTTCTAACCAAGATAGGTCAAGCCAAAAATCTATCATAACACATCTTCAAATGCTAGTACAAACCCCCAATCATGTATCACAAGCAAAGGAACAAGCCCTATCATCCAAATATCCATAAATAACCCAAAAAGCCAACTCAAGACACAATGCGGCACCAAAGAGGCCAATCAACAATGTGTAGATCACATAGGTATGTCCATGAATATCCAACAACACTTCTTGAAAATTCTTCATATTGTCATGCCACTAGAAACCACCACAAACCAAATAGGAACAAAATACTTCATCCCATAAACACAAAATTCTCAATCATGAGGTACAACATTAATAAATCAAATTATAGACCACTTCAACACATGAAATTGGAACTAAGATACTTCACAAACATTGAGAAAAAAATCACCAAGATACAAAGTAGAAACACCAATGTAGATAAATCTGGAGCATTTCTCAGACTAGGCCAGATAACCAACAACATTGCTAACCTTCTACAATTCATAGAAACCTCCTCAACAATATTCGTGGCCTAAAAATATAGGAGTGAAACATCCAAAAAACAATAAATTTGAATCCCAAATTGGAAGACCATACCTTTAACAATGGATCAATAAAAAACATTCTCCTAAGAAAACTTCAAGAAAATTCATGAATGAAGAACACTTAACCAACTTACAAAGGCCAAAAATTTCTTTTAGCAACACATGATACATCAGGAATATTATGAGAGAGCATAAGACATACTGTAGACCTTAAACAACATCTCTCCACTATCAACAAGATTTATAATGCTTCTAATCCTCATCTTAATGTATCATTATGAAACCAAATCTAATAATATAAATCGTACTCAATACTTCTTATATAAGACATGAAATCCAACCGTGAACCTCAAAAAACATTAGATAAGGCATGGCATCCAATAATTAACTTTAGCAAGAATCTCCATACATCAATGTTGACCAAACCTGAATGCTATCAAAAATGACAACTAATGCTAAGCAAAAAAAACTACAATAATCTCCCACCAAGTAATTTACATCAAGGAAATCAAATGCCAATAATATCCCTTACTTATCAAGCGGTGATAATAATGTCAACCACAAACAATTCACCAAGTTTCATCATTAGCTACTGACAACAATCTCATCAACCACTACAAAATATATAACAATCTTCATCAAGTTTTGACATCAAAGACAACCAACAATCAACATTGAAATCAACTTCTAACAATATTACACAAACCTCCTCAAGTGTTGACATCAATGACAAAAACATCCTCAATCAAGTTTTGAAATCAATGACAACAACTGCCAACACCTGCTTAGTAAAGAAATTATAAAAGGTAGACTAGAAAAATGGGTAATGCTCCTCAATGAGTTTGATATTGTGTATGTTGAGTGAAAGGCATTAAGGGATAGGTAATCACTAATCAACTAGAAAATCCTCCTACACCAACATTTCAACCTCTTGTATCAAAATTTATAGCTAAAGAAATTTTCACATTAGAGACATCTACATGTAAGTTGTACTTTGATGGATCCTATACCCACCATAATTCAGGTGCAAGATTTTACTTTATCACACTACAATGGGATACAATCCCTAAGTTTACATGATAGCATTATCATGCATAAATAACATTGTTGAATATGAAGCTTTGCTAACAAGCATTAGGGAAGCCATAAATTGGAAAATCAAGCACCTACATGTCTACAATGATTCACAATTGGTTATCTGATAGGTAAATGACGAGTATGAAATGAAGGATGAAAAACTTGTGCCTTACAAGAAGATGGTTGATAATTTTAAAGAGTACTTTGACGTCCTCATATTCAAGCAGATTCCACGGGTCTAAAACAAATTTGTTGATGTAATGGGCATCATTGGATCTCTTCTTGACATACCTCACAATATGCATCAATGTGAGTTCTTAGTGCAAAAAATATTAATCCCCTCCTTCAATATCCCCGAATTTGAGCTCATGTGCTAGATTAATGGTCCTAATTCACCTTGGTATAAATAATTTTAAAATTACCTACATGACCAAATCATTCCCCTCAACTTGTCAAATAATCAACAAAAAAACTTTATTCGACAAGCATCTAAATATGTTATCATTGTTGATTCCTTATACCAGCATAGTTTAGATAGTAGTCTACTTAGATGTCTCTTTGTAAAAGGGGTGCAAATGGCTTTACATGAGGTAAATGATGGTATATGTGGAGCTCATTCTAGTGGTCCTACCTTGGCTAAAAATCTCATGAGAACAAAATACTACTATCTGACCATGGAACATGATTCATACCACTTTGTTAAGAAATTTTGATAGTCCTAGATTCATGGAGATCTCGCCCATGCACTGACATAGGGACTACACTTGATTACATCACCGTGGCCCTTCTCTGAATGGGGAATTGACCTTGTTAGAAAGATTCACCCTACTTCTACTAATTGCCATAAATTCATCATTATTGCAATTGAATATTTAACAAAATGGATTGAAGCCATTACCATGACATCACCAAAAAAAAAAATTCTAAGTTCATCTTAAACTACATTATACGCCAGTATGGTGTTCCCCTTTCAATTGTCATAGATAATGGTCATCCTTTCAAGAACTAGGATGTCAGAGAATTATGTGAGAAGTATTACATTCAGTAACACTTTTCCACTATGTATTACCCCTAAGGTAATGGTCAAGTGAAGGTGTCTAATAAAACTATAATTAAAATCCTAAAAATACTATCAATGATGCTAGCCAAGGTTGGCATTTATAGTTGAATCTAGCCTTATGGGCTTACCATACAATAATTTTTACTCCTACTGGTACTACTCCATATTCCCTTATCTTTGGTTCTTAAGCTATCCTTCCCATCAAGGTCAAGTTACCATCCTTGAAAGAATCCATTCAATAATTCATTGATGATGAAGACTACCAAATATCCAAATTACATGAGCTAGAACTACTAGATGAGAGATGAAAAACTCCATTGGTCCATCTAAAGGAATATCAAAATCATATTTGGCATAGCTACAAAAAAAGAGTACAAGTTCAACACTTTGACATCGGTGATATGGTCCTAAAAGAGAATCCAAAGAATCAACTAGATAGAGAAAATCTAAGAAAAATTTAACCTATATGGTTGGGTCCTTATATCATCACTACAACATATGGGTTCAATACTTATAAACTTGCTACTCCTAAGGATGAACCATTATATGATCCTATCAATAGAATACACCTTTGAAAGTACTATACATGACTTTCAAAGATCCCATCTTAAAAATAAATAAAGAAATAATAGAAAATTTTGAAAAAAGAAAAAATTAAAGAGAAATAATTCATCCAATAGTGAAACCATATTGTTGGTACTTTGGATAAGTACATGGTTAAAACCTAGCAAACAAGTTCCATGTGCATTAGGTCATTTCTCTACCATCTATCATTATTCTATCAAATTTTCCATTCTATCCATAATAAACCGACCACATGCTCCATAATAAAGCTTTGTCACTCTTCTCATGGCTTGAGGATGGTTGATATTTATCATCACCAGCCTTCCATATGCATTCCTTATATAATAACTAGTCCTATACCTAACTAGGGACAAACCTTGACCTAGATTTCATATGGATCTTTGAGATTAGTATCAAATGATATTATCATTTAATAAACTATCCATAATCCACATTCCATAATACATTGTCCTTTATCAAAGATGACACTTTGATTAGACACAATCAAAATATCATACAAAAAATTGAGTTTAACAAATCATGAAACAACAGACAAAACTATCAAACTAGCTTTCAACCTAGCCGACCAATTGCATACCTATCTATCAATGAAATCAACCTATCTTTATCAATTATTAGTTGTCTTATATATGTTGTTACATCATTGAAACCATACTAGGCATCTTACATGAGATGTTTCATCCCTGAAATTAGACATAATCTTTCAATCCTATCAATAAAACTTCATATTTTGCAAGAAGATCTAAAATGGTTGTTGAATTGTTTGGTCTAGTTAGTCTTATATTAATCTGATTTATCTGATGTCATGTTCCTATGCTACTTGATGATACCCACTAGTGGTTATAATAGCGAGGATGGATCATGACATATTTTTGTTGATTTTCATTTCTCGTTTTTCTTGAAAATATGACTAGGGCAACTAAGTTCTTTGTGTGTGATTGGGGTTCCATGTAGCATAATCAAAAAATCCTATGCAAGTTAAAGGTCAGCTAACACTTTCTTGTATCAGGATTAATATGCTTTTTGGTTACTTCCTCACATATTCCAACAAGGTTCTACTATTACTAGTATGAATTAGGGCACTCCTTTTTTTCTATGTATTATTCTTGACAACAGATATTGACATCACCAAGGTTTGTCTCAACTTGGTGCACATATATCCACTTGTCCATATATAAAAATATTTAGCCAAACAAAAAAAAAACACCACCATCATAATTCATGCTTTATTGTGCATGCATTCTCTTATCACATAATAAAACACTCTATGATGATAATTGTACACTATTTAAAGCTCAAAATCTATCAATCAAACATCAATCTTGATTTGGATGGACTATCCATCTAACTTTTTTTCAGTTCTTACTAACTTGTTCCTCTTGCTAATATTTCTTCCATCAGTCCCTATAGTCATTTTGGTAAAATTGTATGACACAAAAATAATTGCATCAACTACATCATCCTGCATCCATAATCATGTTAGAATATCATATACATCATAATATGAATAATAGGTCATTCATATTGTATAAAATTATAAAAAAATAGATAACCTTAAATTACATTTTATAGAATCACCATACACAACATCAAATAAAAATGGCATAACATGTTATAAGCATATAGTCGCATCTTACATATAGATCATATAAACATATTAATCCCATCATAGATCATAAACATCATATATCCATACATTCGCATAAACATACATCATAAATCCATATACACATCACATAGGAACCATCAGATAAAAATAGAATGCATAACATATATCACATCACATAGAAACATTCATATAGAACATATACACATTTTTGGTGATCTATACGTGGTCATGGTGGCGGATATGGTGACCTCCTAGGTCTAGATATCCCTTTGTTGCTAATTGATCTTTGTGAGTGTGACTTTCTTTGACTCTTACTCTGGGTATAACTAGGTTCCCTATGTGAAGGTGGCACCACATCCTCATAAAGCCCTATGTAATATCGAGTCTCTTCACTTGCTTGGTATAGGTATTGTGCAAACCCCTTGATAGCACTGCCAATAGTATCAATGAAGCTCATATACCACTGATTGACCCTTTTTTCTCTAATAACCATAGTATCCCACATGATAATGAGTTGTGATACCTATCCCTATAAACCTTATAGTTGTCCAACCTTTGGTTGAAGATTCCAAACTTGAGCCTGGAAATCTAGAATCTGTGCTTGGGAACCATCATCTTCCCTAGCCATGGCCTCCTCCTCTAGCACATCTTTGATGGCCTCCCTAATAGGGGCATCATGGAGAGCCACATCCATCTCCATATCTTTCTCATCCTAAGCAACCTCCTCCTCCTAAACCCTCACATTGTGCATCTCTTCTCTTGTTGAGGAACATCCTCCTCCCTTAAATATTCCTCCTCTCTGATGGGTGTTAATTTTGTGGGCATAATAGGTGGAACCCTAGCTCTACCTCTCCAACCACCCCTACCTTCATCCCTACCTTTGTGTCCTTCATCATCGCCTCCATCATATCCTCTCCCTCTACATCTCCCACCATCATCTCCCCTACCTCTCCCCTCCCCCTCAGTCTAGCTATGGGTCCTCTCCCTAATCTCTTTTGAGGAACTGGAACTACAAGATCTATAAATGGATTTGGCCTATGTTGTAACCACTAGGTATCATACTCTAGTATAGTGCCTACATCTGCAACATCTAGTCCTACACCCCACTGAATATGTTGTAGTTCATCAAACTCCTAAAAGGTGAACAACAAACTAATAATAGGTCCCCACTATCCCACCTCTCAATAGATATAGAAAACATTTCACTTCCAATAGACACACCCTATCACTCCCCAAAATATCATAACACTCTCTTGGATAGTTGTCTCTCTATAATGTGTTGGCTCTGAACTATGACTGATCAGATATCTAGTCTATCTATAGTAAGGAAGATGATTTGTGTCATCATACTAGGGTGCACACCATTTGTATGGTCTCCAAGTGAGACCAACCAACAAGTCTATCTCATGGCACTAATAGCTGACATCTCCCATGTCTTTGCATGACTGCACCACCATACATGAACACATAAGGAAGTCTTGGAGGTAGATCCTTGACACAAACTGGTTGGAACACAATGTGCTCGCATGCCCATATGTGGAGAAAATTAACCTTGCAATCGATGGAACATGCTACTCTGTGTGCAACATCATGTAACTAGAAGTAAAAAATGGCTAAGACACATGGTCCCCAAGTATAGACTATGCCCTCATCCATCATACCAGGCAACATGTGGGTCCATCCAACTAGAATTCCATGTCCTCATCAATCAGGCACTAGAACAATGGCTATAAAGTTGCATACTATAATAATCAGGTGCTCATATTTATCCACCAAGGTGTCCCACCTAGTCTCATACTCCTCTACATCGAGGCCATCTATATCGAAGCATCACTGCATCACAACTAATTTAGAATCAGGGTCATAAACAACCCTTTCAATATGAATGGGAATTCGTAGGATGCATCATACATCCTGAAGTGTAACTATTGCCTCTCAAGTAGTCAAATGAAACGAGCTAGTCTTTCAATACAACCTCTCTAAAAGTGTGGTAATCAACCTTCGATTAGCCTAGATCTTGGGCATGAAGGTCACATAATACAATCCAAGAGTGTGCATGGTATCTCTCTTTGTTGTATCCAAATGATTGTGCAACACCATAGATGATGTTTGAGTCTTGTTAGTATACAAGGGTAACATCCTCACCTACATTAAAACAACACATTACATCAATGATGACACCCGCCTTAACCTATTTGACCATTTTAACCTTGTTTTTTCCCTAAAAATTGCATTTAATTGACCAAAATTCAATTGTGTTTCTTTAATTCATGAATGTGTCACCCTAATGTAGTGCACTATAGATTACGGCTTTGTCTAACAAATGTGATGATAAAAATAAAATGTGTTGCTAAATCTTACATGTGTGGTGCCACAATACACTTGTAGCTCTAAAAACTTGCATCTTGCAAACATTTGTAGTGCCAAAAAAAATGTGTTGCACCTAGACACTTGCAGTGCTAAATCCTCCATTTGTGACATTCATGACTATGAATACAGTGAAAAATTCTGCACTACATCCATTCCTTGATTTTTGAGCCCTAAAATCTAGCAAAAAACATAAAAATTTCAAAAGAAGGAAGGGGTACATATCATGCCACCTGGGGCTCCAACCACCCAAAATTCCACATGTTCCATCCATAATGAGAAGCCTCTTGAATCCCCATATAGATCCACTTCTCTACTCCAAATAATCACTCCTCTCTCAAATTTTCAAAATCACAATGCATAAATGAGGAGAATGACCCCCAAAGGCCTATCTATACCCCTCCCAAGCCCTAATGGACCCCTATGCTCTACTAGAAACATTGGCCATGTCACTAAATTTCTAATATGAAGGCCAAAACTGACCTATAAACCTAATTTTTTTCCATCTACGCACCTGCACACATTAAATCAACTTGTCAAAAAAATTATCAATTTTTTTAGAAATTTTCATTTTTTTCCTGAATTCTCCTAAGGGGGCACCACACTAACTTGCTATCACCGAGGCATATTGGGGAAGATCCTAAACATTATTTATTTATTTTCTTTGGGACAATGTTATCACCGAGGCAGGGAGGAGGAGGAATGGATCTTTGAGGCCCTAAATCATGAGGAGCAGCCACTGAAAAATTAGGTTATAAGGATGGAACATCTACAACCTAATTTTGTCTCATCTCAAGAAGAGTTCCCAGTTGGGATCAGATAAAATTTTGTTTTGAATGGAAGTGATAAGGAGTTGAGTGCAAAAAATGGAGTTGCCACACCAAAGTGTCGAGAGAAGAAAGGTGTGGTGAGACCACAAGAGAAGGATGCTAGGAAGCAAAAGGTAGACGATCAAAGCCAACTAGCAGTCAGCAAGGAGAATGGTGTTTGGAAGAGTCCTTGGAAAATTTCTCTTGATTGGAAAAAGAAGGCTGCAAGGGTGGAGGAGGGTTGGCAAACAGTCAAGGGGAAGAAAGCTAAGAAGGAAGATAAGAAATATTTTGAAATGGTCCTTTATTCGCAGGCTTGAGAAAGACCAAAAAGGCTTTAGAAGCTTGAACTGTAATAGTTTCCCTAGGGATTGTTGGCTAAAAGCTTTTTTACTAGTAATGAAGCTTTGCTTGTATTTGTTGGGATTGAAGGCAATTTTGTTTGATGCCTATTATAAGGGTTTTGATAGGGTTTAATGAGGTGTGGTGGGTCTTTAAAGTGACTTGTAAGGATATTTTCTTGTAATCTTTAATTTCTAATCAATAAATTCATCAATGTTACCAATCAAAAAAAAAGAGGGGAAAAATATAGATACCCGAAATTGTCCTAGCCTACGAGTAATGCACAACTAATTATCATCGTATTCTTGATGATTAAATAATGTTCAATTATTTAATTATTATCTAATATCATATTCCACTATTAGTTAAATGATTTTATATTAACTAATTCACTTTAATATTATTCTCCCTAATTAATTAAATAAATTCTATGTATTTAATTATGTCTTTAATTATCTTTATTCTTCTAAATTAATTAAATAAATCAATATTATTTAATTAATCATTCATTATCGTTTTCTAAATTAAATAATCACTTTAATTATTTAATTATCCTTATTTCTTTCAACATTATCCATTCTTTAATAATAAATAAAATTAATTATTTTATTCATTTAATTCCACTTGCACATTCTTTTAATAATTAATTCATTTAATTGATTATTAAACACATACATTTCCACCTTGTTTCTAATGAATACTCCCTTCTAGTCGACTGACTAATCAATTTTAGTCTATTGATCAATCAAATCAAATCACTCCCACTTAGTGTGAGTTAACGAAGTAATCAATTCCCTTAACTAATTCATGTAATTAGCTAACTAAGTCATGCAACCTGATGGTGTTTTAATTTTCCCCACTAGGCTTCATAATTCTCTAAGAGGTTGCCAACCTCTATATTCAAGAATTCACAAAGTTACTAGCCAACTGACAAGATTCAGTCAAAGACTGAGATCTCCTACACTTTTGGCTCTATGAAACCAAGGAGGGTGTTCCTATATGTGTTCATAAAAATGGTTCATGCCTCAAGAAAACTTCCATACATAGATACTTTCCTATCAATGCAAATAGATACCATCTACCAGAGTTTTGGCAAACCACAGAGTAAGAACAACTATCTAGAGCTAGGAAAACTGATATAATGTGATATTTGCATCTCAAGAGAGATAGAATTTAATTTTAAGATGTTTTGACTTTGAACCTTCATGTTTAGGGCTATAGTTTTTTAATTTTAAAAGGATCTTGAATGAATTAACCAGTGCCTCATTCAATTGGGTGGGAGTCACACAAAACATAACTCTGATATCATTTAACTATCTTCATAATGCCTTACACTATAATATTTTCCAGTATTCAAGACAATACTCCTTAGCATATCCTAAGCATATTACCATAGATTTGTAATTCATTTTCAAGCATTTTATTAACTCATTAAGTTAAAGAAAGAAAATTAATTACACATTCAAATATACCATTGAAGATGAATGAAAAAACCATTGATAACTTCATTCACAATTTGTCATACATAGACAGGATAGCAATTTTCTTAAACTTTTAGATTTCTTTCTATATCAATAATTACAAAAAGCATAGTACATTTATCTTATGTTCATACCCAACCTAGAATTAATTACTAGCTAAAACCTTCCAGATACTGCATTCTATTTCTAACTATACATTGTCTAAACTTCAAGACTCACAAAATCCAACCTCAACAATGAGCCTTGAAATCTCCTTTATAGATCAAGAGACCAACAAGCATCAGGCTCAATTGTTGATTTCAATTGAATTTCATTCTAACTAAATGAAATTTTGATTACATTTAAAAATTCCCCATCATCAAATGTAACCATAATATGACCAGATGAATCAAAAATGGTTACACCCCTGTAACCAGTCAAATAGAACAAAAAGCCACTGCATCACCCATGTGTACATCCACATCTGACCCGAACAACAGAAACAACACCAAAAACAAAATTGCACAACCCCAGCGACCATAGCATCACCTTGCACCACAAACAACCACACGGCCCCGATACAAGCAATCGTTCCTTGTCCTCACTTCAGTATGAAGCGAGACCATCATTTTACCTTCATTAGAACCAACACTAGACCCATCATCAACACACGATGCCACCAAAGAAATAGGAGAAGCTATGAGGACCTCCTCATCCGCTTCCACCAGCTCACTCAGGGCCACGAGGTAATCACTGTAGTCTGAATTAGTTTCAGACCCTTCACCACCAGAGCCAACACAAAGCTCAATAGGTGACTCATATCATCAAGACCTCATCTCAACCCTAGCTAACTTGTAGTCATCCTCAAATTCCCTCATTATTCGAAATTCCACCACTTTAGCCTGTATGATGTATCCCTTGAGGCGAGGACTAATTCTGGCTTGAGTTGGGATGGACCCAACACCTTCAACAACTACCCCAGAAGCACCAGGAATAGTACTTTGTTCAATTGGTTTCTCCTCCTGCTATAAATTCTTCGTGCCCATCTTGTCACTTCTTCTTAATGGGGAAACATGAACCATCAACTTACCCATCCTATTCACAAGTTCAAAACTCAGCAAGAAAACCAATTACCTACAAACAAACACAAACTCAAAAATGCAATGATGTTAATGAGCAATTAGCAGGAATTTATTGAGCAAGTCAGTGCAAAAAATGTTAATTTCTCCAATTACAGTATGAGCAAGCGAGCGATTAGTGGCTGACATTGCCACCATAGAATATCTCCAAGCTCATGGAAAATTGCGTACAACCCATCATGATTACCAGATGAATACTGCTCGCACGCATGGAAATCAGGATGAGATCCATTGAAAGACTTGCACCATTAATGAATGTAACTTGCAGAGCACAAATAATCCTCACATGGGTGGATTAAAATTTTGAATTTAGATCATCGATGAGATAAGGACCTGGCATGTCAGATGACTCAGATAGATTCAAAGATCGTTGAAAACCCACGTCACCACTTGGAAAACCCAGTAGCCAATCACATACCTCATAGTTAGAGATAGACGAACCAACAATGGGCCCATCCAGCCACCTTGTACTATGGAGCCATGTAACGTGTCACCAGCTTGCACACCTCGCAGCACTTTAAAAAATATTAATTCGATCGTGCAAGGCTGGCAAGGGACGGTCATAATTAATCCTCGTCATTAAAGCGTTGTTGTTGATTTGACACCCATTTATCACCATTGGCACATCAAGATAGGGCCCACTCCACTATACATGACAAATGGCAGCATCTTGCATACCTCACACCACTTTAGTGATGTTAGCAGAAAACCTTGCGAGGTCTGCAAGGAATGGTCTAGATTTGAACCCTCTGATCTGACGGCCCGCCAATCTACACATGGAAAAAAATATTTATAATAGTGGGGTCGACTAGGAAAATGGGAAAAGATCCTCGAAGGCACAGAATTTTAGGCCAAAGTCTAAACATTGGGAAAAACCCACCCATTTTAGGAAAAATAATATTAAAACCCGAACGTTGAGAAAATCGACAGGTCGGGTAAAGGGGCTAGTAACAGCATGACAGACAAGGCTCGGCCAAATGAATTAAAAGATCGGTAACCCATAATAACAGGTCAACATAAAGTTATAACGTGAGGGTTTATTTGATAAAAACCAATTTCAACATGGGTAACAAAACCCTAAACCCTAGACATTAGACCCCTAGCCATGAAGGATGAATAGACACACCCGGAAATAGGCAGAAAATGTGACAAAATTTTAAATTATCAGTGGCTCCAATTGAGGATGTATGCCCCCTTGTGGGCATAGCAAGAACCTAAATCTCTAGGGAGCAGACCCAACATTGAATCAAATAAGTGCCCTAAAATATGGTCCACTGTGTTGCATTTAGAACTTGCTTTATATCCAAATTGGTGGCCCCAGGCCCCCAAACAAGGGAAACCAAAATTTACCCCTGTCAAAAAAAAATTCTCTACTATCCAAAGTAAACCAAATCTGCAATTTTTTCCCTTAAGTGTCCAAATGTTATTCAAGTAATCAACATGCCCCAAAGGATCATTATGCTTTCCAATATCACTGTGCATTTCATCAATCAACAACCTGCATTAGGACATTAACTGCAACTCATGACCATTATGACACTTTCCTTGGGAAAATTTCTCACTGTCATGAGTTGAGGGGTAAAAAATCTCATACTCCCTTTGCCATTTAACATTCAAATCAGTGTGAACCTTGAAATGGAATTTCTCATAATCAACCTATTGTGTGTCATGCATCTCATACCTAGGAACTTCCAAAATAAAAGATGCATATTTCGATGAATCCTCACCTTGATGGTTACAACATAATCCTAGTTGCCAAGATCTATGCTCAAATGTCCTAGAACACTTCCTGACATCATAGAAATGGGAATCATAAGTCACATCTTCCTCCAGGAAATTTTTGAATACATTCATCTCAGGCTTCTCACACTACATTGCCTCTTGTATCCCATCATCCAACTCCAAATGAAAAACCTCAAAAATAGGCTATAGAATAGAAAACAAACTTCAACAAGGGCAATAGAAAAATAGATATGTGCACTAGACCCCTCATTTTCAACATCACCTGTTGTATGTGCTAATTTATAAGTGAAAATTTCAGCACAAGCTGAAAACTTTTCACCAGCAATATCAATGACACTTTCATTATAAGCTGAAAAATTTTCACCAGTAATATCACTGACATTTTCAACCCTGGTCTCATAAAATATCACCTCAATGGGTGATAACAAGTCAATCTCAGCTTCATATAAATAACTAGGAACATCAATAACACCAATACATTCATCAATGTGTTGGTCACTTTCAATATTGTTCTTTAGATCACAGTATTGAACACACACCTCATTTTCTTCAAATTCCTCATCATTCACACAATAAACATGCTCCATTGATAGTAAATGTGGAATACACTCCAAGTGTTCTTCACATGTAATTTTTCCCCTCATTTGTAAGTAAAGGATATCATGAGGCTTTGTATCACCACAACCTCAGGTAAGGAAAATGTTTCCACGTCATCTTCGGAGAGGCAATCATCACTTCTTAGTTCATAATCACTAGCTTGTAACAAAACCTCGGTAACATGTGTATTGTAATCATGACATGGAAAAGAAATTTGTGTCTCACTTAGTTCTCCACCATCTTGCTCCTCAAGATTTTGCAAATTTATCCAACATTCCTCAAAAGGGCAAGTGTCATCCACATTTTGTGCATATACACACATTATTGATTCTGCAATCTCTATCCATTTAAGAACTTGGGCAAGGTTACTAGGTTTTAATTCTTCTAGCAAAGCACTCAACCCAGATTCATAAATCTCACAAAACAAATCAATGCACACAAAATCATCGGGTCTAAAATATTTGGGAACTTCTATCAAAGCATCCAAAAATCTAAAAAATAGCTTGTATGGTGATTCTCCCTCTTGTCTCTTCATCTCATACAACTCTTTCATAAAAGAGTTTTGATCATCACTACTCAAATCGAGCTAGTGTTCAACCTGGGTTTCATCATTATATTCATACTGTAATGATGGATACACCACTATTTCCAAAGCATTTCTATTATGACAATTGTCTTTTATAACTAACTCCTGAATTTTGCTAGTATGAGATGTGATAGGGTAACCAACACTTGCAGCTAGATACCCTTTCATTATTGAGTATTTTATGTTGTTCTCAATGTTCATAGCCATTTGATATGCCTAATATAAAGTTGTAGGTTACTTATCTCTTAATAAGTAACTCGTCTTTTTGTCAAATGCACCAAGATATACAACCAGGCACTTAGCCTCATTTGGTCTTATTTCTTCGAGAATTTCTCTTATTTGAAACCTCAGATTGAAAAATAGGACTAGCTCATATTTTCTTATATGGATTCCCATAAAACCCTTTCTTACTATGCTTGGGTTTACTCTTTCACCAAATTGCTCAATAAAAACCATCATCAACTGATTCCATGAGTTAATAGAACATGAAGGCAAATATGAGAACCAATCCTTAGCGTCATCCTTCAAGGATTGCACAAAAAGCTTCATGACAACATACTCATGACTGAATTCATAATCCCTCATCACATTCATGAAATTTTGCAGATGCTTAGAGGCAGATTCTAAACTTTGCCCCATGAATTTGGGAAAATATTTCCTAACCTTCTTAGGAATCAAATTAGGGAAACCTTTAATACCACTAAAAATAAATGGCATATACCTTTGAATCATAAAATCCCCTAGAGAGATTGGTGGAATTTGTTTCCTTTGCATACTTGTATTTTCCATTTCATAGGGAAACCTTCTTATACCCATTCAATCAGTATCAACTTCATACATGGCTAACAATTAGATCATTTATTAATCCAGTCATGATTCTAAAATATTGACTGAATACTTATGCCTTAAGCATTTTAGGGGATAATTCAAAATAAACATACTTCTTGAATCATATTACACTTTACACTTTAGAAGTATGGAAAGACCAACCACTATTATTTTCTTAATACTAAATCATCTAATTAGGAACCATTTATCACCCCTAGTTATGAATACTTCTCATAAACAAAATACTGATCTTTTTAAATTAATGAGAATACTTGGAAATTAAGCAACACTTGTTAACCTTCTCTCCCTGACTGCAAATGTTGTAGATCTGGGACTTTTCCTTGTATGTCAGTTGTTTCTTTAGACAGATTTTCCACCTCTTTAATAGAGGACTAAATTTCAAATGAATATTAATTTCCTTTTCAAGAACTAATCACGTTCTGGGTATTCTTCCACAACAGAGTCACACTCAAATTCTTTGAGATTATGCTGCTACCAATCCTTTCCAAATCCATAACCTTCTAACATCTAAATTTAAAGTTTAGATCCACCAAAAAAAGACTCTGGAATACTACCACCTACTTGTGTGGTTTATTTTTTCTTTAAATTTCTCAAAAGTTCTCCCCAATGAAATCACCATTCAGCTAGTGACTCAGGTAAGAAAATAATGCAAAAATTGTCATTCTTTGGTTACAAACATGATGATAATGACCCTATAATAGCATGATCTACAACCAAAACTTATAATTTCTTAGTTCCCCAGCAAAGTTTCTATTTCTTTGGTGTTTTAATTTTCCCACTAGGCTTCGTAATTCTCTAAGAGGTTGTCAACCTCTATATTCAAGAATTCACAAAGTTAGTTGCCAACTGACAAGATTCAGTCAAAGACTAAGATCTCCTACACTTTTTTCTTTGTGAAACCAAGGAGGGTGTTCCTATATGTGTTCATAAAAATGCTTCATGCCTCAAGAATACTTCCATACATAGATACTTTCCTATCAGTGCAAAAAGATACTATCTACCAGGGTTTTGGAAAAACATAGAGTAAGAACAACTATCTAGAGCTAGGAAAACTGATATAATGTTATATTTGCATCTTAAGAGAGATATAATTTAATTTTAAGATGTTCCGACTTTGAACCTTCATTTTTAGGGCTACTGTTTTGTACTTTTAAAAGGATCTTGAATGAATTAACCAGTTCCTCATTCAAATGGTTGGGAGTCACACAAAACATAACTCTTATATCATTGAACTATCTTCATAATGCCTTAAACTATAAAATTTTCCAATATTCAAGACAATACTCCTTAGCATATCCTAAGCATATTACCATAGATTTGTAATTCCTTTTCAAGAATTTGATTAGCTCATTAGGTTAAAGAAAGAAAATGAATCACATATTCAAATATACCATTGAAGATGAATGAAAAAACCATTGATAATTTCATTCACAATCTATCATACATACATAGGAGAGAAATTGTCTTAAATTTTTAGATTTATTTCGATATCAGTAATTACAAAAATCATAGTACGCTTATCTTATGTTCATACCCAACCTAGAATGACTTACTAGCTAGAACCTTCCAGATACTGCATTATATTTCTAACTATACACCATCTAAACTTCAAGACTCAAAAAATCCAACCTCAACAATTAGCCTTGAAATCTCCCTTATAGATCAAGAGAGAAACAAGCATCGGTCTCAATTATTGATTTCAATTGAATTTCATTCTAACCAAATTAAATTTTGGTTACATTTAAAAATTCCCCATCATCAAATGTAACCATAATATGAGCAGAGGAATAAAAAATGGTTACACCCTTGTAACCATTCGAGCAGAGAAAAAAGACACTGCATCACCCATGTGCATGCCCACATCCAACCCAAACAACAAAAACAACACCAAAAATAAAATTGTATAACCCTAGTGACCATATCATCATCTTGCACCATGAACAACCACACGGCCCTGATACAGGTGACCACTCCTTGTCCTCACTTCAGTATGAAGAGATACCATCATTTTACCTTTGTTAGCACCAACACCAGACCCATCATCAGCACACAATGCCACTGCAACAATAGGAGAAGTTGCGAAGACCTCCTCATCCTCTCCCACCAGCTCAATTAGGGCCATGAGGTAATCATGGTAGTCTTAATCAGTTTCGGACCCTTCACCACCATAGCCAGTAGAAAGCTCAATAGGTGACTCATATCATCCAGACCTCATCTCAACCCCAACCAACCTATAGTCATCCTCAAATTCCCTCAATATTGGATAATCCACCACTTCATCTTATATGACCCATCCCTTGAGGTGGGGACTACTTCTGGATCGAGTTGGGATAGACCCAACACCTTCAACAACTTCGCCAGAAGCACCAGGAACAATACCATGTTCAATTGGTTTCTCCTCCTGCTGCAAATTCTTCGCGCCCATCCTGATGCTTCTTCGCAATGGGGAAACAAGAACCATTGACTTACCCATCCTATTCATAGGTTCAAAACTCAACAAGAAAAAAAATTACCTACAAACAAACACAAACTAAAAAATTCAATGATGCTAATGAGCAATTAGCAAGCATTTATCGAGCAAGTCGATGTAGAAAAAATTAATTGCTCCAATTGCAATATGAGAAAGCAAGCGATTAGTGGTTGATGTTGCCACCACAAAATATCTCCAAGCTCATGGAAAAATGTGTACAACCCATCATGATTACCAGATGAATACTACTCACACACATGGAAATCAGGATGAGATCCATTGAAAGACTTGTGCCATTAATGAATGCAACTTGCAGAGCACAAATAATCCTCACATGGGTGGATTAAAATGTTGAATTTAGATCGTCAATGAGATAAGGACCTAGCATGTTGGACGACTTAGATCGATTCAAAGATTGTTAAAAACTCACGTCACTACTTTGAAAATCTTGACAGCCAATCACATACCTCACAATCATAGATGTGAACTAGTAGCAAGCCCCATCCAACCACCTTGTACTGCGGAGCCATGGAACATGTCACCAGCTCACACACCTCGCACCACTTTCTAAAACATTAATTTGATCATGCAAGGCTAGTGAGGGATGGTCATAATTAATCCCCATCATTAGACAATCTCTATTTATTTGACACCCATTTATCACTGTTGGCACGTTGGGATAGGCCTCACTCCATTGTATGTGAAAAATGGAAGCATCTCGCATACCTCGCACCAATTTAGTAACGTCAACAGAAAACCTTGCGTGGTCTACGAGGAACAGTTTAGATTTAAACCCTCTGATCCGATAGCCCACCAATTTTCACATGGAAAAAAATATTTATAATAGTGGGGCCAACTAGGAAAATGGGAAAAGAACCTCGGAGGCAAAAAAATTTAGGCAAAATTCTAAACATTGGGAAAAACCCACCTGTTTTAGGCAAAATAATATTAAAACCCAAATGTGGAGAAAACCAATAGGTCAGGTAAAGGGGTGTGTAAAAGCACGAAAGACAAGGCTCAGCTGAATGACTTAAAAGACCAGCAACCCATAATAACAGGTCAACACAAAATTATAACGTGAGGTTTTATGTGATAAAAACCAATTTCAACATGGGTAAAAAAACCCTAAACCCTAAAGATTAGACCCCTAACCATGAAGGATGAATAGAAATGCCCGAAAACGGGTAGAAAATGTGACAAAATTTTAAAATCCCATCACAACCAATTGTAGTCAATTGATTGATCAATCAATTCCTCTCATAGAATCTCCACCATTGATCTTAATCATCCACCTCTTAATATTGATCGTCCATCCAAACCAAACTTTTTTATAAAAGAAACCTCCATTCCCATTTGAAGGCTAACCACAAATCTTTGAGAATTTTCTATCAATATCAATCTAAGATTAAGAATAATAGTGCACACAATTTCTAAGAGTAAAGGAAAATTAGAGGACAATAGAGATAATTTAATCTTGACATAAGGAAGGTATATTCTTTGATATTATTTGATTTCTTATGATTGATTGTTCTTTATTGATAGATTAGATTATATTGTATCAATCTTGTAGTTAGAGGTTGTTTTTATTTATTCATGCTAATGTTTAATCCTAGTGTTTGGGTCTTACAATACCCATTACGACTATTTATTTGAAGTGAAACAATGTATATATCCTTCTAGACACTTATTAACAACCTCAGTTTACCCATCAAATTAAGGGTGGTGTGAAGAACTAAGCCAATTGAGTACCCAAATATGAGAATAAAAATGTCCAAAAGTTACTAGTAAGGATAGGATCACAGCACTAACAACAACCTTAGGTGTACTATGTAGCTTTTGTATATTCTTCAAAATTGATTTTTCTACTATACTTGTTGTAAAAGGATGTGATAATGATATATCCATATTTAGTGAGGTGATCCACTACTTCCATGGTGACATTCTTACCTTTAGATCTTGGAAGCCATGTGATGAATTTAATGGAGACCTCTTCCCAATGTTGTCTAGGAATAACTAAGGGCTACAAGAGACCATGCACCTTATTTTTCTCTACTTTATTTCTTTGAAAAAAAAAAAATCAACCACATTTTTGAAAATCACCTTTTATCCCTCCCAAAAATAAGTCTTTCTTTACTTGATGATACATCTTCAAAATTCCTAAACGACCATCAATTGGAGAATCATGAAACTCTATGAGAATATTTTGTTTTAGAGTTGAATTATTGTAGAGACATAATCAATCCTTATACCACAAATCATATCCCTTCCAAAAAATATTATTTGAACTATTAGGATCACTCTATAACTATTGAATGAGATTACTTGTAGCAACATCATTTTGCCACTCTCATTTGGCTTATGCTACCCAATCTACTTGTAATATTGAAATTTAAATCGTAGACAATAAAGCTTCATATTTCTCATCATTCCTAGATAATGCATCTACCACAAGATTTTCCTTCCCTTTCTTATATTCAATCTCAAAGTCATATTCCAACATCCTGGCAACCCATTTTTGTTGCTCTTCAAAAGATAATATTTGTTCCAAAAAAAAAAATCATGTTCTCTTAAAATTGAAGTGTATATCCATTAGATAAGACCTCCATTTTTTTAATACATGAATAATAGCTAGCATTTCCTTCTCATAAATAGGTTTGATTTGATTCTTACCCTTTAATTGACGAATCTCAAAAGAAATGGACCAACCCTTTTGCATGAGAATTTCTCTTATACCATTCCTTGAAGTGTCAAATTCCATAATAAAGTCCTTGGTGAACTCTAGAGTGACAAGAGATAGATTATTACACATAGCCCCCTTAAATCTCTCAAATATTTCATTAGAGAACTCATTCTAATTAAAAGAATCCTTCTTCAATATTATTGAGAGGGGTGTTGCTATATGGCCATAATTATTCATAAATACTCTATGTAGACACTAAAAATTGGTCTAGGCTTATGAACACCACTTTCGACATAATTTTCTATTATCCATGGTCATGATTAAATAATGTTTATTATTTAATTAACCTTTCTAACACATATTTCCTCTATTAATTAAATGCCCCTTTTTAATTAATTCACTAATTCATTTATTCATTTATTCATTTATTCATTTATTCATTTATTCAACTTGATTAATTAAATAAATCATATTTTTTTAATTATGTCGCTAACTAATTAATTCTTCCTTATTAATTAAATAATTTATTATTTAATTACCCCTTTGTCATATTTCAACTATAATTAAATATTCTTTATTTAATTATTCATTTAACCCCCTTTATCTATAATTAAATATTTATTATTTAATTTATTCAATTCCACCTTTACAACAGTCAAATTAAATAAATATCTTTATTTAATTTAATTAAATCTCTCATTTTCGAATTTTGAATTAAATTAACATTTAATTCATATTTAATTATTTATGTCACATTCTTCTATCAATCAGTTGACTAATCATTCACTCACCTTCTAACTCGGATCTATTTTTAGTTCTCCAGTTATCTCCGGATTCAACACCTAGTTATCTCTGCGAGAGAACTCTCTGTCACAACTAGTCAGTTAACTAGTTTTAACTCATATGCATGATATGTCTATTAATTAAATATCTTTATTTAATTAATTAACTCATGTTTGCATTTGAATGCATTATTCTTCAACTTCTAACTTTGTCTTTGACATACAAAGTTTGTTTCTTCTATTTTCGAAGACTCTTAACTGAAGATTACGATCTTGAACTCGTGTTCTAACTCACGTTCTAACTTGGTCTTTATCTGCAGTATTTTCTGACTCATGTTCTAACTCATGTTCTATCTAAGATAGAACTCACATCGCACGGCATTCATCAATCTCATCCGTTAATCTCTCTTTCAATCTGATTTGATCGTTTGAAAACCCAAAATCTATAAAATGGCTTATCATAATCATTATTCCTCCTCCCGAAATCATACACTTTTGAGAAGAGACTCATCTTCGATATTTTTCTTAGACACTCGACGAAGTTATACTTGCATTCAAAACTTAGAAATCTAGGGGCAAGAATACTAAAAAGGAAAAATGGAGAAGAACAATCAAGATAATTCGAAGGGGTGAATGCATATTCAGTGAGAGCTTTCCATTAAATTTTTAGTTTGTTTAGTTTATTTCCTCATTCTTTGTTGTTTGATTTTAGATTATTATTTAGATTAGGATTAACATTGTTATTCTAGTTGCAGATTATTCATCATCACATTCAAAATATCATCTATTTTAATCTATTATTACATTTGGTGAACCCAACGTGAACATGCTTCAAATTTGCACATATTTTCGTCTTTCCATTTTTTGTTCCTTTTTTGTAGGTTTTTCGTAGGGCACACCGCATCTGTTCTGCAAAATGACGCATCTTTATCTATGAGCCACATCTGTGAAAAAAATGACTCATCCGTCATCACAAACTGCATCCACAAAGTCATGAACCACATCCGCCTGTCAACAAAATTCACAAACTGCATCTACCTATCAACAGTCAAACTGCATCTATGGCTCCAAAAGCCGCATCTAGCTGGTAAAACTTTTTCACTTTTTTTATTGATTTTTGTACATCCATATTTTTAGTTTTCGCTTTTTAGGTTGTTTGGATTTTCGCTAATGTTTATTTCAGTTGTGTTAAGGAGGAATAACATAGTGTTTGCAGGACGAAGCATAGAAGACAATTAAAACCTAAGATAATTTTCTGCAGGATGAAAGCCAAAGAACAATGAACTACTGATAAATTTGCATGCATGACCTAATGCCTTTGTCTTAATTTATTTATTCAAGCAAGCTTTTGTTTGGTAGATAGATAATCATCGTGTGGCTTAAAATTAATTTTTTGTTTGATAGATAGACAATTGTCGTTTGGATTAAAAAGAACCACTATCTTCTTTGTTTGGTGCTTTGCACATATTTGTCACCCTTATAATTCAACATATTGAAGTATCCTCTCCCCTTGCACAATCATGCGATCCTAGGTGTAAGAGAAATGGTTATTGACTCTAGAACTTGGGCCTCTCTTGGTGGGAAAAAGTACTCACCCCAAGATGACTCAGACCGGTAGCACTCTAAAGCCAAGTGACTTCTAGCCAGTATATAAAAGTGGATTCTTAGGGAAAGTCCAAGAATCATGCACATTATTCTGACGAGATGGATAGAAATGGACTCTCGTCGATGTTGGATAGTTTCCCACGAATGGAATGCCCTTATTAAACACCTTGTTGTAGAGTTACCAAAATCCTACCTACTTGTTGGCGCAACAGGGTCGGCCCTGTGAAGTTGTCTTACATTCTTACGGTTTATGTGTGAAAATGAAATGTATGCCATGGGAGTTTCATGGATACAGTAGCTTGGCTGCCTCATATAAGTGAGTGTCATGGAGGGGAGCCGGTGGCGTCAAGCTACTAGTCATTTGACATAAATATGCGTAGCTGGAGAAATCCAAGTAAGAACTCAACAAGTATTGTCCTAAAATCCTAGGTTGTAAATTTTTTTTGAGTCTTAATGGTCCTTTCATCACAAAAACTGAAAATACATTGATTTCTGTGTTTGTTCTCTATTGTATTCATCAAAATCTTGATCAAAAAAACAAAGTCAGTCAACAACTTTTGGGAAAATTTCCACTGTCAGAAAATCAAGTCGCAATTATTAGTTTAATCGCCGCATCTGTATTAGAGAGTCACATCTGTTAGGGGAAAAACCGCATGTGTCTGTCAAATTGAATTCATCATTCACAGTCTGCATGTTACGAGTCGCAACTATCACATTCTGAGTCGCATGTGTGCATGAAAACCGCATCTGTCAGTTTTAGAGCCATAAGTGTCTGTCAAAAAAATTTAGGTTTACAGAGTCCAAAATTAGAATTGCATGTGTATCTATAAACCGCATTTGTAATTGGAAAAACTGCAACTATCGAAGACAGCGCATGCACTGTGAAAAACCACATCTGTCAACATTTGAAACACAACTGTTAGGTGAACCGCATTTTCCTGTCAACATAAAACATCAAAAACCGTGAGCTGAGTCTGAAACATCATTGTCACTATTTTCTTTAGGTTCTTAAGATCAACCTTGGATTAGAAACTAGTAAATTTTTCTCGAAAACCTTGCATCATTAGGTGTCATATACGTCTTAGTCATAGTAAATTTCTTAGTCATAGTCATCCTAAGTTGCATGCATATAGATATTTCCTAAGAAATTGCATATCACAGAATAGATAACTTTCCTCGTCATTGGAAACATTCATATTTCGGTTTGTCACAATCATTGAACCTTGTCACTTTAGTCCCACCTAGTGGATCTTTTCAGCTCAACACTCTAGTTTGGAAAATTCACCTTGTCAACTGTCCTTGTCATACAATCAGGTTCCTTGGTCAAAAACAACTCTTTGCATGCATTTATTCCATAGGTGGTAGGTTATACCCGTCTTAGACTCATTTATCATCATAGTCTACTCCAAATTTTTCATATTGTCCATCCTATCATACATCATCTTCGTATACGTCTTTTTAGAAACCATTTTAGCAACGCCATTTATTGTCAAAAAATCCAAAAACATAAACATAGGTCATATCAATTTTTAGACATAGTTTGCATTACCCATTTTGAGCAAATTTTTAATGGTCGAAACAAGGTCTAAAAAGAAACACAAATCAATTACAAACCCCAATGAATTCATCAATCCGTTTGGAAATCAACTGTTAGGAAGTAAAAGACCACACAAGCCTTTGCTTGAAAAACATGTCACTAGAGACACACATGGGAAAATTTACATAGAAGACATAGATGCAGCAGTGAAATATCCTGAGTTTGCATCCTTCATGGATGAGTGTTTGACAAATGATCCACAACTCTATCTAGCAAATTTTCTAGTAGAAGGTGCCACACTACCACCAAGATTTGATATTCATACTTTCACAACACAGTCTACTCAACCAACACAAACTGCAACATCAAGTGTGTCTATTCCCCAAATTACTGCAGCCATACCAACTATCGTATCTAGTCAGACATCGTCAATTGTAAGCACAATCCCTTTCAATGTAACACAAGGTTTACAATTTACTGTGGGGGCAACTTCCTCCAACCCCTTTGGCACCAACACGACTGCTAAGAGATCCAAAGTTAGCGGGAATATACCTATACCAAATCGGACCATTCAGATAGGAAGCATTCCTATACCGAATCAGACCATTCAAACAAGAAGCATCCCCATACCAAATCAGACCATTCAGATAGGAAATATCCCTATACCAAATCAAAAAATTCTAATGGGATACATTCCCTCGCCAAATCACAACCCGTCACAGAATAAGGCGTATTAGAAAATCTACATTGATCCAAATAACACAAACACCATGTCCTTGATACAATTCGACGTCCTTCAAAACCAAATGCAAAATCTTCAACAATAGATGGACAACATGTCTATGTCTGGCAAACAAACTATCTCAGCGCAAGACCTATGTCCATGTCCATTCGACAAAGCACTCTATATGACACCTTTCCCCCATGGATACATTATACCAAATTTTCCTAAGTATAATGGGAGGAAGAATCCTTTAGAACACATTAGAGAATTCTCAATGGCATGCATGGACATATCATATGACCCCACATACTTGATGCGACTATTTCCATGAACCCTCATAGGGATAGCATTGGAATGGTTTTCTAAATTGCCATATGGTATATGATCCTGGGGCGAATTAGCTGAGAAGTTTGTCAAAAAAAATTCCTTTAACATAGACAATGAAGTAACCATAGCAACCTTGTGCCACACGACACAAGAAGATGGTGAGACATTCACCACTTTTTTCTAGAGATGGAGAAGTCTAGCTAGCCATTGTCCAGTCGAAATACCCAAAAAAAAAAAGGTCACAATATTCCTCGAAAACATCAATCCAAAACTAAGAGGTGACTTATGGG
Source organism: Sequoiadendron giganteum (assembly GCA_007115665.2). Lineage (NCBI taxonomy): Eukaryota > Viridiplantae > Streptophyta > Pinopsida > Cupressales > Cupressaceae > Sequoiadendron > Sequoiadendron giganteum. The sequence continues at coordinate 443,957,258 of CM021108.1, read as the reverse complement.
TACACTTTTGTACTTCATTCCTTGACTTGGTACAAAAGGGGATCATCCTTGAAAAGGGCCTTATTGACAAAGGAAAAATAAAAGTACCAAGAAGGAGCCCAATTGTCCAACATCCAAATGTGTCGAATGATAGAAACAAATTTTTCTCTAGGAACAAGAATGTCACAAATGACGACATTGTTGATGCTTAACACATACATACTAGACCAGTTATCACACTTAGAGGATACAACCAAAATGTAGATATGATTAACAGTCTAGATCAAATGGATAATTATGTCCAGAACTCACAACAAAGATCCCAAAGGAGATTTCCTACGCGTGAATTTACACCTTTAGGACAACCAATTGAGGTAGTTTTCAAATAATTGGTCAAAAATAATCTCATCAAACCTTTGGAACCAAGAGAGTATGATCTTGGACAATTCAAACCTCCATGGTGGGATGATAATTCTTTTTGTGACTATCATTGAACGAAAGGGAACAACCTCCAACAATGTCGCCAATTAAAGAATATCATCCAAGACTTTGTTGAAAATGGATCCATAGAGGTAAACGGTAGAAAAATACTAAAAATAGTGATCATAAGGTCTTCATAGACCCATTACACGACCACACAAAAGGAAATGCCTCTGGTTCAGGAACCAAGAACAATCCCTCTACCAATTACACAAAATCCAAGTATGACTATGGAAAAGGAAAGACCATATATAGCCTCTGAGCCACAAACGAACATTTTGATACCATTCTCATTAAGAAGCATCCAAAATGTAATGTGAACATGCGCAGGACTAAAATAATTATTCCAGGTCCTTCTTCTAAACCACCTACATAGAGGTCCAAGTTTGGATACAATCTCATCGATCAATTGAGCAAAACCCCCGCACAATTATCTATCTTGGAACTATTGACTTTGTCACCAGAACATCGAGCCATACTTGATAAAGCATTGCAGAACACTACTGTTCCCAAGGACTTGGATGTCAATCGATTCAAAGAAATGGTGGGATATTTGACCAACTCGCATCATGCCATATTTTCCCAACAAGACTACTCAATTGAAAAGTCTGATCATAATGACCCATCAGCTCTTGAAGTCTTAGTCCACCAAACCAAAGTTAGACAAGTCTTGGTAGATGGAGGAGCAGGTTTGAACCTGTGTACCCTAAAATTGGTTAAGGCATTAGGATTCTCAGAAGACTGTGTAGACACTTCTAAGAGTATAGTCATCAAGGCTTATGATGATGAGGAAATTTCATCCAAAGGATTTGTCACACCCCCTATCAGAATTGGCCCAGCAATCATGAACACTAGCTTCCAAGTCTTGGATCTCACCCTTCCATATAACTTGTTGTTAGGTAGACCTTGGATACACACAATGAAATTCGTCCCTTCAACATACCACCAATGTCTTAAGTTCCCTTATAATGGCACCGAGATCATGATTGATGGTGATCCAGATCCTTTTCAATATTGTACAAGCCTAAGGTAAATTCCACAATGACAAGTATTTGTAAACCAAGAATCATCTTCATCCAATTTATCCCTATATGTTGATCCATCACATCTCACTAAGTCCATTTCATTCAAACCACCATCATCCACTCCTAAGCTCGAGATCCAAGACAAGGGTTGCGGTGAATATAATATAAAGGCATCATACTGTGTTAGTCAATTGATTCCACCTAAGGCATATGGCCTACCCATGGCAGATAGAAGATAGTCAGTGGTCACATTTCATGTTCCCCCTATAGTGACATTGACAAAATGGGGAGAGTTAAGTGAGGAAATTGTGGATCAAGGTGATTCCTGGTTGTATCAAGAAGAACATGAATATCCCTCCCCATCTATTCAAATAGCTAAGGACCAGTATGGAAAAGGCTTTAAGATAATGCAAAATCAAGGCTATGACAGGCACAGTGGGTTAGGACTATATCAAAATGGAAGGATGGAACCAATTACTGTCTACCCAAGACCGAAATACTTAGGGCTAGGGTGTCAATCGCTTACAACTGGGTTTCTTGGTACTTCATCATCTTTTCAAGAGGAAGTGAGTGCTTGTGAAGACATCAAGATATCTCATGAACCACTTCCCCCAGTTTACGACAAACCTCTAGTTTACAATGAATCCCCTTACTCAAGCGATGGTGAATGGGAGTCCCTTTCATCTACCATTACCATGAACATAGATGCCCTATTTGGGGAATTGGACCTCAACATGAAACCTGTACCAAAACTATCTAGTCCTCGTCCTAAGAAGCACTTGTCCAAAGAAGAATGGCAAGAGAACTATTATTGGGAAACCCTTGATCATGCATCTTGGGCACCTAACAAACCATCTTCTTACAAATCAGCCCTCACTATAGTCCCACATTAGAGTATACCTACCCCTAGGAAGAAGAATAAGAAGGAGTTAGTCCAAAACTTATGCGATCATGTCAACCATTCTATATTCACCTTGCCAGCAGCTACCTTTAAGAACTTTGATGATGACATGCCCCTTATATATCCCAAACTTAACGGCTGGGATCAACAAGGCACGCCTATCATAGATACATTTGAGAACAATGAAGCAATTGTTGAGTTCATGGGACTTAGAGAAGGCATACCAAGAGGGGATCATAAGGAAGGTTTTACCATAGACTTGGATGACAAAGCATATTTTGGGGAGTTTATTTACACCTCTAGTCACAAAAATGAGAATAAAGAGAACAAAGATAATGAAAATAAAAATAATGAGTCCCTAGGTGAAAATCGAAAGGCACCTTTGGACGAAGAAAAAGTCAAAATAAAAGACATATCCAAGGGCGAAAACCTCTCTGAGGCACCCAAGGATAGAGGTTTAAATATTCTCCTCGTTGAACAAGAAAATTCACTAATGCTAGTAGAAGAGGTTGTTGCAGTCAACATAGGTACAGAAGAGAATCCTTGAATAGTATATTTTGCAGCTTCTTTAACAGCAACAAAACAACATGAGTTTAAGGACTTCTTCAAAAAGAGACATATAAACTTTGCATGGTCATATGTTGACATGCCTGGGCTGGATCCAAACCTAATAGTGCACCATTTACCATTATAGCCAAGTATTAAGCTAGTCAAACAGAAGCTAAGGAAAATTCATCTGCAAATCACTCTATTGGTCAAGGAAAAACTTAAGAAACTCCTAGATGTAGGATTCATAAGGACAATAGACTATGCAAATTGGATATCAAATATTTTACCAATGACTAAACCAACTAGGGGCATTCGCATTTGCATAGACTTTAGAGACATCAATAAGGCATGTCCTAAGGATGACTTCCCTTTGCCGAATATCGACATGATAGTAGATCTGACACCGGGATACGAGATGCTATCCCTCATGGATGGTTTCTCTGGATATAACCAGATTAAGATAGCAATTGATGACCAACACAAGACATCTTTCACATGTCCATGGGGCACATACTATTGGAATGTTATGTTGTTTGGCCTTAAGAATGCAGGAGTTACCTACCAACAAGCAATGACTACGATTTTCCGTGACTTTATACATACTCATGAAAGATTATGTAGATGATATTATAGCTAAATTAGAAACAAGGGAAGATCATTTGAAGGTTTTAGACAAGATATTCCAGAGGCTAGAGAATTACAATGTCAGGATAAATCCAAAGAAGTGTATCTTTGGAGTGAAATTAGGGAAACTATTAGGGTATATCATCTCCAGAAGAGGAATTGAATTAGATCCAGAGAAGGTAAGAGCTATCATAGAAATGCCTCCTCTAGTCAACATTGGTCAACTCAGAACCCTACAGGGGAGATTACAGTCCATTAGGTGTTTCATAGTACAACTGGCAAATAAAATACACCCTTTTCAGCATTTACTCAAGAAAGGAATACCGTTTGTATGGACACTTAAATGTCAAGAGGCCTTCCAGAAAATCAAGGACTATTTTCTTACTCCACCAGTCTTATTGCCACCTATAGAGGGAAAACCATTTGTATTATACATTTCAGCAACTCAGTCGGCATTAGGGGCTCTCCTCGCACAACACAATGATCAAGGTCATGAGAAAGCAGTCTATTATATCAGTCGTACCTTAGTGGGCTATGAATTGAATTATAGAAACATAGAACGTGCCTGTCTTGTGGTAGTTTTTGCTACCCAAAAACTGCGGCACTATATGCTCAATCGACAAACAACATTAATTGTAAAGATTGATCCACTTAAATACCTCCTAAGTAAGGTAGCTTTAACAGGACGATTGGCTAAATGGGTTATGATACTTAGCGGGTATGATATTCAATATGTCAAAAGGAAGGCTATAAAAAGATAGGTGATTGCAAATCAACTAGCTAATGCACCTATGAAGGCAGACCATCCCTTAGTGGCAAATTTTCTTGATGAATTTCTCTTCAACATTGAAATTAAAACCAAATGGAGATTATACTTTGATGGGTCACATACAAATCGTGGTTCAAGAGTCGGTATCTTATTTGTTACACCTCAAGATGATACCATTCCCAAATCATTCAGGATTGCTTTCCCTTGTACCAACAATATAGCATAATACGAAGCCTTAGTGATAGGGTTAAAAATGGTAGCTCAGTGGAAAATTAAAAGCCTACATGTTTTTGGCGACTCTTAGCTGGTAATCTGACAGGTAAATGATGATTACGAGACTAAGGTGAAAAGCTTGCACCTTACAAGTGAATGGCTGATAGTTTCAAGCAGTATTTCAATGACATAGATTCTCAACAAATATCACGTATCCAAAATAGAGTTGCAGATGCTATGGCAACCGTGGGTTCCTTGTTGGATATTCCGAGTAATGTTCCTAATTTTGAGTTTCTGGTTGAACAGCTTTTGGTTCCCGTTTATGATGTCCCTGATACTATGATAGTGTGTACCATTGTTGGTCCTACGTCTCCTTGGTATAAAGACATATTTGACTACCTCACTGATCAAACCTTACCCCAAGACTTGTCCAATAACCAACATCGAACCTTCATCCAAAAGTCAGATAAGTACACCATCATTGAAGAAACCCTATATAGATGTACCTTAGATAACGCCCTAATGAGATGTCTCAATGTTGAGGAAGCACAAACGACTTTGTGAGTGGTACACGAGGGTATATGCAACTCATTTGAGTGGTCCTATGCTAGCCCATAAGATTATGAGACTAGGTTACTATTTTCCTACAATGGAGAAAGACTTATACATCTTTGTAAAGAAATGTAGACAATGTCAAATACATGGAGACTTGATAAGAGCACCAACGTAGGAGCTTCATCCAATTACTTCACCATGGCCCTTTTCCCAATGGGGACTTGACCTCATAGGTAAGATACACCCTCCATCATCCAATGGCCATAAATTCATCATCACCGCCACCGAATACTTCACCAAATGGATTGAAGCTATTCCCATGACATACATAACCGGCAAACAAATATCTAAGTTTATCCTAAACTATATCATTTGTCAATATGGTGTGCCCCAATCCATAATCACATAAAATGGCCACCCATTCAAGAACCGAGAAGTACGCCATTTATGTGAAGAATTCCACATCAAACACCATTTCTCCACCCTGTATTACCCGCAAGGTAATGGTTGTAGACATGAAAAATGTACATTCTTCATCTGGCACATTTGATCCAGATTACTAATGATATTTCCTCCTAAATCATACTCTCAGCATTTCATCATATTTCATCTCTTAATTTAATAAATCATTGTTTATTTGATTAAGTCTTCCTCTTTCAGTAATTAAATTAATCAATTTAATTTAATTGACCTTACATCTCTGTTTAATTAAATAAATCTTTTTATTTGATTAAATTCTCTAAAGTCCTCTTATTAAATTAAATAAATTAAAACCTTATTGGATTTAATCTAACATATTCCTCCTTAGTTAAATAAATCAAATCATTTATTTAATTAAATCATTTCCTCTCAATTATGATTTAAATTAATTCATCTATTTGAGTCAAAATGGTCAAATCATCTAATTCTTCATTAAATTAATCAAAACCTTGATTAAGTTAATCCCTCTCACTAAAATCCTCTAGATTTTGCAAGTTGCACAATAAATCAATTACTTTGATTTACTAATTCATCTATTTTCCCTCACATGGCATCAAAAGGGAATATTCCCTTAATTTTAATTCAAATTCAATGGGTACTTCTAACAAGGCATTTAATGCCTCTTACATGTCCTTAGCCTTGAGCCAAGTGACATTAACTCCATTTCCCTTCCCTCTAAACTTGCCAACTTTCAAATTCAAATTTGAATCTCATGGCATTTATCATGCACATTGATCAAAATGTGCACAACCATCAACCATTCACATCTTGACAAGTGGCACTTGGCCATTGGATGTTGAATGATCCCACATTGCTCAAACTCACTCTTCTTCCAATTTTTGAAATCTATAAATTGAAGACTCTTCTCCTCAATCTTCATCCACAACTCATATGCAAAGTTACTCTCTACAATTGAGAACTAATTTTTCCAATTTCATCCAATCATCCACCATATTTGAGATTTTGTAACAAGGTTATGCTCAAATCTCTTTGGAGATTTGACCATTTCTATCATTCAATCAAGCATTTGCAATTAGGAATTGGGAAAGGGCCAATTGCAACACTCCATTGGCACCAATTCCCCCATGGAATCATCATGTTATTAGCTTAATTAGGATTGAGTTTCTTTCATTTGAAATTTACTTGTGTTCTTCATTTCTTAGTTAAGTTTGAATAAATGGATTTTTATGGGGAATCCCTCATTGTTTGCATGCATTCTTGAACTAACACTAACAATGTTTGACTTCTTTGTGCAATTGTAGGTTTAGGGGTTCACAATGGCCAAGTTGAGGCATCTAATAAGACTATTGTTAGAATCCTTAAGAAGACTGTCAATGACACTGGTCATGACTAGCACCTACAGCTTAATCCTGCCTTATGGGCTTATCGTACAAGCATATGTACTCCCACTGACACCACTCCATATTCCCTCATATTCAGGTCCAAAGCTATCTTACCTATTGAGGTTGAAATACCTTCTCTACGGGTATCCTTGAAGGGTCATATTGACAACAAAGAATACCATGTCTCTAGGTTACAAGAGCTAGAATTGTTGGATGAATGAAGATAGAAAGTGCTAGATCATTTGCAAGCATATCAAAATCATCTTCGTCAGAGCTACAATAGGAAGGTTCTCAATAGACACTTTGACATTGGTGACCTGGTATTAATGGAGAATCCTAAGAACCAAGCTGAATGAGAGAAACCAGGTAAGTTTGAACCTAACTAGTTGGGGCCCTATATTGTCATAGAAGCTTTTGGATCAGGAGCGTACCAACTCTCTACTCCTGAAGGAGAGCCGCTTTTGTCACCTATCAATAGTTTGCATCTAAAGAGGTTCTATGCTCAGTCTCTAAGAATCCGTGTCTTAAATCTAGAAAAATACAAAAAAAATGAAAAGATGGTTACTTTGATGAAAACCTGGCAAACAGGCATCTTTGTAACACCAAAACAATTGAGAAAATCAAAAAAAAAAAAAATTAAAGAGAAATAAATCCGTCCAATAGTGAAAACCACTTCGGTGGCGCTATGGATAAGTACCATGGTGAAAACATGGCAAATAGGTGCCATGTGTAGTCAAGCTCGCTCTTCCATCTACCATCATTCTAATCAGACTTTTTCACCATCTCTCATAATAAATGGTTGTCTTATCCGTTACTTGGAACGATTGACATCTACCATCCATTCTGTCACATTACCCACTCCATTTTGTAAATCTTATTCCTGACTGGGGGAAAATCCTTGTTCTCTGCCCTAACACCTTGTACATAATGTCACACCATCAAAAATGTCCTTAAAAAAAAAAATCCCAAAAATATTAGAAAACTTCAAAAATCAAAAAAAAATCTAAAAATCTAAAAAATACCAAAAATAGAGTCAAGTTAGTTATGTTCAGTCAGTCATAGTCAAACTACATTGCCTCTACGACTGGGACGTAGGCAAGGCCATCAATTGATGTGCCCATGAGGTATTAGGTCTATCAATCTAGGTTTGTCATGTATCACACACACATTAAAATCATGACTCTTTGTAAATTCAAAGTCATTGGTTGTGTCGAACTGTGAGGTCTCTGCATGTACAACATAGGCAAGGCTGATCAATTGATGAGCTCCCAAGACCACACTAGGTCAGTCCAATAGGGTTTATTTCACAATCACTGTCACACAAGTTGCATATCATAGTTTAGGGTATCATCTCATGTCATACACTATCAATACACACACACACACTTTTAATCAATCAAGGAATCAAAACAAGTCCGCATCAACAAGGGAAAAATCTCAAACAATCATCAAGTCAATATCAAACACATTATCAAAGTGATCAACCTATGTCTTAAACAAGATATGTCTTTCTTGTCAACGGATGTCATCAAATTGTCATAGTCTCACATGGCTTGTCACTTCAACGTCATCAGACTCCAACGTCTTATACGGAACGTGTCTTTCTAAAACTAGGCTTTGTCATGCCTTATACAAAAGTCACCAAGTCAAAACCAGACTCAACGTCTTATGCGGTATGTGCCATTCTCTCACATTATGCCATGTCAAACATCAAACAATCAAACAATCCCACAAGATCAAGTTTTGGCGAATACTTTTACTTGGCTTCATGACTTTATATCTTATTTTGTCTTATCTTTTTATTGATTTGTGCAAGATCTTGTTACTAGCTTTCTCAAGGATGTCCTATCAAGGATTTAGAGAAGCAAGAATGTCTTAGGACTCTTTTTATTTGGTTGTTGTCTGTCAACTATCTTTTTAACATTGGTTTTTGAGTCATGTTACTAGTTTCCTCAAGGATGTCCTATCAAGGATTTAGAGGAGCAATGACGTCTCATGACCCATCTTTTATTTGTCTGTTGTCTATGGTTTGTTAAGAAAAAATAACTGGGGCATCTTGTCCTTAGTCTGAGTTAAGACACTCCTTATCTACGACTGTCTATTTTTCATAGATGGATGATTTTGTACACTATGGTCTATCTCATATCATAGTGTGTACTATCCATTTGTGTCATGTCCCGCCCAATGATGATAACAAGAAAGCATAGCATACTTGGCACAATATCGAAGATCATATGTTTTTCTCAATCAATCAAACTTAATTGTTTCTTACTAACATTCTGAAATCATCCATGCTAACATTTCTTCTTTTTTTGCATCTTCACCACCATTATCTATCCATTTCGAGAGCACACTCATGTTCTTTGAACCCACCTATTCTCTCGAGGGGGCATACCACTACCTCCTCATCATTCTCCCTTTCAGTAGGGCATACCCTAACCTATTTCATGTTGGGGCATGATCGGGGCATATTTTCTTTGACACAACACTGAAACAACATTGTATCAAAGAGGGGCAAACTGTAGACACTGAAAATTGGTCTAGGCCTACGAACACCACTTTCAACATAATTTTCTATTATCCATGGTCATGATTAAATAATTTTTATTATTTAATTAACCTTTCTAACACATATTTCCTCTATTAATTAAATACCCCTTTTTAATTAATTCACTAATTCATTAATTCATTTATTCAACTTGATTAATTAAATAAATCATATTCTTTTAATTATGTCGCTAACTAATTAATTCTTCCTTATTAATTAAATAATTTATTATTTAATTACCCCTTTGTCATATTTCAACTATAATTAAATATTCTTTATTTAATTATTCATTTAACCCCCTTTATCTATAATTAAATATTTATTATTTAATTTATTCAATTCCACCTTTACAACAGTTAAATTAAATAAATATCTTTATTTAATTTAATTAAATCTCTCATTTTCAAATTCTGAATTAAATTAACATTTAATTCATATTTAATTATTTTTTTCACATTCTTCTATCAATCAATTGACTAATCATTCACTCACCTTCTGACTCAAGATCTATTTTTAGTTCTCAAGTTATCTCTGGATTCAACACCTGGTTATCTCTGTGAGAGGACTCTCTGCCACAACTAGTCAATTAACTAGTTTTAACTCATATGCATGATATGTCTATTAATTAAATATCTTTATTTAATTAATTAACTCATGTTTGCATTCAAATGCATTATTCTTCAGCTTCTAACTTTGTCTTTGACATACAAAGTCTATTTCTTTTGTTTTCGAAGACTCTTAACTGAAGATTAAGATCTTGAACTTGTGTTCTAACTCACGTTCTAACTTGGTCTCTATCCGTAGTATTTTTTGACTCATGTTCTAACTCATGTTTTATCTGAGATAGAACTTGCATCGCATGGCATTCATCAATCTCATCCGTTGATCTCTCTTTCAATCTGAGCCGATCGTTTGAAAACCCAAAATCTATAAAATGGACTGTCATAATCATTATTCCTCCTCCTGAAATCATAGACTTTTGAGAAGAGAATCATCTTCAATATTTTTCTTAGACACTCGACGAAGTTATACTTGCATTCAAAACACAAAAATCTAAGGGCAAGAATACTGAAAAGGCAAAATGGAGAAGAACAATCAAGATAATTCGAAGGGGTGAACGCATATTTGGTGAGATATTTCCATTAAATTGTTTAGTTTGTTTAGTTTATTTCCTCGTTCTTTGTTGTTTTATTTTATATTATTATTTAGATTAGGATAAACATTGTTATTCTAGTTGCAGATTATTCATCATCACATTCAAAATATCATCTATTTTAATCTAATTTTACACTCTATAGTATCCAATAAGTCCCAAGAAACCCCTCAATTTCTTAATTCTTTTGGGAAAAGGCCATTCCATGATATTCTTAATTTTATTAGGATCCACCTTTACTCCTTCATGCAAAACTATGTGTCCCAATTACTCCACCTTTTTGAGACCAAAAAAAGACTTAGATGACTTAGCATATAGTTGATGATTTTTGATATCTTGAAATGCTTGATATACATGCTGCAAATATTCCTTGTGTGTCTTTCTATAAATTAATATATCATCAAAGAACACTAATACAAACTTCCTCAAAATTTTCTTAAATATGGAGTTCATGAAATTTTTAAATGTATATGGTGTATTGGTAATACCAAATGATATCACCAAAACCTCATAATGACCCTTACAAGTCCTAAATGTTGTCTTAGAAATGTCTTCTTCCCTAATTCAAATTTGGTGATAACCTAATCAAAGATATAACTTTGTAAAATACACAGCTTCATTCAATTTTAATCTAGTAAATCATCATGACTAGAATAGAAAACTTATATTTGGTGGTGTACATGTTGAGAAATCTATAGTTTGGGAACATGTGCCAAGTTTCATATTTCTTATGCACCATCACCATGGGTGAGGAGTAAGCACTTTAGATACTCCTAATAACTATTTCTTTTAGCATCTCTTGAACAATCTTTCAATCTTACTATTTTGTATATAAGGGCTTGTAAGGCCTAATGTGGGTGGTTGGATCCTTGACACTAGTTGTATTGCATGGTCACAATCCATCATAAAAGGAAGTCCTTTAGGCATATCTCCAAAAACTACTAAGTGACGATCTACAATTACTTATAAATTTGGATAGATAGGAGCATTTGATTGGTAGGCTTCTAATGAACATTATTGGGCCATAAATCCCTTAGCTTCTTTATCAAGCAACTTTTTCATTTGAGGAGAGCTTATGATTTGTGGGGACTTTTTGAATAACCCTCTTATCTCCACTATCTTTCCTTATGATTGAAATATCATGAATAGCTCCTAGAAGTTCATCTTAATTATTCTCATAGTTTTAAGTCATTATACTCCAAAAATAATATCTACTACCCCCATGGAGATAGAAAACATTGGGATATCAAGATGACAATATCCCATAGATAATTTAATTTTGTGGTATTTCCAAAAACAACTAATATTACCACCATAGGAAATTGAGGCCTAAAACTCTAGATTTGGATATATAAAATAGTTTAGATGAGTAGACAACTTTTTGTTTATGAAATTATGTGTACTACCTGATTCTATCCACACTATTACTCTCTGCTTCTTTAATAACCCCACTACCTTAAGAGTTTTTGGTGTGGTAAAAATTGGGAGTGCATGATAATAAATATTTGGTTGGGAATCTTGTGATTCCTCATTTTACTCATATCACTCTCTAATATTGGGTCCTCCTCTTCTTCCTCACTTGGAACTTCACTGTAAAATATATTTTTTCACTGCATTCAATTAAAACATAACCCTTTTTATTTCTTCTCCTTAATTTATTGTAGTGTTAATCTAGTAGGTTGAGGAATATAAAGTGTTTAGTATCATTTATCTCTTATCTCATTATCCCCTTTCCTTATAGGGATCAAATACTTCCCATCTAACATGTGTGCTAAGATAAAAGACTCAGATATATAGTTAGGACTAAACATGCATACCTCATGTTGAATTTGATCCTTGAGAACACCCACAAATAAATTATTCCAGCTCTCCTCTGTAATTATATCTATTCTTAAGGATATATTTTAGAATTTCTAGATATAATCCTTGACTAATCTCGTTTGTTGAAGTTTAGCTAGCTAGCTAAAAATGTTGTTTGTCAAACTATTTTTATATTGTGATTATAGCTCATCCGTAAAAACTAACCATGAGATATTGAGACCCTTTTTCTATTGATGAGTAAACAACCATCAATACCAAATTAATTGCTTGGGTTCTAGTATAGGGAAGCCATTATGACATTTTTTCCACCTAGTACTTGATGTACATAAAAAAATCTCCATTTGGTTTATCCATGCTAGTTGATCCTTGCCATTAGACTTGAGCAAATCCTCATTTGGTATCAAGTTCTTATGTCTTACATGAGCATAAATATTTGGATCAATATTACCTAACCTAGATGATCCACCTTGGTTGATTGAGACATCCTAACATTCTTTTTATGTACGATATATCTCCTCTTGGTAGAAATCTAAAATATATTGAATAACCCAAGGAACTTTTCAAGAGAAAATAAAAGTTACACAAATTGGAAAAACATAAATAGCAAAAAACCAGAACTCAGAGAGATTATGTAATGTCAGGATGAAAAAATTGCATTAAGAGCTTCCAAGATTTTAAAAAAAATACAAGATAGCTAGTGATTTATATAGAACTAAGGAGAGGATGGAGGTGGAAAATCAACCAATAATAATTGACCACCAATAACCACCAACATTAGATAAAGTGATGAAAAAGTAAATACTCCACCCTTAAAGGGTGGAGACAACTCATCACTTTACCTCCTACTTATTAAATGAGAAAATCACTTTATTATCATAAGAAATCTTAATAAATGTGTAGGAAAAATAAATTATCCCACTAGGAAATTAAAAACATACACTAACAACCCCCTTAAGCACAATATAGGAGGATGTAAGAGATTATGAGTCCCAACAAGGAATAAGAAGCATCCCCTCGACAAATAGAGAGAGAAAAACCCCTAAAATAGAGAGAGAATAAGATGAGAAGGACTAAGTAGCCCCCAAAAAGGACACCAACTGCACCCCAAGAAAAGATCACAAATGAAGGAACTTACTCTTAGTAAAAAATTTGGTGAAGATGTCGATAGTCTGACCTAATTTTGGATAGAACTTGAGATCAATGATCTCCACATGAATCAACTCTTGAATGTAGTGCAATGGATCTCAATATTCTTGGTTCACTAATGATGAACCAAATTGTGAGAGATTTGGGTAGTAGTTTGGCTATTATTAAAGATGAGTGTCATCTTCTAAAAGGGGATTTTGAACTTAGTGAGAATGTTTTGAAGCTAGATGACCTCAATAGTAGCATTAACCACTCCTTGATACTCAACCTTTGTAGATGAAAGAGAAATAACATACCACTTCTTGTTCAACCAACAAACTGGATCATAACCAAGGGAGAAGCAATACCTTGAAGTAGAATTTTGATCCTGAGAATCACCTACCCAATCTGAATTTGTGTGTCACACCAAGTCAAAATTCACACCCACTGCATAGTGAATCTCATAATTGTGCATACCCTTCATGTAGTGAAGAATCCACTAAGCTACTTTCTAGTGCAACTCATGTGGCTCCTACATGAATTGAGAGACCATGCCTATAGCATATGAAATACTAGGCCTCGTATGAGTTAGATAGATGAGATTAACAATTTATTGATACGAAATGCCATCTACTAAAGGTGAAGAATACTTAGCCTCAAGTTTGACCCTTTACATAAAAGGAGTTAACATGAACTTATAATCAGCCATGTAAAAATTATGGAGTATATAAAGTGTGTACTTAGGTTGTGCAAGAGTGATACCTAAAGAAGATGAAGTGATCTCAACCCCTAAGAATTAATGTAGTAATCTCAAGTCTAACATCAAAAACTAATCATGAAGGGCAGTTTTCATTTCCCAAATGAGGGATGTGTGACTTCTTATGATCAATAATTCATTGACATAGAGAACTAGGAGGGTGTGAGTATCATCCTACTATAAAATTTAGACATTAGGATCAGAATAGTATCGAGTGATTCCCACTTTCACAAGGAAGAAGTCCATCTTGGCATACCAATCTTGAGGGGCCTATTTGAGGCTATAGAGAGACTTTCAAAGATGAAATACAAGTGAAGGATATTGAATTAACCCTTATGGTTGCTCCATATATATATCTTCCTAAAGATAATCATAGAGAAAGGCACTCTTCACATCCATATAATGAAATTTCCATCTATGTGTTGCAATGATAGCAAGGACAAATTGGATGGAATTCATTTTGGCAACTAGTGTAAAATTATTAGAGTAGTCAATCCTTAGAACTTGGGAGAATCCATTGGCAACCGAGTGAGCCTTATTCTTGTCAAATGATCCATCTATTGCAAAAAAATTTTATAGACCCACTTGCATCAAACAAGTTTACTTCCCTTAGGAAGTGGGAAAATATCCCATGTATGGTTCCTCTCTAAGGAATTGAACTCTTCTTGCATCATTGCATCCCACTTGAGGACATTAGAAGCTTCTTAGAAGGACTATGGATTGAAATTTGTAGCAAGGAAGACATGTGGAGCACCTTGAAAAATGTGATCTTGTTCTCCTGTGATTTGATCGATCCCTTGCCCAATCCCCTACTGATTGCACTATATTTCAAGCCCAAAGAGACCCTATGCCTAGAGAAGGAGGAGATTCGAGAGGAGAATAATCATCCTCTAAATTTGGATCATGTGCACCCTCATCAACACTATCATAATTTTAATTGGAGGAAGAATAATCCTCATCACGATTGGAAGACCATGATATACCAAGAGGTACTCATGAGCATCACGCAAATCATGGGTGCTAGAACATGGGGGGAGGTCATCACTAACAATCTAGTGGTAGATTCCAATCATGAGGTGGTGAATGCCTAGGTTGTTGCAATAGATAAGAAATTGAGTGTGAGTTGGATCACTGGCATCTTTGAGGCTGTAGATATGAACCAAAAGAAGGTTTCTTCTCAAGCCCTCTCACTATTGTAGGAGGGCTTGCTGAGGAAGAATTTGGAGACCTTCAACTACTATGTAAGTGAGAATGGGGACCTTTTTTCCCCTTTTCAGATTAAGAGGATTACTACCTTCTCTGAAGGATTTATGTATGTAATGTAGATGAAGGGCTAGTAGATGGCCTATAGATCCTATGTAACTTTCTGTTGAAAATAATTTTTTGTTGGATAGTTTCTCCTATTCATATGAGCACTTTTTTTTTTGTGAGCATTGTGTGTTTGGTAAACAAAATGGAGTAGTATTTATGTTAAGAATGAATAAAGTGAAACACAAATTACAAATTATTCATACGGATGTGTTTGGTCTTGTGGTTAATGATTCAATTAGAAAATATCATTATTTTCTTACCCTCATTGATGATTTTTCTAGATTTACATGGTTACTTTATGAGACATAAATATGAATTTTTCACTAAGTTTAAGAAAATTAAAGTCTTAATAAAGAAACATTTAGGACTTAAGATAATAATAATAAAAAGTATTGAGATTTGAGAAAGGAGGGGAATATTTCTCTAAGGAATTTGATGATTTTTGTATGCATGTAGGTATCATAATATAAAATACAACTCCATATACACCATAATAGAATGGTGTTGAAGAAAGGATAGACTTAACTATTATGGAAAGAGCTAGAAGTATTTTTAATGATGTATGGTTGGAAAAATTAAAATTATTTTGGTTAGAAGCTATGAGTATAACTTGTTACTTGATAAAATTATATCCTTTTAAGGCTCTTGTTTCAAAATCTTATGAAGTGTGGACAAGTAGAAACCGTCTATTTCAAATTTAAGGTTTTTTTAATGTGAGAATTTTATTCATGTTCTTAAAGAAAAATTTTCTAAGTTGTATCCAAAAGAATAGAAATGCATATTTATTGGATATGGTGAGAATTTAAAGGTTATAAGCTTTGTAATCCTCTAACAAATATTTTTTTATTCTAGAGATGTATTTTTTAGGGAACTTGGAGCTATTTTTGATCTTGTACAACCAAAAGAAAAAGAAAGGAAAAATATGGTGCATTTTTATTTACATGAAGATGCACATCAAGAAGAATAGAATAATGGATTTAAGGATGGAGAAAAAGAAGAGGGTTCAATTTAAAGCTCTAAAGAATAAGACTGTTTGATTACATAAGTTGAACATATAGAAGAACAAGAGAGAATCCCTTAATCCACCCTTGAGAATATCCAAAAGATATTAAGATATAGTTGACAAGCATAGCCCACCAAAAAAAATTATGTATTTTTTTTATTGAGTACTAATGATGAACTTAGATCCTATAGGTAAGCTATTATTGAAAATGATAGCAAGTCTTGGTAACTAGCCACGTAGGAGGAGATGATGGATTTAGAATCTTGTGATACTAGGATCTTGTTGATTTACCCAAAGGAAAGACATTGGATGTAAGTGGGTCTACAAAAATAAATTTGGATCAGATTATTCATTGGAAAAGTACAAGACTTGAGTAATAGTTAAGAGCTACTCCTAGAGAGAGGGAGTTGATTTCAGTAAATTTTTCTCTCTTGTTGCTAGATTTATTTTATCCAAGATTCTACTTATGATTTTGAAATTAAGAAAATGGATGTTAAGGGTGAATTTTTGCATGGAGATTTAGAAGAATAAATTTATATGCAAAAACCTAAAGGTTTTGAGGGAAAAGAGAAAGAACACATGGTTTGCAGGATAAAATGGTCTCTTTATGATTTGGGTATCAATTTTATTATTATTTTATGTTGAATTTGGGTTTTATGAGAAGAAAATAATATCAGATAACTTTATAAATACAAACATGAAGGATAAATTTATAAATACAAACATGAAGGATGAAGATCCATCAATTGTCATAATTTTATATAATAATTAATTAATTATTAGCAATAATAATTAATTATTTACTGTGAGACATTTACTATTTACCAGTTAGAGCATATTTGGGAATGTAAATGAGGTGATAACGTCAATCTAGGCACCCATTTGGAGTGTCTATTTTTGGGGTGATTACGATACACATAAGACAATATTTGCATAAGTTATTGATTGTCTGTGATGCATGTAAGAGCATGTTCTATTTTATAGATATTTTATGACAACCTAGGTGCCCAAATTAGAGAGAAGATTATAGTTAGTTATGAAAACATATAAGAGAGTGTAAGAAGTTGTAAAAAAGTTCATTTTAGCATGTAGGGGTCGTATGGATTTTTACTATGGTATTTTGGAACCTTGTTTTGATCCATGGTAATGCCTTAAGGTAGTTTTTGGTCCTCCGCAAGTCTATATATTAAGGGCTTGAGATGGAGATATGTATGAAAAAATTTATAGGTACACAAATTCTACGAGATAAGATGAAGTTTTACAAGTGCTATTAGATAAGATGTAGGATTGAGGGAAGTTGAATGCAATGCAATAATTTTGTAGATAATGCAAAATTGTCCTCTTTTGTAGTAATTTTTTTTAATTGAAAGGGTTTATCTAATTAAATCTATGTTTTATGTCTATGGATCTTGATTATTACTAATTTTATTTATTGTTGATTCATATTAGTTTAAATCTCCATTGATATTCTATATTTTAATTTTAGATTTCCACATTGTAGTGGTTTCCTTCATTTATAACAAAATACATCCACTTGATAACCATATTTACACTCATCAATGGAAATGTCTTTAAACTAAAATTAACCGATTATATTGACATTTATATTAGCGGTTTTATCTTCAAGTATAGCCACATATGAGTGAATCTCATGTAACTAATCATTAGTAGCCCCAATATCAAAATTAGGAACAAATGAGGACAAAATATCTAACAAGAAATATATTTCTTATTTATATTATATATCATTTGCATGTAAGAAAATTTTATAATCAGCTCCAAGATCTAGTTCATTTGTAATTAGATCTCCCTCTTTGTCTAACTAGCTACAATATATAATAGATTCATTTACCTCGTTATCAAACTAAAAATTCATCATTTATTTCATCATTGTAATCAATCATAGATGACATATCCATCTATAGGAATATGCATATACTATTATTATCATCAAAATTACTTTAAAGTTTTCACCAATACCTACTTCTACACATTTATGAACATATTCAACATCTTTTGATGTTACATTGACTTTATTTGTTGCATGTAACTAGCTACTAATTACAACCTGTTTATTGCCAACAACACTTACATTTAAGGATAGAATTTTATAATGTATTAATTCCTAACCTTCTTCATAGAATCAAGATATGTAGATCCTTGTTGTAGGCTTATGATTTACAAATAATCTCGCATTGAACTCATGCTAGCTTAATTGGATTTAAATAGCATATCAATGCAAGAGATTATGTTAGTTTGAAATCATTTGGAATATTTGAAAGGGAAAAAAACTTGAGGTTGAGGTCCATTATTCAATATCCATCTTTTCCTTTGATATTTCAAGAGTCTTGGACAAGAACGGGTCAACACCAAGTGCAAAATCATCTTCAAATGTAGCCACAAGGTCATTTAAGGTATGTTCTAGAAAAAATGATACCATTGATATGCCTTTTCATATAGTGACCTAACAAAGAACCCAACCAAATTTCTTCATAGTAAGATTGAAATCTCTCAATAAACTCTAAAAAATTAGTGACGTTTTCATACCATTCATGAATATTACATCTATCAAACATAGGCATTTGATTGTAGATCTTGGAATTTATATATTTACTCTTCTAATAAACCCAAGAGAGGTATAATTTCTTGTAAATTGTATCTAGGGGAATGATAGGGGTATAAGTGAACTAACAATAGGGTAAAAATTGGATTGCAATTCCTTGATATATTCTTCAGATTCTCTTTTCATTCTAGTGATCTCATGGATCTTTTTCTTACTCTCTTATATGGATATAAATATAAGCATGATTTTTCATATAATGTAGGGTTATATTAATAAAATGAATAAGAATCACTAACATACTCATGGACAACTAGTTAAATACACTTCCTAGGGTTATAATTTGAAGGAACACCCAAAGGGGTATAAAATTTGTAATAGTTTGGAATGTTTGGTCATATACCATGCAAGGTAGAAAAATAAGGTATACAAATAAAAAAAATTAACATGAAAGAAATCATGCCTCTAAAGAGAATAAGAAAACAATGAATAATTTGAATTATCAACCATTATAAATATGAGATGCGCTCCTTAAAAACTAAACAACAAGAAGGTACAATAGAAATAAACAATTATTTAGAAAATAGAGTTGTCACCTCTTGTAAAAGGAAATTATTAATAAAATATGACCTCCAAGGTAAATAAACAAATCTAGGTTTGACCACTAGTAGAGTATTCAATTCATTTCAGTCTAGCAACAATTTTTTTCCCCAACATCATTGCTACATGAAAGTTAATAGGTTATCAAACTTAACCAAATAAATGCATAGTAAACTATGATGGTAGAAAATTCTCTAAAATTAGTTATCCTGGTCTTTAAAATCAAATATTAATATCCTTGACCAAAAAAAATATTATTAGGTTCAAAAATTGTAGGTCCAAAATCCTAGAACTTCTTACTTCAAGGCCAAGGATATGTGATTAAGAAAGAAAATTAGGTTCATCAATATATTGTGGATGGTTAAAGACCTAATTTGAGAGTGGATAATTTCTCCTATGCTTTGGGCTCAACTTAAACCTAGGAGGGTATTCCCATAGGTATACCTCTATAGGTATTTAAATTATTTTTAATATAACATGAATATAACAAATAATAACTATACTAAAATGTACACTTGACCCCCATAATTGTCACTAAGTTAAGACCAACTAGATAAATATGACCTCTATATATTTGATAACACACCATGCACATGCACCTTTTGTTGGACTCAAGGGAACACTGAAAGGGGGGGTAAATCAATGTTCTACAAATTTTAACTTTTATTACTCTAAAACTTAAACCATTTTGTCATTACATTAAAAGAAAAATGCAATAATTCAAAGGATACATTCATAACACCATAACACAAGGATTTTTGCATGGAAACCCTATTAGGGGAAAAACCACGATGGAGGTTAATCCACAATTTGATCTGAGTATACTCAAATGAAGATTACAATAAGGGGAATGCACTTGGATTCAGGCACACTACCTAGAGCTCACTACTCAAAAGAAAAAATCTCACTAGCCAAAATTTCAAATTAAAACCATCTGAAGGTTGAACTGAGATAGTAGCATCTATTCATTCTAGGCTACAATTCCATTTAATCTCATAGATCATATTATGGATCCCTTTTCTGACTCTACACTTCGCTCTTCTTTGCTCTGCACTTTTCTACTCTTCGCATCACACATAGAAAAATTTGCACTATTACTCTATTGAATTTTGCACCATATTCTCATTCCACATATTCTCTATGTTCTCATTGTTCTTTATATATCAAAATGATAAAACTAATCTCATATATATCCGCTATCAAGGATTTGATCATTCATATGTCGGCTTCACAAAATATTAAGTACTTTGCAAATAACGGCTAGATCCTTAATTAAATCTTTATGTGCATCCTCCAAAGTTAGTTAAGACATAGATAGGACCCAAAAAAACATAATTGAGCATGAAAACATTTCATTAATTACTCTTTATACATCCACGATTACTATATTCGCCAAGTCGACCTTCAAGCATAGATAACCAATAGATTAGTACACCAAGTCTCCTAGATCGCATACCAGTGATTGCGCATAATTATTATTCTTGAATAAGGTATTACAAAAATCAACAAACCTTCCTCTGAGATCCATAACCCAAAATAATCATCCGATGAAGCGATTTGATCGATATCTTTGCCTTTAACCGAATGCCCTATTCATCACTTCGTTTTTCCGATGTAGAGAAAAGTTGTACTGTAGATTGGATTCATGACTTAGGTTTCCATCAATGACAACACTTACAAGCCATATTCCAACAATCTCCCCCTTTGGCATTGATGGCAACACTTAGTGAAAAATGACAATACTTACAAGACATATGCCAACAATCTCCTTTTACTACTCTTTCTCCCTTACACTTCAAAAACAAAACTCCCCCTAAGATTGATAAGACATTTTTCACTACACTCTCTCCCCCTTTGACATAAATGACAAAGCATTGGAGCCAAATACCAAAAATACAAAACATGTGTTCAAAATCTTCAAAACTTCAAAACATATATGTCAACAGTTTTTCTTCTTTGATCAAAACTTCAAAATTTTGAATCAGCTTTGAAAACAAGCAACTGCTAATTTAGAAAACTATCTTATGATTTTCCTTCATTTTTGGAAGGAAATTCTTCCAAGAATCTATTGTGATCCCAATGATAATAATCAAGTTGTTTTTCTTGGATGACTTATTGACAATTTCAGTTAGAGAGTCTGGAATTTTAATTGCTTCTTCTAGTCTTTCACCTTTTCTTAGAATCTCCGCCATCTGCTCCAATCTACATTCGGCTAGATCCTTCACCTTTAAAAAGGTGTCCACAAGTGTTTTCTTGGAGGATTGAACTTTAGTGTGTTCATATTGTAGCTCCTGAATTCTTTTTTTGACTGTGCCATCTTGATCTTTATACATGTCAAATCTTTTTCCAATCCTATTCATCTTTGTTTCAATCTGCTCCAATTTCTCTTTGTAATTACCAATAGCATGGAGCCAAAAAATGCAATAGTTGTATATTTTATTAGCTGAATTTATGCATTTCCTTAACTCATTCATTTTATTCTTCAGTTTGGTGAGTGATAGTCTAAACTTCTCCTTCAAATGAGAAATGATTTCACCTTCTTCTTTATCTTTATCCTTAGAGATCATTGTTTTTTTGTTGCTTTCAATCATTTCTTCAGCTAGAATTTTCTACAAACTTTCCAATTTTATCTTGCAGTGCTCAATATGAGCATTTAGTACACCCAAAATCAAATCTTGATCATATGATGGTCTAACAGACCATAACTTTGCAATCTTTTGCATTCCACCTTCTTCCTGAATTAGTTGTTGCAGCTTCTCCTTTGTGAGGTCATCTTCTTCCTCACTAGCTTTTTCTGGTTCATTTTTTTGTGGATCCTCAATTTCTTCATCAAATTCTTCATCTAGAATGTTCACAATTTCCTTTTCTTTTCCTTTTCCCTCAATTCTGGGAATCTTGGATTTCGAAGGGTTGTATTCAACAATTTCTTTTTCTCTTTTATGCTTTTTCTCCATGCTACCGGAAGAGGAACCAACTTCAATTGTTCTTTCCGAAAGGGAAATATTGACTAAACCACATTTTCCAAGCACATTCTTAAAGAAATTTTCAAATTATTGATCCCAATTAACCAAGCTCTTAGAATATGAGTATATTTGTCTGCACACCAGTTTGTTTTCTTTCCACACCATATTGTCAATTTTCGGAAAACAATTCAAGAAATACATTACCAAGCATATAATCAAAGTACCAAACCTGGAGGGGTAGCCTGTTTCTTTTGTTAGTTGCATGTTCTCCATTATTTGATCCTTTATCAACCCACACAAGTCAAATTTTTGACCTTCAATTATCATCTTGTGAGAAATGTAGACTGTACCAACCGAGGTTGCTCCTTCTCAGTTTCTAAAAAAGAATTTATATGAAATTCCATGCATAATGTACTTTGTAACAGGATTCTTGATTGCCACAATTATCATCACCCTCTGATCTCCAATTATTCTGGTTAGGGTTTCAACTTCTTTGTTCTGAATGGATTTCTTCCTTAGTACATCTCCAATTTTACATAATCCAGTAAAATTCTCAATCACTTCCTTTGAAATGATGTAGGGTTTGTCCAAAGTTAAAGTATCATCATGCAATCTTATCAAGATGAATTTAACAAATTATGTGTCTTCAAAGTATGAAAAATCATTCCAAATATCCAAATTCTCGTGTTTGGCTTCATTCAATTGCTTCAATTCATCGGGTAATAGAAAATTCCTCATGGACCTAATCTTGTCACAATTGCATTCATCCAAAATGATAGACCCTTTGATTTGTTCCATTTTTCCTTTTCGCACTTAGGTTTAACAACCGCACACCAAATTAAGTGAAGATTATGAAAACAATTGAAATACCTGATAGATTAAGATTAGTCATTGAATTTCATTCACTCCTTCAAAATTCTTCTACCGAGTTCTCTCCTTCTTTTCACCTTCGACGCAAAGTGATAAATGAGAGTTCCAACTTGTCTTTTATAGCATGCACATTTTTGATAAATGCATTTGCCCTAAGTTTTTTGGGTGCTCTATTTTCTCAAACAGCAACAGAAAAATTATTTTGTGGACCTGTGAATTCTCTGAATTTTCTTGCAAAATTTCTCCAAAACCTCTACACATCATTGATACACCTTTTTGGCACTCTTTGCATTCTGGTACCATCTACGAATAGGGGAGGAAATATTTTCTTTAAAAAAAAAACCCTTGGGCCCGTGGCTTGAAATCAATTACTAGAATAATTACCGAAAACAAGTTTTGGTTCAAAGCCACTACCATCATCAGATTCATTTTTCTACACCCATGTCTTCTTCATTTGATCTCTTATTTCATCCACAATCATTTTTCCTTTTTCTTTGTCATCTTTCTGTATATTTTTGTCTCTGTATACCAAACATCTCCTATCCACATTCTTGTTTCTACATAATTTGGCAATGTGACCATATTTATTAAAATTGTAGCACACAATACATCCTTGTCTAGGCCAATCATTCCATTGATTTCTTCTTGATCTGCATTGATTAGAAATATGTCCAAATCTTCCACATGTATAGCATTCAACATTCTTTCTATTGACAAAGTAGTTTAACATATTTCTAAAATCAACTGATTTGTGACCAAACTTTTTGCAATTGAAACACTAACCACTAAATGATGGATTGCTTGATTTCATCTTGCTTCTGCACTAATCGGCCATATGACCAAAATTGTTGCAAGAAAAATAGTATCCATTAAATTTTTGAGCATTAGGTTGTCTTACCGGATACTGTCCACCTTTGTTCATCTGATTTTCTTCCTTGAAACTTTTTTGTCCAAATCCAGAACTTTCTCCTTTCTCATATCCAAGGCCTCGCTTGTCTTTAGCATTATTTTGTCCTTGAGTCAGCTCATCAAGCTTAACAAAACTAATTTCAAACTTCTCCTTGTATTCATTTGCAGTAGTGAGTTCATTTCTGAGAATAATAAATTGTTTTCCAAGTTCTTCTTCATTATTTTTGGATTGTTGCAATTCACCTTCTAACTGAGTGAATTCTCCATTTAATTTTCCACATTCAACATTTTTCTCTTTTAGGGACTGAGAAAGGTTCTCCTCATTCTTCTTCCTTACTTCAATCTCTTTAGTCAAATTCATCACCATAGATTTCATTTCAAGTTTTAGAGTAGCATTATTTTTGGAAATATTTTCACATTCTTCGGTGATTTCTTTCAAAGTTTGATTCAGGTGAGAATCATCCATGTTTTCACTTTCTTTATGCTTAATCTTATCACAGAGATCCTTCCTCTTCACCCTGGATTTAACAATTTGACCCTTCAAAGACTGAATGAACTTTTCAGTATCCTTGATATTTGCTTTCAATTCCTAAACTTCTGCTTTAGACTGATCAAGGTCATCAAGTTCCACCAAAATTTGTTGTTGAAGACTACCAGAGTCCATTACATTCCAAGATCCACCTCAAGCTGCTAAAATTATTCAGAGGAACTAGAAGCTCTAATACCAATTGTTGGACTCAAGGGAACACTGAGAGGGGGGGTGAATCAGTTTTCTACAAATCTTAACTTTAATTACTCTGAAACGTAAACCATTATGTCATTACATTAAAAGAAACATGCACGTATTCAAAGCAGACATTCATAACACCATAACACAAGTATTGTTGCATGTAAACCTTGTTAGGGGAAAAATCACGGTGGAGGTTAATCCACAATTTAATCTCAGTATACTCAAATGAAGATTACAATAAAGGGAATGCACTTGCATTCAGGCACACTACCTAGAGCTCACTGCTCAAAATAAAAAGGCTCACTGCCCAAAAGTTCAGATTAAAACCATCTAAAGTTTGAACTGAGATAGTAGCATCTATTCATGCCAAGTTACAATTTCGGTGAAGCTCATAGATCAGATTATGGATCCCTTTTCTAACTCTGCACTTTGCTCTTCTCTTCTCTACACTTTTATGCTCTTCGCATCACACATTGACAAATTTGTACTATTACTCTGTTGAATTTGGCACCATATTCACATTCCACATATTTGCTATGTTCTCACTATTCTCTATATATCAAAATGATAAAACTGATCTCATATATATATATCTTCTATCAAGGTTTTGATCATTCATATGTCAGTTTCACAAAATATTAAGTACTTTGCAAATAATGGCTAGATCCTTAGTTTAATACATAGAGAGGACCCAAACAAACATAATCGAGCATAAAAACATTTAATTAATTACTCCTTATACATCTATGATTACTATATTCGCCAAGTCAGCCTTCAAGCACAAATAACCAACAGATTAGTATACTAAGTCTCCTAGATCGCATACCAGTGCATTAGTATTCTTCTCGAATAAGGTATTAAAAACATCAACAAACCTTCCTCTGAGATCCATAACCCAAAATAATCATCTAGTGAAGCAATTTGATCGATATCTTTGCCTTTAACTAGATGCCCTGTTCATCACTTTGTTCTACTAGTGTAGACCAAATTTGCATTGTAGATCAGATGCATGACTTAGGTTGCCATCAATGACAACACTTACAATCCATATGCCAACACCTATAAATATCAACTTCATTATATCCCTAAAGACTATTTCATTTATTATTACATACATAATGACAAGGTGTATACATGCTAGAATTGGATCTCTAATGATTGAATAGTTTTAGTTTTCTTAAAATAGTTCCTTTTCTTATATTATTGAACTATTAAAAACATACATAAAATCTAATCTAAACTTAATCTATTGCTACAACTTACTAGAATGAAAGTGATGTGGTGATAGAATAATTGACTCCCCACTAATGTGAACCAATTCCTACTCCATTAGATAATAGAGTCATGAACAACAAAGATGAAGGTGATAAATCTTGTAAAGTATCAACAAAACCAAATTTGTGTTTATATGTAATCATACATTTACATTTCATGCAACAAACATACTTAATAATCCATAACTATTTTTATAAAGACCTACATGGAAAAAAATAATGACCATTATGCAATATTTAAAATACATGGATTTTTTCACACATACATCAAACCCTAGTTCCATTCATGCTAAAAAATGTGCCAAGAGAAAATACATAATTAAATTGGGTAAAAGTACAAAGTTGTGTCACACTTTTGGCCAACTTATCAACACAAGTGAATTTAAGTATTTCTAACTAGAAATCAATTTTGGTTAAACATATGATCTATTACAATTCATTCTACCTAAGTTAGATATTTCCAAAACCTTTCCAACTAAAAACATTGGCTAAATGCATATGTAGCACCACTTTCAGACTAATTTACCAAAAAAATAAGATTATTTGAAAAACTTGATGTTTCAACAACTCATACTCAATGGAAGTGTACTTGAAGCCTCCTACTACTTTAAAGAGTGGTAAGAAAGGAAAAGGGCCCACAACCCCTATCTTCATGGATTATAAAATTGGTAGTGAAGAGGTGGCTATTGGTAAGTCCCTCGAAGGCAAAACTGGGAAGGATGAGTCCCCTACCTTGAAGAAAGGGAAGAAATTTGTTGATGGGATAAGATTGGGAAGCCCCCTTTGTCTAGTTCTAAGAGGAAGATGGGTTCAAAGGGTGGGAGAGCCTAGAAGAAGGCCAAACAGAACAATATCCCTGACCATGAGGAGTCTATAAGTATTGGTGTTGAGTGACCTCTAAATGATGTTGGTGGGCAGGACAATATGGTTTTGCAAGAATAGGGTTTGAAGGTGAAGAATAAAGGGAGGAGTGTTGCTAAAGTAATTGAAAGCTCCCTTCACAAGCTTAAGACACTGGTTGCTGGCCAAAAAGGGAAGGATATTATTGAAAGTGAAAACTTGAGCAGGTTTTCCCAAAAGGATGGGGTAGATGTTAGGGTTGTCTTCAACTTCAATAGGGAGGATTTACCTAACGTGTTGGGGTTGGTGAAAGAGGGATCTATTACTCTATTTAGGCTATTTAAGTGGGCTTTCCATGAATTGAATCTCACAAATGTGAAGTTCCATGGAGTGGTTAGTAAAGCTAGGCAATCTTCTAATCCTTCAAAGCCTTCTTTGTAGGTTCAAATCAATCAGCTTTTTGATGCATTAAAAATTGTTATAGATGAGATGTTGAAGCTGAAACAAGTTCTTAAAATGAGGATGGTGGCCCTTAAAGATAAATTGGAATGGGCTTACCTAAAATTGGACAAGGTTGTGGATGTTATCAAGTCTGTTGTGAGAAATGAAGCTAAGGGTCTGACCATCCTTAATGAGAAGGTGAGGCAATGGATGGAGGAAGTGTCGAGTGGTAAGGATGTTTTTGGTAATGTTGTTGGTTTGCCTAGTGTTTTGATTAAAGAGGTAAGTGATAAGGGTCCCTATACTAGGACCCATAATAAAACTAATCTAAATGTTGGGATTCCTACTAAGGAGATCACTAAGGTGATGGAAGTGCATCAAAATATTATCGACGGTAATATGGAGGCAACTGATATTTTAAAGAATTTTTAGTCATTATTTTGCTCCTCTTTTTGGCAATTATTTTTCTTTTGGTTTGCTACTTGTTGGTTGATTGTCGATCTTTATGTTTTTCTTTTGAAGCAACGTTCTTTTTTGTAAAGGGTTTTGAGGCCCCTTCAAAACCTATTTTACCTCTAATCAAAAACAACTTATACTCATGTAAATAACTTCATGTTTAAATGTAAAAATACCTTTTTGTCGATCCATAAGTCTATTTTCAAAAAATATATATTTTAAAATTTAATAATTATTTTTATTTTTATTTTTATTTTTTACTAAAAGTAGGTTATCAGTTAAAAGAGGTAATCTTTTAAAGTAGGTATCTACAATATTGCCATACTTGTATGTTGATACCTATATTTAAAAATAGATAAGCTAGGGCATAGTAATAATTGAAGACCCATCAAATGTGATTGTACCCCACTGATTACAAATTCTAAGCCTCGAAAAAATTACAAACCTACAAAATACATTTTCATCTTTTCAAAGACCCCCCATTTACTGAATTTTCACCCTACCCTTCTAATCCCTCTTCTAATTGAAGACCCCTCTCAAAAAAATTTCTACTTCAAATAGGGGCTCTGAGTGGATTGGAGTGAGACACTTGTCATGATGTAGCCACCAAAGAAGAATTCACCTGAGTTGTGTTATAAGCCTGATTTGGAGCACTTTGAGCGTGATTTTTTCCTTGAACTAGTGGGTTGACTCCAAGCTAAAGGTCCAATAGAACACCATTGTTTGGAAGAGGCGGGATGAATGCAATGAGATAAGCTAGGGCATATACTTCTCTTTGATTTCCAATTCCATCACAGAAACAAATATGCCTTTGGTGTTTCCTCAAGGCACGTAACAGGATATTTTCATTATTAAACTGGCACTCATACTTGAGTAAATAACTTCATTTTTCAATGTAAAAATACCTTTTTGTAGATCCATAAGTCTAATTTTCAAAAAATGTATATTTTAAAATTTAATAATTATTTGTATTTTTATTTTTATTTTTTACTAAAAGTAGGTTATCAGTTAAAAGAGGTAATCTTTTAAAGAGGTATTTTTTTATTTTATTTTTATAGTTTATCAATTAAAGTAGATTATGAGTTACTAAAATTTAATAATTATTATTTTGCTTTAGACCAGTTAAAAGAAATTCCGCAGTTATTTGATCTTTTTCAACAAGATGCAAAGAGGTAATCTTGTATTCGAAGGCAATTATCATTATCGTCAAAGTTATGAAGCAAAGCCACTATGGATAACATTTTCCAGCTCATCTTTGTGTTGGAATAATGGCATGAGACGTGAGGTCTTTTCGAGGAAATAATTGTTCATTAAGCCTCTTAGTTATATGTAGCAATTCAAAGGATGATTCGCATCAGCCATTGAGGACTACTCTTATCACTTGATGATGTGATCATGTCCGATAATATCCATTTATTCCATGATAAGCTACATCAGTCTTTTCAAATTAGTTGCCAAAAATATTTTATATTTTTAGTGTACCTATAAATGATGTTTTCTAGTGCGATATCAGCCATTTTGGATTTGGGAATTTGTCTAGCACGAGTCAGAATTTAAAGAGGTACTCAGAGGAATTAAATTCTCAGCCTTTTGCATCCTTTCTCATTATGAATATGCACTTCATTTAGATAGAACTTGGTATTAAAAATGCATTTGAAGGAATTCATTTTCACAGTTCAAAGCATTAGCAAGAAGGTAGTGTAAGGCAATAGAAGTCTAATGTTTTAAGAGTTGGAACTTCACCACCCAAATTCATGCTTAATGGATTTTCGTCCTTGGAATACGAGGGTTTCACTACCAGTTAGACTATGGGAGAGACTGATGGAAGATTATCTCACTCGAGATGTCCTTAGAAAAATGTTCAACATAGATAATGCAAGAGTTGAAGATGGCATTTGTATCATTGTGGGACTTGAAATCACCAGTTCACGAGTGTTTCATATTATTTTCCCCTCATAGGTGATTTTCATATTTTTATCAAATGCTCTTGATCTAATTCAATCTTTGGTCGAATTGGAGGAATTGGCTAGGAAATATATCAAAATTCAATTTATTTTGGATAATGCAATTCTCTATGCGGTTCAAAACTATAATTTCTTTTTTGAGGAAGGGTTTATTGGAGGATTGTTTCTGAGGGTTTTTGTGCAAAAAATATAGTTCTTTGAAGAACTGTTCGACACAATTAGACAGGATTTTCAGTTTGATAATGAAAATATTCTATTGTGTGCCTTGAGGAAACACTAGAGGCATACTTGTTATGTGATGGAATTGGAAATCAAAGAGAAGTACTATGCCCTAGCTTATCTTTGTGTGTTCATCTCACCTCCTCCAAACAATGGTTTTTTGTTGGACCTTCAGCTTGGATTCAACTCGCTAGTTCGAGGAAAAAATCACACTCAAAGTGCTCCAAATTGGGCATATAACAGATCTTAGGTGAATTCTTCTTTGGTGGTTGCATCACGACAATTGTCTCACTCCAATCCACTCAGATCCCTTGTTCGAAGCGGAAGAATTTTTGAGAGAGGTCTTCAATTAGCAGAGGGATTAGAAGGGTAGGGTGAAAATTTGGTAAATGGGGGGTCTTTGAAAAGATTAAAATGTATTTAGTAGGTTTCTAATTTTTTCGGGGCTTAGAATTTGTAATCAGTGGGGTACAACTACATTTTATGGGTATTCTTTTTTGGAAACCTTCATACAATAGGTTAGTATAAGTTTGGGGAAGGTGTTTTGGGTTCTCAGTGCTAAATTTTGTGTTATCAGCATGCTTTAAAATCTTCAGAATTGTACAAAATCGAGAAAAATTGTAGTTTAATTTCAGGCTATAACTGGAGGATTTCTTATTGGTTCTTTCCTGCTAGTATGCCTGCTTGAACCAGTTTTTGTAATTACCTATTTATTTAATATAATATTATAAGTAGCTCGCCATTTTTTGCTTTAAAAAAAAAGTAGGTTATTAGCATAAAATATTAGGTTGATTACCATGTCAAGAAAAAATACCAAAACTTATTAAAAAAATTAAAAAATATGATACACTAGATAAAAGAATCTATATCAAGATGGTATAACTTTTTTTCTATTTTAGATAAATAGTTAATATGGAATTTGACATCAAATGGAAATAGCTATGTTTTAATACAAACATTTTAATATTTATTTAAAATATATATTTATCAAAATTAGAAGAAAAAAATCCATGCACTAAAGTTTAAAGTTATAAATACACATAAAAAATTGAAGGAAAAAAAAAAAAATTTAATATATAAATATTGAAGTCTCATGCAACTTCATTTTTCAACAAATTATCAGCAACTAAATAATAGTATCAATTTATAAAAACTATATTTAAATCATTTTTTATTTTTTTTCAAAAACATACAAATATAAAATATACATTTTATTAGTTTACATCATTTCAAAATTCAAAACATATATGTCACTTTTTAGTGAATCAAGTCTAAAAGTTAGATCTATGTTGGTTATTTTATTTATAAAAGTGTGACGCGATTTTGTACTTTTACCCAAGTATAATATTTCCTTGAGTCTTGGAAAATAACCGTGGATACATATTATTACAAATATTTATATTATAAAAAAAATCCTACATTATTAGAAATAATGTACTTTAATTTATAGTTTAAACATACAATGTTTGATGCCCTAAATACACTATAGACTTTACCAAATCCAAAAATTGGCTCAATGACCCCCTTCCTATGAAGAACCAACTAGTATATGCAGATCCCTCATTTTGGTACCCAACTCATAGATAGGATCCTTGGGATGATAAAACCTTGGAATATGTGAGAAATCAAATCATCCCCTATTGATAGTCATCCATGGCACATGATCAATGTTTTAAATAGCATGAAAACCATAGGAAAATAAGTTAAAATATCATAGGAAGCAAGGAGGAAAATCATTCAAACTTTCAAATCACTTTTACCGTAATTATGTCTCGTGATATAGAGTGATATGGCTTGAGAGAAGCTAATAAATATAGTTTGGATGTCACCATGGGATGGTGTAAAGAAAAAAATATAAAAAACTTGTCGCTATATAAATTGGGGCATGGGCCATGCTATCCATTATTCCCATGAAATATACACCATTTTAAATAATAAATGGCTTGTGAGTGCTTAGAAATCACTTCTAATAGTTGTAGGGCCTTACCAACCCCATTTATGGAATTCTAGGTCATCCAAGGGTATAGGTGAGAATGATAGAGAAAAAACATTAGATTTTCAAGCTATTAGGATTCAAGGGTAACCCATACTTCATTCATAACATTAAGGCATGTTGGAAGTTTGGAAGTTTGTCATTGTTGATGTAGCTTGGAAACATGAGCATGAAGTGTACATACATCGGTTGATTCATCTGGCCCAGTTTTGTCATTGATGTCAACATTGTTGGGAAGCATTTTTGGCATCATTTGTACAAATTCTAACTATACCGGAAGGCTAATCTACAATAAATTTGGCTATGTATTCTCTACTAATGGTGTTGTGGTTTAGTGTGTTATTTTTTGGGTTTGTACTTCACTGCGAGAAGAGGTATAACTCTACACTTTTAACCATATCATTATGGCTAGCTCATATAGCTATATTCAAGATCTCAAGAATCTCTATGAAGAGTATTGGAAGAGATCAATGATAGAGTTCAACTCTATATATCACTATCATCTCTCTATTCAATATACTAGCATGGGAGATTTTATATTTTCTTAAGAATATTTTTTTTATGCTAAGGTTCTAAAGTTAGTCTCACTGATGGCGCAATGAGAAATTCAAGAAACATTGAATCTGGAAGGTGCGTATTTTGGGAAGCGTGTGTATGATTGGAAGTTTTGGTGATTAGGTCATATTCCTAACTGACCTAATACATGATATGTGTTGAGAAGATTAAATATACATTGCAAATGTTAGTTGGATCTATTTTGGGTCCATGTTGACTTAAAATTAAGTGTTTCACATTTTTCTTGGGCATGAAGATGATTTTAAATCTTGTGTGGTGCCGACAAAATCTATTTTGGATTTTTTTTTTACATCTAATTACGTCAACCTAATTGATGTGTGCGGATGTATTTGGGTATATATATGAGATATTTTGGAATTGAAAAGTGTTGATGAATGAGAAAATATGACATGTCAGATGCAAGTGGTGTTATATTATGCAGTCATATGAATTCAGTGGTAAGGAGTTAAGAATCGGAGAAGAGTTGTTGAGTGACTGCTAAGCAGAGCAATACTTCATATTTAGAACTTCAAAGGAACTAAAATACAACACAAGAAAGGTGTCCTTTATATCAGTTCATACTTTGGAAGTGAGCCATTTTTGTATTTACTTAACCCTAGCTATGAACCTTATAAGGACAGTGTGTCCTAGCAGTGAGCCCCTGTAATATAATATATTGCGAGCTAATCCTCACCATGGTTTTTCCCATTTTGGGTTTTCCATGTGAAAATCTTGGTGTTAATGTGTTTCATGGATTTTTTGATGATTCATTCTTTTATTTCTTATTTTAGTTAATATGGTTTGGTGATTGAATATGTTGTGTTCAAAAATCTATAGAATATCGATTCACCCCCTCTTAGTATTATGAATGTTCAACAATTGGTATCAAAGCTTGGTTCCTTCAGAAAATCCTAACAGCTTGATGAAGATCTTGGAAGTTTGAACACATGGAAAACAAGAAGTTTCTTATTCCTCCAAAAGAAATTTATGTAATTGAATATGTAGAAGATGATTGCATTTTTGATAAAGAATAATAGAAAACTACTCTTGAGGATCTTGACAAAGTTGAAACTAAAAACAAAAGCTTGAAGGAAATCCTAGGAAAAGAAAATGAATGCATAAAAAAATTGAGAGAACAAATCAAGAAGTTCAAAGAAAGATATAGGGAAGTCAATATATAGTTGAAGCAAGCAAATGAAGAGATCATCGGACTAAAATTACAAATGGAAGAAAAGAAGAGGATTGAGGAATTTTTGGTACAAAAAAAGACTGAAGAGTGCTCTAGACTTGAACAAGAAGTGGTAAATCTTATATATGATCTGGAAAAGGAAATAATGCATGAGGGGAAATTCAAAATAAGTACTAAAATGATTGATGAATTGATTGCAATATAGAAAGCCACTAAAGATAAATGTGGTTTGGTACTTGAAGAAGGACAAAGTTCAAAGGTAAATCAAACACCTACCAAGGTTGACAATCAAAAGGAAACTCAAGGCAATAAGAGACAATTAAAAAATCAAAGAAGCAATGCTAGAAGACCTTCTATTAGACAACCAAATGCTTAAAGGTACCCATCTTTCAATGGTATTTATTTTTCATGCAATAAATATGGACACAAAGCAATAGAATGTAGGAGTGGAATGAATCAGAATGTTGGATTCTTCTTTGGACAATGTTTTGCATGCAAGAAATTTGGACATAGAAGTACTGAGTGTAGAAGAAATTTTTTGAATAGATATAATACAAGGAGAATGTTTCAATCTTTCAATGGCTATTGTTATACATGCAATGTATTTGGACATAAGGCTATCTAGTGCAGATCAAGAATGAATAGAAGTCAATTTGATCAGAAAAATTTTGTGTGCTACTTTTGCAACCAACCTGGAGATATTTTAAGAGTTTGCAAAAGAAAAAATAGAAGACAGTCTAATCTGGTAAATGGGAATGAATTTATGAATAAATTTGATCCTACTAAGGTTAATAAGGAAATGGAAAAGATATGGAGAAATAAATATGATTCTAAGAACAAAAATGAATCAGGAACTTCAAATGCATCTGTACCTACCTTGATATAGATAATTCCTCTGAAAATCGAGCCCATACCAAGGCTTAGGGGGAGCAATAACAATAAATTCTAATAGCCCCCTGAAATATAAGGTGTCAAGTCATTGCACGAAGATATGTCTTGGAAAAGGAATTTTTGAACCTATAGAAGGTAGTTGCAGAAGGAAATATTATGATGCGCAAGTTTGTAGAGCATCTGTAGATTAATTGTGGATAAAATATTTCAAAGTTTGATATCTTTTTTTGAAGCATTTATTACTAACACGTTTATTGATACGAGTCAAATCATGGAGTTAAAAACATATTTGAGACACTAGTAGAATTTAGAAAATATATGAGTAGGTAACTAAAAATTCTAGTCACGACAACTAAAAATGACTAAATTCTACTCATTTTTTGCAACTTAGCTATAAATCAATAAATAAATGACTAATCTAGTCGTTGACTAAAAAATTATTTAGTCACAAAAATAAAAATGTCTAAATAGTTAGTCGCCAAATCCTATGTGGACAAAATTTTTTTTAAAAATCATCCAATTATTGGTGTGATGTATTCATGCATGTGATGTATTGGCATGATTATTTATGTTCATTGCAGATTCATTTGTCTCGCTTGGCCTCACTTCATCTGTTCATTGTAGACCTCACTTCATTCGTTAGCCTGGCATGAGGCATTTTGATCAGTTATACCAGCTACTCACATGGGCAATAAGGATTCAGAGAGGACTTGGAGACTTATAAAAAGGAAAGCAAGGGCAAGGAATTTGGAGTTTTCTACAATGACTTTGAATTCACCAAGGCCCTCTATAGTGAAATCTGATTTGAGGATGCCCTCTGTAGTGAATTTAGAGGTAATTTTAAACCCTCATTACATCAAACACAAATTTAAAACACTCATTACAATCTACTACTCTTAATAATGTTCTATTGCTCTTAATAATTTTCTTTTACAATCTTGCCACTATTCTGCTTCATAATGTGCTCAAGCTAAATATAATAAAATTTGGGTGTTAGTACCAAATTAGAATTTCCCAAAATATTATTGATACATTTTCACTGCAAGTGCAAAATATCCTTGTGTAAAGAGTAAACATGTGCTAGATTTACCCACACATCAAGGATCTAAACAAAGATGTTTCATGTTGTAGCTTCTTGTAGCTATGTAAAAAAAGCATTTGCAATATCAAATTGACCCCTTTCAGCTAGCATAATGGCTACCTCATTTGTAGCATAAACATTTCCTGGTCTATTTGCCCACACTTTACAATATAGTTCTCTAGTCTTCTCGATATTTTGTGCCTCCACCTTTAGATCCCTCCTCTCATTGCGTAAAGTTGTAAAATAATTCCAATTTCCAAGTGAAATTTCAACATAAGAATTCTTTGCATCTTATTCACTTTGTGCAACTTTAATTGTTTCTTTTCTTTAAGCCAGTCATCTCTTTCCAATTCCATTTTTCAATAGAAAAAGCATTTGATGAGTTTTTATCCACCTTAAGTGCATCCCCAAGCAATCCTAGGCTTAGTTGGATCTCATTCTAAGCTTGAGCCATGGCTGCAAGACATAGATATGTATCCACATAATCAGGAAACTTGAACAATATTACCTGTATAAAATATTTTCTTTTTCAGTATCATGTAGTTGTTCAAAAAACCTAGCAAGATTAAATTGTGTTGTGACTTTATCCCGTGGTAACTCAAGTGAAACACCACCTTCTTCTAGTCGATGGAAGAATTTCATATCATTAAAAAGCAAAGGAAAAAATGTAGAATTAGCACTGGGGATTTTATTTATAAATTCAACCCAAATGTCATTTCCTAATGCCTCCATAAAATTTTGTTGAGCCAACTCTAGTTCATCACACTCAAAATGAAGAACCCCAATATTTTTTAACAATTGAATGGGTACTTCCTCTCTGCTCTTCTTCTATGTGAGTTTCCTTTCTTAAAATTTCAAATGCCTTCTCTACCAACCCTTGTCGAGCGTATATATGGCCTACAGCTTTTAAGCTCTCATAGTTCTCAAGGTGGACCTCCAAAACCTTTTCAAAATTTAAGAGAGAAATCTTAAGATCTCCTAGCTTCAATTGAACCTATCCACAAAATCTTGTGGCCTCTGGCTTTTATTGACTTATGTCATGTAGTAGCGGCCCATGGTTTCATAATCACCTTTATTATGATAAGATCTTACAAGATTATAATATGAATGAGATTTCATGAGAGGGTGGTTATTTGAAACAAGGGTTATCTCAATCAACTATTCCACAAGAAAATGTTGCCCTGCAATGAAGAAAAAATGGTTTGCTAAATGATTCAATTCCATTGCAGAGTATGAGTATAATTCAAAGGATCTACACATCTTTTACATTCCTTCATGAACACTACCTTTTTCATTAACTGTGAGAATCCTACAAGTAAAAATGTACAAAACTGATCACATATATTTATGTAGAGGTGGAACATCATTTCCTAATAGCTCCATAAAAGTTTGTTGAGCCAAATCTAGTTTATCATGCTCAAAATGAAGAACCCCAATTTTGTTTAAC
This sequence comes from Sequoiadendron giganteum, assembly GCA_007115665.2. Taxonomy (NCBI): domain Eukaryota; kingdom Viridiplantae; phylum Streptophyta; class Pinopsida; order Cupressales; family Cupressaceae; genus Sequoiadendron; species Sequoiadendron giganteum. Next base: position 443,919,640 of record CM021108.1, on the reverse strand, counting down.
AATTGAATGGGAACTTCTTCTCTTCTCTTCTTCACAAGAGACTTTGGCATCTTAAGATAATCTAAGATTGCACTGGGGTCTAATGATATTAACAAATCACCCATATTTATAAATGCATAGGAATCATGTGGATCTATGTGTGTTTCCTTTTTTAAAATTTCCAAAGCCTTCTTTGCCTGCCCTTGCTAACCATATATATGGCCTATAGCTTTTAAGCTCTTAGAGTTCTCAAGGTGGACCTCTAAAACCTTTTTAAAATTTGAGAACTCTTAAGATCTCCCAACTTCAATTGAGCCTATCCACAAAATCATGTTCCCTCTGGCTTTCCTTGACTGGTATCATGTAGTAGTAGCGAGTGGTGTCATAATCACAAAGATCAATGTGGATGTCTAGCACAGATAGAGCACGATCTAGAAACATCCACGAACACCATAGGAACATATGAAACAACTCAGATTGCTAGAATCACATTATCTTCTTCCAAGAACACCAGCTTCAGTAACAAAATAACTGTCGGAACACAGAAACTCATAGCTTTCTCAAATATTCATGCGCACCTCTAAAAATTTCGATGGATAAACTACATAGGCTTTAAAACAAACCCTTTAATTCCCAACTTCTCATTGTCAACATGTTGAACTTTCCATCATACTGATCTTCATTGCTTCACAAATAACCTGCAACTTATTTTATTACAATTTTCTCAATATCCTCGACATATACAGTCTTAAAGACATTAATGTTAATAGTGCTGACATCTATGACAACCACATATCAGCAACACAACCACAACATCCAATAGGACATTCAAAACCTTTTAAAAATTTGAGAGAGAACTCTTAAGATATCCTAGCTTCAATTGAAACTATCCCCAAAATCCTATGGTGTATGGATTTCCTTGACTGATGTCATGTAGTAGTGGCCAATGGTGTCATAATCACCTTTACTATGATAAGATCATGAAATATTATAATATGAATGAGAGGGTGGTCAGTTGAAACAAGAGTTGTCTTAGTCAACTGTTCCACAAGAAAATATTACCTTGTAGTGAAGAAAAATGGTTTTCTAAATGATTCAATCCCATTGCAAAGTATGGCTATAAGTCAAAGGCTCTATGCATATTTTCCATTCCTTCATGAACACTACCTTTTTCACTAACTATGAGAATCTTACAAGTAAAAAATGCAAAAAATTGACCACAAAGTTTAATGTAGAGGCAGAACATCATTTCATAATACCTCCATAAAAATCATTGAGCCAACTCTAGTTCATCATTCTCAAAATAAAGAACCCCAATTTTTTTAACAATTGAATGGATACTTCTTCTCTACTCTTCTTCAGAAGAGAATTTGAAATCTTAAGAGAATCTAAGGTTGTATTGGGGTCTGAAGATATTAATAACTCACCCATTTTGATAAATGCATGGGCATCAGGTGGATCTATGCAAATTGTTTTTCTTAAAATTTCCAAAGCCTTCTTTTCCAACCCTTGTTGAGCATATATATGGCCTACTACTTATACTATCTCATTGTTCTCAGGGTGGACCTCCAAAATCTTTTCAAAATTTGAGAGAGAACTCTTAAGATCTCCCAGCTTCAATTGAACCTATCCATAAAATCTTGTGGCCTCTAGCTTTCCTTGACTGATGTCATGTAGTAGTGGCTAGTGGTGTCATAATCACCTTTACTTTGATAAGATTGTGCAAGATTATAATATGAATGAGATTTCATGAGAGGGTGTTCAGTTGAAACAAGAGTTATCTCACTCAACTATTCCACAATAAAATGTTACCCTATAGTGAAGAAAAACTGGTTTGCTAAATGATTCAATGCCATTGCAGAGTACGGGTATAATTCAAAGGCTCTATGCATATTTTCCATTTCGTCATGAACACTACCTTCTTCACTAAATATGAGAATCCAATAAGTAAAAAATACACAAAATTGACCACAGAGTTTTATGTAGAGACATAACATCATTTCCTAATGCCTCCATAAAATTTTGTTGATCCAACTCTAGTTCATCATGCTCAAAATGAAGAACCCCAATGTTGTTTAAAAATTGAATAGGTTATTCTTCTTTGCTCTTCTTCAGAAGATAATTTGGTGTCTTAAGATAATCTAAGGCTACAGTGGGTTCTGATGATATTAATAACTCACCCATCTTGATAAATGCATGGGCATCAGGTGGATCTATGTGAGTTGTCCTTCTTAAAATTTCCAAATCCTTTTCTGCCAACCCTTGTTAATCATATATATGGCCTACAACTTTTAATCTCTCACAGTTGTTAGGGTGGACCTATTGGCAACATAAGGGAAGACAACTAAGAGGGGGAGTGAATCAATTGTCAAAGAATTTCAAACTTATTAACTTTGTTAACCCTTATTCTCAGATCTAATTAATGACCATTAAAGCATAAATCAACAACACATCATAAATACAGATAACACCAAGATTTTTGTGTGGAAACCTTGTTAGGGGAAAAACCATGGTGGAGGTTAATCTACAAGTTTATACTTTGTTAAAATTATAAGAATAATAAATGGGAATGCACATGCATTTAGGCACACTGCCTAGAGCTCACTGCTCAGATACAAGAGGCTTACTACCCAAGGGAAGACTCACTATCTTACATAAATTTTCATATTAAATCCATCTGAAGATTTTGAATTGAGAAAGTAGCATCTGCTAATGCCTGATTACATTTCTAATTATGCACATGAACGCTTCTTCACTTTTCTTTAATCTTCTTCACACTCTGATTTTCCTTTGAATGATCTGATCTTTATTCACACATAGAACTTACACACTTCACATCATTCATTACACAAATGAGATAAGAAATCGCTCATATATATCTACAACAAGTAATTACATTGCATCATGTTGGCTTCAACCAAATAATAAAATGAAATAAATATTATTAATACGAATCTACCAAGGTCAACCACAACATAGTAGAGACCCAAAACAATATCCTCGAACACAAAACACCTTCAAATATTTTTCCTCAAAGATCCACAACACACTATAATCACCATGTCGGCCATGAACATGAAAAACATGAACATGCAAGAGAAAATCATGGATCATGAGCACAACGATCAATGTGGATGTGCAACATAGATAGATAATGATCTAGAAACATCCACGAACACCATAAGAACATACACAACAACTCAAATTACCAGAATCACATTATCTTCTTCCAGGAACACCAGCTTCAGTAACAGAATAACTGTCAGAACACAGAAACCCATAGCTTGCTCAAATCTACATGCACACCTCTAAAACTTTTGGTGGATAAACTAATAGGCTTGAAAACAAACCCTTTAATCCACAACTTCTCACCATTAACATACTAAACTTTCCATCATGCTGATCTTCACTGCTTCACAGACAACCTGCAACTTGTTTTATTACAATTTTCTCACTATCCTCAACATATACAGTCCTAAAGACATTAATGCTAGTAGTGTTGACATCAATGACAACCACATATCAGCAACACAACCACAACATCAAACAATCTCCCCCTTTGGCATTGATGGAAACACATGATGTGAAAAACACCATCAACGTAACTAACTTCAGCACTTACTCCCCCTTAGGTTCTGACTCTTCTCTCATGACTTCTTCCTCCAAATTTTCACATTTCTCTTCTCTTCCTTGATTCATCAAGATTTTTTCACATGACTATTCTCTCCCTTTTACATCAATGACAAAGATACACAATCTCTAAACCACATATCTAAATCATCTAACTACTCCCCCTGAGTATCAGCCACCACAACATCAATCTAAATCAAGATATGACTATGAAATTCTCAGACTAATGCAATGGCTTGCATATTAGTTATGATTATGATGGGTAATCACCCCTAACTTCCCTCTAAGATACTCAAAACTATCCTTAGGCAATGGCTTAGTAAAGATGTCTGCAATCTATTGCATAGTAGGCACATACTCCAGCCTGACTTCCTTATCACTCACCTTATCTCTCAAAAAGTGATATTTGCTAGATATATGCTTGGTCTTTGAATGCAGCACCGGATTCTTAGAAATTTTAATTGCACTTGAATTATCACATAATATAGCAATAGGTTCATCATACACAACTCTGATATCTTTCAACATCTACTTCATCCACAATACTTGAGTACAATTATTAGCAACAACAATATATTATACCTTTGTAGTAGACAAAGAAATGGTATTCAGGTTTTTACTTAACCATGAAATCGGCTTCTTTCCCAAGAAAAATGTGCCACCACTAGTACTTTTCATGGCATTCACATCTCTTGCCCAATGAGCATCAATAAAGGCACTTAAAGTAAGATCATCATCTTTAGGATACCACAAGCCAAAATCAATTATTCCCTTCAAGTATCTAAAAATTCTTTGTATACCAGTCACATGAGATTCCTTAGAATTGATTTGAAATCTTGCAACAATACATACAACATTCATGATATTAGGTCTAGTTTGAGTTAAATAAAGAAATCCACCAATCATTGATTTGTAGCTAGTCTAATTTACCTTCAGAGAATCATCATGTGTTGTCAACCTACATCCAATCACCATGGGTGTACCAAATGGCTTTGAAAATTCCATACCAAACTTCTTTATCAATTCTTTCACATACTTGCACTGAGATATAAAAATGCCTTTATCTAACTGAGTAATTTGCAATCCCAAAAATAATTTCATCTCTCCAATCATTGACATCTCAAACTCATTTTTCATCTCATTAGAAAAATTTATGCACAAACCATCATCTCCTCCAAAAATGATATCATCAACAAAAACTTCCACGAATAAATATTTATCATCATCAATCTTGAAATACATATTACTATCAGCAATACCTTTTTTAAATCCAAGCTTCAACAAATACTTGTCCAATCTGGCATACCAAGCTCTGGGGGCTTGCTTGAGTTCATACAATTCTTTCTTTAACTGACACACCATATCTCCCTGATCGGTCAATTGAAATCCATCAAGTTGCTAAATGTACACTTATTCTTCCAATTCACCATTTAGAAATGTTGACTTGACATCCATCTGATAAACCTTATAGTTTTTATAAGCAGCATAAGCAAGAAAAATCTCATAGTTTTAATTCTAGCAACAGGGGAAAAATTCTCTTCAAATTCAATTCCTTCCATCTGAGAACATCCTTTACATACTAGTCTTGCTTTGTTTTTGATAACTTCACCTTTCTCACTCAATTTATTTCTAAAGACCCATTTAGTTCCAATTACATTTTTATCCTTAGTTCTAAGAACAAGAATCCATGTATTATTCTTCTCAATTTGTTGTAGTTCTTCTTTCATTGCTTCAATCCAATATTCATCTTTGCATGCTTCATTTACATTACTTGGCTCAGCCTTTGATATCAAAAAGTATTCTTCTTTAATTATTCTCCTAGTTTGGACACCTTTGTTCTTATCACCTATAATCTAATTTTCTAAATGATTCAATCTCACATACCTTGGATTCTTAGGTTGTTCTTGAATTTTAGGCTCTTGTGATCTCTCCTTTGTACTTTCACTAGTTTCTCCTTTCTCTTGATCTTCTTGATTCACCGGAATGATATGAACTTGATTTGAGGTCTGAGCTTTATTTTTATTGTCATTCTAATCATCAAAATCATATCCACATATTTTGGATGGTCTATAAATGTCTTCTTCAACCTTAACATTTTCACTTTCAACCATTTTCTTCAATCTCTTGTTGTAGCACAGGTAAGATTCCTTCATCACTTCTAGCATCAAACTTTCCTATATCTTCATCTCTTCTGATGTAGCATTTACTCCCAAATATTTTGAAATATCTAATAGTAGGCTTATGACCAAACCCTAGCTCAAAAGGGGTCTAACCAGTATCACCTTTGATTTGTACCTGGTTGAGGATATAAACAGCAGTACTCACAGCTTCTCTCCAATAGATATGAGGAAAATTTCCTTCCAGCATCATGGTTCTAGAAGCATCTTGAACTATCATGTTCTTTCTTTCTACAACTCCATTTTGCTAAGGGGTACATGGTGCAGATAATTATCTCTTTATCCCATGCATTTCACAAAAATAATTAAACTCGTTGGAAGTGAATTCACCACCTCTATCTGATCTTAGACATTTAATCATTAGACTTGTCTTTGTCTCAACCACAGCCTTGAAAATCTTGAACTTCTCTAGAGCTTCAGACTTCTCCTTTAAGAAAGTAACCCACATCATTCTAGAATAATCATCAATAAGCAACATGAAATATATATAACCTTGCAAACTTCTTATTCTAGTAGGACCACACAAGTCAGTATGCAAAAGCTCCAACAATTCATTTGAACAATGTTGTTTTGTCTAAAATGAAATTCTAGTTTTCTTTCCTAACTAGCATTCCTTGCATATGGCATTAGTAGTCTTTACTAGCTTAGGAAGATCTATCACTACCTGAGTAGAGCTTATCTTTATAATACTATCAAAGTTTGCATGACACATTCTCCTATGCCACAACCAACTTTCATCAACTTGAGCAATCAGACAGCTTTACTAGCATCATTCAAGTGAAAAATGTTACCTTTTGTTTTTGTACTTGAAGCAATCACATTTCCAAAACTTCCCAATATTCTACACTTTCCATCCTTGAATTGAATATTGTATCCCTTATCAACCATTTTTCCAACACTTTAAACATTATGCTTCAAACCTTCAACATAAAGAACATCATCAATATTATGCTTACCATAAAAAGAAATACATCCTCTGCCATGGATTATACCACCATTTTTATCACCAAATCTTACAATACCACCATCATACTTTTCCAGACTCACAAATTTTATTTTATCACCTATCATGTGATGTGAACATCCACTATCAATTACCCATTCATCCTTCTCTTCAACTCGGGCAGCTAGGGCTTTCTCCACATTTGTACAACTAATAGATTTAGTAGACATAGGTTTATTTTCCTTGATAGCAATAAAAACAAACTCATCTTCACTTACATCCCTTTATCAGATTCATCATTTGTCACACCTTCATCAGCAGCATAATAACACTTCTTTTAAAATCTAGGCTTGTTATATCTTGTCTTAGGGACTCTTTCCGGACACCTTGATGCAAAATGTCCTATCTTATTGCAGGAAAATTATTTAATAGGCAACTTTATTTTATACTTACCTTCTCCGATGGCTTCTCTTTTGACAATAAGTTCTTCAAGCTCATTCAGTTTTCTTTCTTCTTCTTCAATTGGTCTCATTTCTTCCTCATACTTGAATACTTTTCTAGAAGAACCTTCACCTGGATCATATCTTTGCTTGTCTCTTCTGGAGGTAGTATATTTGAATGAAGATTCTATCTTAGGAAGGGCATCACCAAATTCACTCAACTCCAAAGTAGTAATTTTACCAATCAACATATCTTTGGTTACATTTGTCATAGTTCAGAGCGCATCAATAGTTGTAGCTTTAACTTTGTATGAATCAAGCAAGGATCTAAGCACTTTAGAAACAATCTTTGATTCATCTAACTATCCACCAGCACATCTAATGCCACACACAAGTTCATTCACTCTTTGTATGAAAGTAGTAATATTCTCATCATTACCCATTTTCAACAGTTCATATTTCCCTTTCATACTTTGTAGCTTAGCAATCTTCACATTAGCATCACCTTCATATAAAGTTTCCAACTTTTTTCTAGATCTCATAAGGAGTCTTCAGATCTATAACATTCATCATAGTAGAATCAGTCAAAGCACTCAACAATGCTTCCTTAGCCCTAATATTGTATTCAACATCCCTAATTTCAGCAATAGTTGTAAGACCATTTTAAGGAATAACATACCTATTACTTGTAATGTTCTAGTGAGATTCACCAATGCATCTCAGAAGGCACTCCATTCGAGTCTTCCATAGAGGATAGTTTGTTCCATCAAATCTCGGACTATCCTTCTTATATGTTGCCATCCCAGATCACCTCAAGTTGTTAAACTTCTTCCAAGGAACTTGCTTTGATACCATTTTTTAGCAACACAAGGGCAGAAAACTAAGAGGGGGGGTGAACCAGTTGTCACATAATTTCAAACTTATTGACTTTGTTAACCCTTATTCTCAAATGTGATTAATAACCATGAAAGAATAAATCAAAAACACATCAAAAATATACAGAATACCAAGATTTTTACGTGGAAACCTTGTTAGGGGAAAAACCACGGTGGAGGTTAATCCAAAAGTTTATACTCTATTAAAAGTATAAGAAGAATAAACAGGAATGCATATGCATTTAGGCACACTGCCTAGAGCTCACTGCTCAAATACAAGAGGCTTACTACCCAAGGGAAGACTCACTATCTTACAGAAATATTTAGATTAAATTCGTTGGAATATTTTGAACTGATAAAGTAGCATCTGCTAATGCCTAATTATAGTTTCGATTAAGCAGATGAACACTTCTTCACTTTTCTTTACTCTTCTTCACACTTTTCTTTGCCTTCAAATGATTTGATATGTATTCACACATAGTACTTGCACACTTCACATCATGCATTACTCAAATGAGATAAGCAATCACTCATATATATCCGCAACAAGTAATTACATCGCTTCATGTTAGCTTCAAAAAAATAATAGAATGAATACAAATTATCGGCCCAAAACAATAAATATTATTAATGTGAATCTATCAAGGTTGGCCACAACATAGTAGAGACCCAAAACAATGTCCTCGAACACAAAAAACCTTCAAATATTTTTCCTCAAAGATCCACAACACGCTATAATCACCCTATCAGCCATGAACATAAAAAAAATGAACATGCAAGATAAAATCACAAATTGCAAGCACAATGATCAATTTGGATGTGCAACACAGATAAAGGATAATCTAGAGACATCCACGAACACCATAGGAACATACACAACAACTCAAATTACCATAATCACATTATCTTCTTCCAGGAACACCCACTTCAATAATAGAATAATTGTCAGAACACATAAACTCATAGCTTGCTCAAATCTTCATACGCACCTCTGAAACTTTCGATGGATAAACTAGATAGGCTTGAAAACAAACCCTTTAATCTGCAACTTCTCACCGTCAACATACTGAACTTTCCATTATACTAATCTTCATTACTTCACAAACAACCTACAACTTATTTTATTACAATTTTCTCAATATCCTCAGCATATACAGTCTTAAAGACATTAATGCTAATAGTGTTGGCATCAATAAAAACCACATATTAGGAACAAAACCACAACATTTAATAGGACCTTCAAAACCTTTTCAAAATTTGAGAGAGAACTCTTAAGATCTCCTAGATTCGATTGAACCTATCCACAAAATCCTGTGGTATATGTCTTTCCTTGACTGATGCCATGTAGTAGCAGCCAGTTGTGTCATAATCACCTTTACTATGATAATATTTTGCAAGATTATAATATGAATTATATTTCATGAGAGGTTGGTCAGTTGAAAAAAGAGTTATCTCAGTCAACTGCTCCACAAGAAAATGCTACCCTCTAGTGAAGAAAAAATGGTTTGCTAAATTATTCAATGTCATTGCATAGTACGAGTATAATTGAAAGGCTCCACACATATTTTCCATTCCTTCATGAATACTACCTTTTCACTAACCATGATAATCCTGCAATTAAAAATTACACAAAATTGACCACAAAATTTTTTCCCCATTTCAAGCAGCAAAACTACCAAAAAAATGCTTTTAAAACCTGCAAAAAATGCAAATAAAATCACGTTGATTTTTGTGCCAAAAAAAACCATGAGCGCATAGCTTGTTGCTTACTATTATGCTTTATAAAAAAATTCCAAGCACCCATAGCTTTTTTTAAATCACTTGTTTTAGGATTTTAGCCATAGCAACAAGGCAGTGAACTGTTTGATAAAATGATTTGGTAGACATTGTATGAAAAATGTTGTAGCATAGACAAGGTAGTGAATTTTTTGAAAAAATGCCTCAAAGAAATGTGGTCTCATGGAATTCCATAACAAGAAAATACAATTGGCAGTTGCTCCTAGTTATAAGTTATGCAATGTGAAGTAATTGCATAACTGCTTAGTTTGACTTTGTAAAAACTATATTGTAATTGAAATTTTGTCATCTATCAGTATCTAGTTATTAGTTATGCAATATAAAGTAATGGCTCTGCAACAGGAAAAAAAATGGCAGCCTAACAGTTATTATGCAAAAAATGATAGGGATCCTCGCCCTCATGGCAAGTCTTTTCACATAAATAAGAATCTTCATCCTCGGGGTCCCACTGGCAATCAGAGAATGCAACATGCAAGCAAAACAAATGAAAGAATACATTGTTTTTGACATCCAAACTGGAGACCAATGTCAACACATAGGGTTTCATACAAGAATGGTTAGTTGATTATTAACATTTGTGAAGGGGATACTTTTTTTAATAGATATTTTCATAGCAGACATCATGAGGAAAATCTAGATTTTTTGAATTGTTCCTAAGAGGAAGCAGAGGCTGAATTAAAATCCTCTAGAGATAAGGTTCCTAATGAGCCGCACGTTAAAGGAGCGGAAACCCAAATCATAGTGGTGGGATGCCTAGACAAATCTACAAGGGATCTTACAAATTACCCTAATCAACAAATAATTGATCAAGGGTTTAAAGCCCTTTTATCAAAAAAAAGGGCCAACAAAAAGATTCAGCTTCAGAAGCCCTTAAAGGCCAACAAGGCACTCCCTTTAATCCAAATTGTCAAAAGAGGCATCAAATTCAAAGGAGGTCGACAGAAGATTTTCAAACTCAAAAAGGGTTTACAGAGGTTGTTCAAACTCAAAACAACCAAAGGGCTCGAAAAAGGAATAAATCCAAAAATAAGAAGAAGAAAGGGTCAAAGAAAAAAGGGGCATCTAAAAAAGTCTGAAAAACAACGAAACAAAAAAAAGATGAATCGGTCTTTGCGAGCGAGGTTGCACAAAAGGACTCCAAAATCCATCCTTCAAGTGCTCGTGATGCTTTAAAGATTACTTTCCCATAAAGCATGTTGCAAGCTCAAATTCAGGATCTCAGGGATTGTTGGTGTTTAAAACAATCCATATAGAGGTTGCAAGTATCTAAGAGGTAGCCAACCCCTATCAAGGATAAATACAACCACTAATGGCCAACTGACAGGAAATGGAATGGATACACATTTGCCCTGCACTTCAGGCTCTGTAAGACCTAGGGGGGTAACCCTTCAGCAATATCAAACAATCTAGACACACAAGTAATAGGATATTGCTCAACAGATTAAGTTCTCGTAGAAGTATATTGAGAACTTAAAATTTCACCCAATATTGGCAAGATATTGAATGAATTTCAATAATCAGCAAAGAGAACAAGACAAACACAACTCAGCAAAATAGATTTTAAATGGTTTTTTGATTTAGAGAGTTGGGACCAAACTAAAAATAGCAGAAACAAGATAATGGACCAGTGCCATAAAGATGGGCTATGGAGTCAAATAACTAGCATTCCTCTTCCAATGTTGAACATGCTCTGAAGGTCTTGCAAATGCTATCACATTATGACAACCAGACCACTGTAGCTTTCTTTGATAATCCTTCTTATGAATCCACCTGAAGCATAACACTCCTGTCACATTTATCAAAGCAATTACACTGTCCCTAAATAATAGGCAGTAATACAAGCACCTTGTGCTTTATTAAATCAATTACACCATTCATAGAACAGAAGGCAACAAAAAATGTAACTCAAATGCAACAAATGTGCATGAACAAATTCAGAAAATCTTATTATTGAATCCAAAATAGTATTACAATTCAGCAATGGAGACAACTATCAGCTAAAATAACATGACAGAACAATTCAAAACATACACTTTCAAATTAAAAATGACTAACAGTCATATTTCCCCCTAGCTTTACAATCTACACATAGCTTCTGCCTACCTTGCAGAGCTTTCAGAAATTGGTGATGTGTACAATGAGAAGAGAAGAGAAGATATAGAAAATAGAAGAATGAAGGAAGCCCTAAAACTAATCTGAAAATGCCATCTAGAATATTCATTCACCATTGATCAACAAATCTGCAAAATATCTTCTCCTCTTCCTCCTACAACAAAATTTACCTCTCAAAATAGCCTTTTCCCATCATTGCCCAGCAATAGAAAATCATCCCATGTGGAGAATCTTCAAATTCACTCAGCTGAAAATATCCTCTTTCACATGCACAAACTGTTTTTGCCTTTTATGTGCTGCAGTTTAATTCCCAACACAATTTTGATTATAAAGTGAATAAAATTCACTTTATAAAATACCCACACTTTAAAATGTTGTAGCTTTATTTTGCTTTGATATATTAAAGTTTAAAAACTTTAATATTTCTGCTCTTTAATACTGCTGGGCAAATAAAATAAATACCCCCAGGCATTTTACCTCCGTGTATTTACTCACTATTGTTTTTACTTTACTCACAATCAGCAAATAAAATATTCACATTTTACATTAATTTCCATGCAAAGTATTTTTAATACTTTACCCAGCAGCAAAGTATTTACCAAAATTATTCCCCTATGCCTTTTAAATATTCACCTTCTACACTATTTGGGTAAATATTTAAATTTTACCCCTGCATACCTTTGAAATTTCTCCCGGGACCCACCAAACTTTAATTTCGGGCCCCTCCCGTGATCGCATACCCCACAGCTTTTTTGCTCACGTCATTGGCATTCTCGCGAGGTCCGCGAGAATGCCCTAATCCTGTGTTTTGGGTGTTCTCGTGCCTGGCAATGGTTGCACCTCTCCATTTCACCCTCCATTTCACAGGTCTTCTTGTTGCTCATGCCTCCCCATTGGTATGCGCGAGCCTCTCTTTTGCTTGGTCGTGCCCCTACCAGTTTACTCTCTCCACCAGGCGCGGGTTTCTACTCACTGTCAGGCTGTAAGCTCCTTCACTTCCCAGCACCTCACACTCTTCATTGGTTGTGTGGGCAAGTCCTCTTCCCATCGGATTCGCCCACCATGTTTACTCTCTCCACCATCCTACGCGTGAGCTTCCTTGACTAGCCACGGGCTTCCCTTCTTCACCCGCATCCGACATCCACTGGCCTTCACCGCTTTGCCTCGAGCAATCCCCATTTCATCGCTGCCTTACTATGTGCATGAGCTTCTCTGGCGTGGGTCTCCTCTTGCTAGCTTCATGATCCCCCATGTCTTCCTGCTTGGTGTGCAATCCTTCCATCCATCCTATTGGTCACTAGCTTTTCTACTTGCTACCGTGCCTTCACCTCCACTCTCTACAGTGTGGTCTCCTCCCAATCTTCCTACTGGTCACAGGTCTTCCTACACTCCTGCACGAGTTCTCCATTTCACCCTCCATTTCACGGGCCTTCTTGTTGCTCGTGCCTCCCCACTGGTATGCGCGAGCCTCTCTTTTGCTTGGTTGTGCCCCTACTAGTTTACTCTCTCCACCAAGCGCGGGTTTCTACTCACTGTCAAGTCATAAGCTCCTTCACTTCCCAATGCCTCACACTCTTCATTGGCTGCGTGGGCAAGTCCTCTTCCCATCGGATGCACCCACCATGTTTACTCTCTCCACCATCCTGTGCATGAGCTTCCTTGACTGACCACAGGCTTCCCTTCTTCACCCTCATCCCACATCCATTGGCCTTCACCTCTTTGCCTCGGGCTCTCCCCATTTCATCACAACCTTATTATGTGCATGAGCTTCTCTGGTGCGGGTCTCCTCTTGTTGGCTTCATGAGCCCCCGTGTCTTCCTGCTTGGTGCGCAGGCCTTCCATCCCTCCTATTGGTCATGGGCTTTCCTACCTGCTACCGTGCCTTCACCTCCACTCTCTGCAGTGTGGTCTCCTCCCAGTCTTCATACTGGTCGCAGGTCTTCCTACATTCCTACGTGGGTTCTCCATTCTCTATGGTGCGTAAGCTTGGCGTGGGTTTTCCCCTGTTGGGTGCGGGCTATCCACTCACCTGGCGGGCATCCTCCACATGCTATGATGGATGCATTAGCCCTGCTCTGAACTGGTGGCACCTGCTCCACACTACTCACCATTGCTCGAGCCTTCACACCAAGCCATGCCATCCTCACCCTGCTGATGTGTGCGTAGGCCTCCCTTTCTTCTCTCGGGCCCTCCAATGGCTGTGTTGGCCTTCACCTGGTCCTCATATTTCATTTTACACCTGCTCCTGATTGCTCTTGACCCCTGCACACTCACTTGCTGCGAGCTCCCAGACTTTGCCTTCTCCATGCACTGGTTGTGTATACCTTGTTCCATGGTATTACATGAGACTATACTCGTTGGAGCATTTTATCAAATAGGCCATACGCAATGTATATGTTTCCATTCTCGTTACCTCAAAATTATGACCCATGGATCTTCATCTCAACTAATTTGACAGTGCCAGAGTTCATAGAAGACATAGCCTTTCTAGTATCATGTAGTTTGTTCAAACAGTGTTATGACATTATCCCATGGAAACTTATATTACTACCCTCTTCATTACTTATGCCTTGTGTAACTGATGGATCTAAGTCATCAAAAGAATTTATCTAATGGCTTACCAATCCCTATTCTTAAGAGAAACACCTTATCCTATGATAGTTCAAATTACATTCTCCTTTAATAGCATGACAAAGCACTTCTCCAATCTCCATGAATTGTTCAAAACAAAGTCATGAACTAATGACCTTCCCATAACTTCTCCAACCAAAAACCCTTGTATAAATATAAAGATCTGGAACTTGTCCATTCAACATTGAAAAATGACCCTAAGTTCCTCTTCACCAGTGCGCCCATGATCAAAGAAACATTTCAACTTCATAATCGTGCAAAGCATGTCAGGCCTCAGTTGGCCCAACTAAAAAAAAAAAATCGTTTTGAAACAAACTTCACCTTCAAATGATTTGACACTACATTTTAAATGCACGTGAAATGAAAACATGAACTAGGTTGCCATTAAAACTAATTTTTGACACATTTGGAAAATGGTCAAAATAGGCCAACTTGCCTCAGGAATCGGCCTGGAAAGTTGGGCAAACGACCTCGTGAAACCATAAAAACTTGCAAGCACATAGTCATTTGACCCAAAAGTATAATGCAAAAGATAACTCAGAGAAAAAAATCATGAGGAACCGGATATTAATCGACGAAGTTGCCCGATTAAACGTTTTTGAAACAACAACTGTTCTGCACCAGTTAAAATGATCCAACTGCTCATTTGTAAAAATAACAAATCAACTCCTGATGAGTTGCCATCAGACATGGTGGAACATTTAGATACCTTGAGCATGTGTTCAAAAGGAATTACTTTGAAATATCACTGATCAAAAGTTATTTACGGTCGAAGTTGACCACTCAGAAAGGTTGTCAGGAAAGTAGCTGCAAAACAGAACAATCTGCATTTGGTTTCGATCTACTAAAAATAGCAAATCAAATCATGAGGTTCTACAGCTTGACATCCAAGATCATGTTGATATGGGGAATTTGGAACAGCACTCGTTCTGACATGACAGTGAACTGGTTGCAAAAACCAAGCTCAAACAAGAAGTTGTTTTGCAAACTGACAATCTGCAAACAGCATAACAGTGCAAAAATCTTCCAACTTCACTTTTCGAAACACTGTCAAAACTCATCATGGGAAGCTAAAATTTGACATGCTTTCTCACATATTTCAACTAAGTATGTTTGCAAATGGGTTTTGTACGACAATAAATAGGCTTCAAAATACAAGCCTCCAAAGCGGGCCAGTCAAACTGATTCTTTAGGTACACTTCTGAAAGTGCAAAAGCAAAATTTTGAAATAGGCACCTCAAAGTTACAAAATTTGAGAGTGCCAACAGGGATAAAGCCATAGTTTGTAAGTTTTGGAACCTAAATTTTTCATTAGAATATTTGAAAAACCTTATTTATGATGATTGGGAAGGGGTTCCGTTGATGGTGAAAATGACACAAACAACGTTAAATAGAATATTTCTACTCTATTTCTCCTGAAAAAGAAAGACAGCATATAGTAGCCTAACTTCCAAGGTCCTGGTAGTTGGTTCTCAACTATCTGGTGTCACTCAATTGGTCCATGCAATTGTAATATTCAAGGGGCCTTTGTTGGTAATAAGGAATGCAAGCAATGACTTATTCATCAAACTGTCTTTAATGAAAAGGGGGTTTTTAAATAAAAGAAAAAGATAGATCATGGCGTACATCAGTAAAACATGAATAAAACTTATCTAGTATCTGGACATATATCTTCAACAACGAATGTTCTTCCAACAGATCAAGAAAACCATAGCATGATACAATTTACATAATAGTCCATACTATTGCATGCATCTAAGGTGCTTAATTTAACATCATAATCACACATCATAAATATTTCAAAGATAAAAATAACACACTCTCATTCATTTCCAAGACCATAGATCAACAGACTTCAATAAATTCAATTCACAGATAATCTAATGAAATAATCCTTAAATCTGGTTTCTTCTAAGGATTTTCATCACAAAAGAAACTCTTATGCTTCAGCACAATCACTGGCATACAAATAGACTATAATTCATCAACCTTATCAAATAAGACTCAATTCCAACACCATATTGTGCAAAAATCTGTAATTATATTCAATTATAAACAAAATAACAAAGTATCTCCATAAAAACTATGAAAAATTATATCCCCTACTATCAGGTGGCTAATCTTATTCTCATCAGTCGACCCTTACAATATGATACCCCAAAGGTATTTATAGATGTACAAAAATTTGAATTCCTTTCTATCTTAAGTCAATCCACCTTTTTAGGAATTAAAGTCTTCTTGGAAACTCAGATCAATTTGATCTCTAGTAAACTAGAGAGAAGAAGATAGAAGAGAAAATAAAGCCATGCACCTCTAAGAGTGCCAGTCCTACATGCAGAGAAGAGAAGAAAGTCATGCATGCATGAGATCATCATTTATGTATGCAAAGTTTTCTCTTCACTGTACTCGTCATAACTAGAGAAGACTTGTTGAAGCTCCTCCAAATCCGGCCCATCAGCCCAACTGTCTTCAAACTTGATCCTTTCTAATTCCACAACAGAAAATCCTCTCATGTCCTTTAGCTTTATCAACTCCCTTTTAGCTGCCCTTATCTCTTCTTTAATATACATTAACCGATCTAACTGCAGATCCTCTCCATCATCTACTTTTTGCATGACCTCTTTAAAACTATCATCCCATTTCTCCTTTATTTGTCTCAAAGTTAGGCCCTCCTTTACCAGTATATTAACATTTACTATGACAGAAATAACTGCCTCCAACTCCTCAAACTGTTCATTCAAATCCATGACAAAATCTTGAACATCATTTTTATGCTTGTATAAAAAGTTTGATCTAAACCGGAGTATGCTGGAAGTCTTTTCGAAGAAATCTTTGTTGTCCTCTTCAAGTATTGACCGTTCTAAAAGAGTGGACTTAGGGAATTTACTAACCTTTTTCAGCTTCTGGCTATATCCACTGTACTCCTTTTCCTTCTTCATTTTCTCTTATTCTAATCTTTTTTTCTCAAGTTCCTAGTTTCTCTCTTCCTCCAATGCCTTAAGTCTATCTGCCTCTTCCTTTTCCTTTTAATGCTTAATCGTCTCCTTGGCATCTTTCTCTTTTTGCACCCATTCTGCTTCCTCTTTCTTTTTATAGGCCTCTTCAGCAAGCTTCAATTTGGCCACAAAAACTTCCCTTTCCCTTCGTTGCTTTGCCTTTTCTTCCTCTAAATCATGAATTTTCTTTATTAACTCCAGCTTATCATTCTCTTCTTTGATCTTGAGCTCCTGCTCCCTTTGCCTTTGTTGCTTCTGCACTTCATCATCCCTTAGCTCAGCTTCCATTTGTTGTTGCTAAAGTAAGGCATCAGCTTGTGCCTTAGCATCAATTGCATTTTGCTTCTCCATAGCTTTCGCATGTGCTTGAGCATCAGAAGCCTTCTTTGCTTCCTCAAATAGGTCCCATTGATCCTCGTCTATTAAAATATGTTCAATTTCCTCCTCTAGAGGCATCTTTTCTTGTGCATCTTTCTCTAATAAGGTCTCATCAGAGTCTGTTTCCACCTCATGGATCTCCTGCTCCTTCTATTTTCCCTTTAATGCTTCAGCTATACCATGAAGAGTTCCTTCAGGCATCTCTCTGCTTGGTTTCTCTGTAAGGGGGACTTGAGCACATGAATCACCTATTGTCAGTGTTGAAACCACCAGTCTTGTTTGGGCATCCCCCTCTTTTACTCCAGGTAAATCTTGAGCATAGGCTTCAAGCTCAATCTCTTCAATGTCAGGAGGGAAGAACTCCAAAGGCTCTTTGGAAGGCAATATTCTTTTGATTCTTTTATATCCCTTCCCCTTCTTAGGAGCTGGTCCTTGAGGATTTTTGGTTCTTAGAATAGCCTAATGGATACTCCTATCCAAGACTAATCTCCCTATTTTTTTAATATCGATGGTCTCCTCACCATCCTAGTCTACCAGATCCAAAATTTTGGTGCCAATATTCAATGCTTCATATGATGGATCCAACACAACTCCATCATCTACCAATGTGTCAGGGATGTCATCTTTGATCCCAAATTCTACCATGAGTATAACAGGAAATCTCTCATAATTCCTTTTCCTGAGGTCATACTCATCCTGAAGATCACTCCAGAAGTCTTCTAGCAGGTTGAATTTTTTGCCAAAAACCGAAGGTAGCAAAGCATTCATTTTCTTCTTTGGGGTTAAAGTTTTTTCGAGCAGTGTACAAACCTAGCTTCAAATGTATCAATTCACTACAAACTACCTTAGCTCCCACAAGATGTTGGCAGTTGTATTCAACGAATTGCATGGGAAATTTATGACAACCTATCTTGTGCTTCAACCCAAATCAAGCATTGAACCCCAAAGCTTGATATACAAATTCCATCAAAACCATCTTGTTGTTGCAACACCTTGGAAGTAAGTGTGGATGACCTTCAAATCCAGCTAGCCTGAAATAAGTGAACTTGGGGTATTGGATATACCAACATCCCCATTCTATGATAAAATCCATGGCTTCCTAGCTCAATTTGTATCCTGCATCCCCATTAAGCTGGTTAATGATTACATATAATAATGTGTCATTAACCCTTCTAAACTGTGTTTCAGAAACTTACAGAGATAGCTAATCATAATGATTCCATACTCTTTTTTTCCATTAGCTTCTCCCAATATTCCCACTTTGTTCAAACCTGGAAAGATACCTCCTCTAGTTATCACATAGACAACATAAGAAGTCATGAAAATGCTCTTGGTTTCCCTAATTCTAGTTAACTGGTCATGAATTGTATCTGAGACAATCATTGGCCAATCAAACTATTGGGTCCCATTAAAGAGGGTATGAATGAAGGGAAACATCCACTCCTTGAAATGAAATGCATCCCTCTTCCCAAAGGCTCTAGACAACATCATTATCAAGTCTGATAATTCCTTGTAAAATTTTGTTCTCTTTGGTTGATCATGGAGCTTGGTCAGAGACTTCTTCTTTCTTCTCAACCACTTCTTGTTCAAGTGAGCCTTGTTGGCCTCCTTGTTTTTTCTATATATCTCTAAATCATCTGCCTCATTCAATTGTACGAGGTTCTTTGGATCAGGGACACTAAACATGTGTTGAAACATTTGAGGAGTTAAATCTATAATTATATTATCCTATGAATCCATATATTGCCTAGTCGCCAGATTGTAAGCTCCTGTTGCTGTCAGAATCAACTCCAGGCATTGGATGGATAAAGGAAATAAGGTGATGTGATCCAAGCCGGACTCAACTATTCTTTCAATTCTCCCTATTATATCCTCAACGAATGTTTATGAAAACAACTCCCCAAAATTGAATTGGCCTAGATTGGTGTCGGTTATATCAGACCAATCTGATTCCACTTTGCTTGCAGTAACAATAGGACCCCTATGGTTATACCTCAAGGTATAAGGTAACTGCTCTGGCTTAATCTTCTTAAGCTTAGGTGTTGCCTTTGATGTTTCTGTAGGATGATTCCTTTGAGAATCTTCTCTTGATACTCCTGACATTCTTTAGCTTTCTTGCAACAAAACCTCTAATTAGATCCTTGAATAAACATCACAAAATATGCTTTAAAATCTTACCCTTCATATATATAGCGGAGGCAGAACCAAGGAGAAAAAAAAATTCTAAACAGTCTCTTTTAAAACACTATCGAGATTGGAGCCAAAACCGCTATCGAGATTACAGTAATAACAAGTGGGACCAGAGTTGGAACTAGAATGGTAACTGAAATCGGAACCGAAATGGAAACTAATTTGGTTTCATTCAGATTTTCTAATTTCACATTCAGCTCCAGTTCCGCTTCCGCCTAGGTTATCGCTATTTTGAAAGAATGCTTCTTTTGGTAAGCGGAGTTGGAGACGAGATGAAAATGGAATTGAAACTTACTATAAAAACAAGGTTCAAAGTCTAAATCGATTCTGATCGTGCTTTTGCTATAATGACCATGATGTCATAAGTGTTTTTAAATAGTTCGATAAATAACCTTATAATTTAAGAACTAGTCATACCAAAATGAAAGGGGGCTTAAAAAATAACCTAATAAGACCATCCCCATATGACCGAGAGGCGACTACACTTTCAGGGCATCATATTTAAATTAAAAACATGAACACAGAAATGCGTCAAAACCCTAAACTAAAAACCCTTGATTTCAAATAACTAGGGCACGAATTTAACCCTATTTAAATTAACTAGACTGAATGTGAAACAAGATTCCTAAGTAAAACCAGCAATATACCAAACCTTAATCACTGTAAATCTATAACTAACCTATGGATTTGAAAAACTAGGGCACCACGATGTGGTCACGACTAAAACGTGAAAACGATCGTGTTTAAAACAAACAAACAGGAAACAAAACCATAAAGTAACATAAGAAAACAAGAAAACTTAAACAAAAGCAAAATAAACAAAACACACGAACTTACAGAGAAATTCGCATGAAACCAAAAAATCCAAGATGAACAAAAATGGAAAACGTGAAAAGAAAAATGAAATATGAGAATAGAAAACCCTACCTCGAACACAAATAAATAGGTTAACTTCTTGAAGCAATCCACACACAACTGTCTCTCTTTCAATCGATTCACTCACACAAAAGTTCCACTGCAACTCTGGTTCACTCTTCAATCTCTTAACAATAATGATGATAACTATGTGTTAATCCCTAATAAAAGCAAAAACTCAGAGTTTCACGCATGCATGACACCTGTAATTAATGTAACAAATACAATAGAGAAGAATCAGAACTGCAAAAGGAACTGGCACATTACTGTTGTGCGACTTCAGTAAAGTCAACGACCAAGAAATAGCGGGAGCGGAATTAGAATGAAAACTATTTTGGAAACTTTTTTAACTTTCCAACTTGGTTCTCATTCCAATTCTAGTTCTACCGACAAAGAATAAAGTGAAACATCACATCAAAATACAACAAAAAGACCGAAACAAGAAAACTTAACATAAAAACCTAGTTTAAAATGAAAGACCAAAAAGCGAAGGGGGAGGTGGAATTGGAATGGATTTTGAAACTTTGAATGAATTCAGACTTGACTTCTACTTTGGCTCCGACTCTGATAAAGAAAAAAAATAAAAGACAAAAGAAAGACTGTCGGGATGGGAATCAGAACAAGTTTTGAAAGAATTTTTAAAACCCAATTCAGTTCCAGTTCTGGTTCCGACAGAAGAAACCAAAGAAAAAAAAAATGTTGGAAAAGAAAGACTCCAAACTTTGTTTGACAAACAACCAAGGACAAAAACAATAAAGGGGGACCCATTTTGATTAAGTCAGAAGATGGAGTGGTTATGCATGGCATAACAGGCTCGACAAGTCTTTTATCTATATGAGGAAAAGGTTATATTTATAGTCATTTTTAATAATAAATCTCATAAAGACGTTGTGTTCAAAATCAAATCATGGGTTTTTCAAGGATTTATGTTATGCATGCAACCCTGGGTGCCAAACTTCAAACTAGAAGAGTTTCCCTTCATATTTGTTCCTTTCTGGTTTCAAATGCCTTCATTACTACTTGAATATAGGGAGTTGAATCTAATTGAAATAATAGCTAATTATGTAGGAATTTTTCTCCTATATGATTTGTCCTCTTTTAAAAACCCTTCAAAACCCATAAGAACCTATGTACTCATTGATACAAATGAGTTGCCTATGCAAATTTAATTAAATTCGAAGGTTGGCACATGGTTCAACAAATACTCTTTGAACTCCCTGAAACTAATTGCTCTCATTGTCATACCATAGGCCATCCATCGAGAAAGTGCATATCAGGCTTATCATCATCAAGTGTTAGCAACATGAATAGAACTAAAGGTGTTTTACAAAAAGCCAATCAAAATATCACTTTAGTTCAAAAGTTGGATATATGTAGCCACAATGCACAATGTAATCAAAGGACGCCAGAGCATTTGGATGCCACTCCCGAACAACTCATGCGCAAAAGGAAAAGAGGTATAAATAGTAAATATTTGGGTTTCATCATCAAAAATAAACCAGATAATAAAGTTGATTTTGATATCATAATGCTAAAAAACATAGAGAGATTAATGCAAAAAAAATTGGATTTATCGATTAATTTATTTTCTCCCCTAGAAAAATTAAGCTCGGATCTCCAATTGGGGAAAATAGTGAGAAAATTAATGTTCCAAGGATCAAGGTATCACTTAGCCAATTGGTTCATTAACGATAATGTCCATAAAGATCAAGAGGTCACTTAAGAGAATTTTAATGAGGAGAATCGTTGCCTTTCAATAACCCCACAAATGGACATTAATGATGTTGAATTAGAGCTTTTGGTAGAAAAAGTGCTCTTGTCAGTTGGCTCAGACTTATTTGATGAAATTGCAGTGGAACAAGAACTTTGGGAAATTAAATCTCACTAAATTTTAAAGGAGTTAGGAAGCATAGTGAATTCATTGCAACAACTAACAGGATTATCAAGCCAAGAGGATGCTAGTATGAGGGTTTCAAAGGATAAGTATTTATTAAAATTAGCAAGTTAGGAATCTCATGAGGAAACCCAAACGGGCAGTCAATCAGAATCTAAATTGTTTGAAAGTTAGTCAGCCAGTGAATCATCTCAACTTGCAATTTTTATCAAAGACTCTACATTATCTCAATCCCCTTTTCAACCTTCACTTAAGAAAACTCCTGGGAAAAGAGGTAGGAAATCTAACCTTACCAAATTTCAAGAACAGATAGAGGTAGGTGTTGAAAAAACAATCCTTCATTCTATGTCAAGTAAAAGGTCGAGGAGAGCATGTTGCTCTCCTCAGAATAAATTAAGATCTCTTCATGGAATTTCAAGGGCATTAATGCCTTTGACAAACATGTTAGCATCAAGCAGCAAATAGATGCTTGTGGAGTAGACATTTTCCTTCTACAAGAAACAAATACATCAATTGAAGTTTTTGAATCCTCAATTCATAAATGGGCTAGATGGGACTCAACGCATTCTCCAGCTCAAGGGGCATCTAGAGGTATCATGACACTATGGAATCATAATATTGTGAAGGTTAAGCCTCTTAGAAATGAGAATCACTGGCAGCTTGTAGAGGTGACAAGATTTGAATTAGAATTTTGGCTCTTTAATGTTTACGGCCCCACATCCACTATTGACAAGAAGATCATTTGGGATGAAATCACAAGGAAAATTGGCTCACTTCGAAGTGGAAAGATTCTATTAGCAGGGGATTTTAATGCAATAACATCGATGCAAGAAAATAATGGAGCAATAATCCCATCGCCAAGAGTAATGGTTGATTTTAGTATGTTCATTTTAACCAATGCATTAAAATATATTGTTCTAGTTAAAGGAAAATACACCTAGACTAATAAGAGGAATGGTTGTCTTCAAATAGCTAAATTCTTAGAGAAGTTCTTGGCATCTCACAATTGGTTCACTACATCGCATGCTTTAACTTATGAAATTATGTCATATTCTGGATCTGATCATTATGCATTTTTCCTTAATATCTCGAACATCACAAAAGCAAAAGAAAAAATTTCTCTCAAATTTGAAAGTATGTGGTTTTGTCATCCTCAATTTATGGATCTCCTGAAGCAATGGTGGATCAATGCCCCATATGAACAAGGTACTATGATGTTTTATTTTAATAGCAAGTTGACTTATGTGAAGAAACAAATAAAGTTCTGGAATAAGCAAATCTTTTGAAACATTTTTTATCAAAAAGAGTTACTATTCAAAGAACTAATAGCAGTCCACGAGAGTACAATTTAAAATGGATTAGATGCAGCTCTTTATGAATAACATAAGAGGTTACAAGAAGAATGGGAAGAGTTATGTGCACGAGAGGAAGTCTATTAGAGACAAAATTCTCATGAATTATGGTTAAAGGAGGGAGACCACAATACAAAGTTTTTTCATGCCTCTGCACAAATCAGGAAGGTTGCACATTCAATCCAAGAAATTCAAGAGATAGTTACAGGTAACTGTCTCTCAAAGGAAGAGGACATTAACAAGGAAGGTGTCAGGTTTTATTAATAACTTCTATCAGCTCCCCAAATAATTGATGCTAGTAGAACTAATGATGATAATGAATTTTTGGATACAATTCCTCATCTTATTAGCAACAAAGATAATAATTTTCTTATGAGACCCTTCAAAATGGAGGAGCTAAAGCATGTAGTATTCTCTCTTCCCCTATACAAGGCCCCAAGCCCAGATGGTTTCACTGCCTTCTTTTTTCAAAAAAATTGGGATTCCTTATGTTTTGAGCTTCTCTGGGCACTAGAAGAATCAAGGAGAGTAGGGTCTATTTTTAGGAAATTTAATGTAACCAATATTGCAATCATACCAAAAGTTAAAGAGCCTAAAAAATTTGCATAATACAAACCCATATCATTATGTAACACAATCTACAAGATATTCAATAAAGCAATCTATTTAAGATTGCAATCGATCATTCCATGAATCATTTCCAAGGAGCAAGGGGGTTTTGTCCCAGGGAGGGAGACTTATGAAGGGGAAATTGTTGCTCAAGAAGTGCTTCACACAATATCAACATCTAAGTTTCCCTCTTTTATTGTTAAGCTAGACATGATGAAAGCCTATGATAAGGTAGATTGGAAATTCCTCAATAAGGTGTTGGAAAAGTTTGATTTTTTTCTCACAATGGCGTAGGTGGATAATGTCTTGCTTATCAGGAGAAAAAATTTCAGTAATTATAAATGGGAGTCCAATTGGTTTTTTTAGTGCCACACAAGGTGTTAGGCAAGGGGACCCACTTTCCCCTTTCCTTTTCATCATTATGGTAGAGGCTTTAAGTAGATATATTCATTCTAAACATAATCAAGATCTATGGAATGGTATGTAGATACCAAATTCGAGTATCTCAGTCATGCACTCTCTCTTCGTAGATGATACACTTTTCTACAAAAATTCTACATTGTTAGAGGCCTCGCCAAATATTCATCAACCTCTGGTCAAAATATTAATGTAGAAAAATCCAAGATTTATATTTTAAATACCCCTGATGAAGTGAGAAAGAAAATAGTAAATATCTTGGGATTTCGGGAAGTGGAACTTCCCTGCACATACTTATGGATCCCTTTCTTTAAGGGTTCCAACAAGACTCAATATTGGGACAAGGTAATTGAAAGGCTTAAATCAAGAATCCTAATATGGAAAGCCAAGTGGTTATCATTTTCTAGAATAATTCTACTCATAAAATCAATTATGTCCTCAATTCCAAATTATTTTTTGGCCATTCTTAAAGCTCCATCATCTGTAATTTCTAAGATTGAGAAAATTATAAGATCTTTTCTTTGGAAAGGAAATATCAATGAGCAAAAAAAAAGTGCCTCTTATTTCTTTAGAAGGTTTGGCAAAAGGGAAAAACCAACAGGTGGTTTGGATTCATAATATCTTGTGGAGAAATGAATCTTTTAGAGCTAAGCTAGTATGGAAAATGTACTCTAATCCAAAGGAAAAATGGGTTAGAATATTGCAAGCCAAATACTTAGATAATGATAATCCATCAAGAGTATTAACAATGGTTGATCCTCTGAAGGGGTCTGTTGTTTGTAATTTCACCCTTGCCAACAGGAACCCCATCACTAAGTTCTCCTCATGGGAAGTTAATGATGGTTAAAGTGTACAATTCTAGTCAGATTCCTAGAATGGGCATCCTCCATTATCAAAAAACTAGGAACTTTAGGAAATAAGAACAATTTTATCTGCAGCCTAGGGTGGAAAGTTGATAGATTACGTGCAATCGTCAGATTATTTAACTATAAAAGTAATGTGGAAACATCCTTCAAATATCCTTCTCAATGATCATTAGTACGATCTCTTCAATAAAGTGTTAAAGGAAAGACTAGTCTTCCAGTCAAAAAAAACTGATAGAATAATATGGGCAGCTTCAAAAGTTGGGATCTACTCTGTAAAGGAAGGATATGGAATATTAAGTCAATTGAAAAATAACTCTCAGCCTCAATGCGAATTCTCCTTTTTGTGTAATAATAAATTTCTACCAAAGGTTGGAGACTTTGCTTGGTTGGCCATACAGAAAAGAATACTAACAAGTGATCATTTAGTGAAGATGAAGATAGCGGATCCTTTCAAATGCCTGTTATGTGAAGAAGAACTAGAGATAGCATATCACTTGCTATTGCAATGTAATTTTGTGCAAAAATGTTGGAATTTTATTAAAATCGATTTGGATCTCTTCATCCCCCTCCCAAACACTCTTTGGGATTTATTTCAAAGTTGGCCATTATTATACCAATCCTCACTTTTTGCATGTATTTGGTATATGATTTTGGCTCTTGTTGTATGGAATATTTGGTGGGAGCGTAATCTAAGGATCTTCAAGAAATATATCTCTTCAATTGAATTGACAAAGTTAAAAATTGAAAAGGCAATCTCGGAAGGGGTCGACTCATGTGTTCAAAAAGAGAAAATGACTAATTCACTATTCACAAACTGGGACATCTATATATTAAAGAATTGGAAAGGAATCGAATTACCATTTGTTGGAAGTCTTCTCAAAAATCATTCCCCAAAAGTGGATAGAATTTTAGTGAAGTGGATCCCACCCCAAGCTAAATTTGCAAAACTAGATTTTGATGGAGCTTTGAAGGGCAACCTAGGTAATTCAAGAGTAGGCATTTGCATCAAGAATTCACTGGGGAAAATTTTGGCAGCATCTTCAATTCATCTACAACAAGGCACAAACAATAATGCAGGAGCTCAAGCCTTGCTATTGGGTGTGGAACTAGCAATACAATTGGGAATTTCAAATCTGCATATAGAAGGGGATTCAATGTTAATTTTTAATGCATGCAGAGAAAGAAAGATTCACAACTGGAACTTAAGTTATATATTACATAAAGCATGGTTGTTGATAGAAAAATTCAAGGCATCCACGATATGGACCCCTTCTATTGGGATTATTTTTAATGAATTTTGTATCAAATTGAGCTACAATTGAAGGTTTTCTTCCTGGTTCTTTCATGTCGGTATGCTCTTTGAACCAAGTTTTTGTAATATTCTATTTAATTATATTATAATGTATTATAGTGGCTTGCCACTTTTTCTTAAAAAAAATGCTTTGATTTTGAAAGATGTTTAATGCAATAACAACAATTTGAATATAAACTACAAAAATCTATTTTTTACAATTCATTAGTTAAACTCTCTATTTTATTCACTCTTTATAACTCTATTGCTATGGAAATTCCTTTCAATTAAAAATTAGGTTTTGTCTCTTAGTCTACAATATTTTATTCCTATGTTTAGAACACTACATATGGGTCAACATCAAAGGTTGAAATACCATGCATTTTATGAGAGAATAGTCGATGAGAGTGACATGGACAAATATCCATGTCCATGTAATGATTGTCTTGGTGGAAAGGTGAAAAAAATAAGTCAGATTTATCAACATTTAATAAGATATGGGCATAATGGTATAAGCCCTTGGAATGTCAATTATTATGAAGATATGATAGAATGGAAGAGTGTGAGAGACAAAGAGGCAACAAACATAGATGAAGTCACACCAAACATAGATGAATAGGCAACAATATTAGATGAAGGGTTTGAATTTGATAGAATGTTGAATGAGTGTCTAAACGATGATTGGGACAAATTGATGGAGGATGCTTCAAAGCCTTTGTATGCTAATTGCAAGTTAAGTCATTCGATAATAATCCTTCAAATTCTTAACTTGCAAGTGGTGTTTGGTTGGACAAATGAGAGTGTAGATCAGTTATTGGCATTATTAAGCTCGTTGTTACCACCTGACTTCACATTTCCAACAAAACAAAGTCAATGTAGAAAGAAAATCACTAAGCTAGGATTAGGGTATGTAAACATCCACACATGTGTGAATGGTTGTGTATTATTTCGCAAGAATCTTGCAAGTGAGAGTGTGTCTAAAATATCATGAAGTGAGATATAGAGAAGGGTTGAAATCAATTGTGGTTCCTAGAAAGGTTCTTCACCACTTTCTGATAATCCCATGATTACTTTGAATTTATAGGTGCAGAGATATTGTTGAACTTATGCAATGGCATGCCCAAAATAATAGCACTGATGGAAAACAATGACATGTGCTTGATTGTAAGACATGGATGGAACTTGATAACAGATGCCCTGATTTTTCTCAAGATCCTCATAATATAAGGTTGGGTTTGGCTCTAGATGGGGTGAACCCATTCTCATATCAAAGTGCCAAATGGTCAACTTGGCCAGTGTTTTTGATAAATTATAACTTGCCTCCATGATTAGCAACTAAACCATTTTTCTTTATGCTATCATTATTATACCAGGAAAGAAAAGTGTGAGTTCAGATATAATTGATGCTTATCTAGAGCCATTATATGATGAGCTGATAGAATTGTGGAAAGGAATTGAAGCAATTCAATCTTTAAGCGATGGTCATTCAATCAAATTCACTTTAAGAGCTTCCTTATTGTTTATGATTCATGATCTTCCTACATATGGCACATTGTCTCATCACAGTTTTCATGGATACCATGGACATCCTACTTGAAACTTTAAGGATTTTGTGAGGCACTCAAGAAGTTTGTGTAAGTGTATTTATTGTAGACATCATTCTTACCTTAAAATGGATCATCTATATCATTAACAAAAAACACGTTCAATGGTTAAGAAGAGAATTGTGAAGCACCATTGCTAATAACAAGTGATTACATTGTTGAGAATGGACAAAAAAGAATATCATTTTTTGAAAATGACGGGATTGATGGTAGTATATATGGTCCATGTAATGAAATCGATGTAAAAATGTTGTGCATATTCTATAAGTTTCCATATTTTAAGGATACAACCATTAGGCATACTATTGACTTTATGCATATTGAGAAAAATATAGTTGTTGTGCAGTTTTTGCACACACGCCCCACTAAAAGTGGGGACCCCTTTTTTTCTCTTTTTTGTGTCTTGACGCTTCTTTCTTTGGGGTTTTTCTTGCTTGAGGCTCATGCTTTGATGTTCATCTTTCCAATTTTAGGTGGCACATTTGTGAATTCTATTGAAAATCTTGAAAAACCAAGTGCATTCTGGAGTTTTCACTGTTTTTCGAGAAAATCCGCCCTGGCCGAATTTTCTCGATTTTCCTTCAGAGTTCAGAAGTGATTGACTTTCGACCTAGATCCAGGGAAATCCATCATGTTTGGATTTCTATGAAGTTCATTGCCCTATCTAATTTTTGGGTCTTGGTCGTGGTTGTCTTGTCAGTCGCATTAATGGCGATTGTGCGAATTTTGGGGGCAATGATATATTGAATTTTGGGAAGTAGTTGGCCATTTGAGTTTTTTTATTTTCTTTTCATTTGAGTTTGAGTCTTGGAGCCTATGGTGTATTCTTGGATTGTGGATTTTGAAGCTGTTTCGACTGTTGCATTCGAATTTTGTATGTGTGGCTCATATCCTGCTTGCATTTGAGAGTTGTTTGTCAACATCACCAGTTCCAGTCCTTTTTCTCTCATGGTATGTAGATATTCTCTCTTCTTCTATTGATTCCTTCGGATTACTTTGCTTTTTTTTCCTCTGTGTCATTCATTGCTTCATTTTTTCCTTGGGTATGCACATCATGTCTAGGTATTTTGGGGTTGTCGTTGTTTTTCCAATTCACTGGATTCAATCCCTATATATGTACATTTTGTTCTAATGTCTCTATGATTTTTTGTGCTTTCTTGTGTTTATCTTTCCCATCTTTTCTTATGAGCAATTCGTGTCTGGTTCTCTATGCTTTCATGGTGGACGTTTTAGGATTCTTGACCTAGGGCATAGCCAATCCCTCTCGAATTGTTGTGAGGAGAGTTTTAAATTCATATTTGATCCTTTGGAGGTCTAGGTTAGGTGGTTTTTAGGTTACGGACCTTAGGTCCATGGTCATTTGAATCGTTTTGGTAAAGGTGAGAGGAACGTGGACGGGTTCGAGTTTTCTGTGTCCTCGTAAAATTCTGCTTCCTTCAGATTTCCCCGGCCTTTCCATCCTTTCTCTTTTGCCTCTTAAATCGGACTTTTGTTTGTCTCGGGGAAATCTGCTTCCTTTGGATTTCCCCGGTTGGCTCATTCTATCAGATTCTTGTGTTGATGGTAATTTATCTGATTCCCAATAAAATCTGTTTCCTCTGGATTTTCCCAAATGTTCTGTGCCTTCTTCATTTTCCTGGATTGTCTACAACTGTTGTTGTTTTCGCTAAAATTTGCCCTGGTCGGATTCTTCCAGGTTTTTGGGGAAAATGTTGAATATGATGCTTATGGGACATTTGTTTATGGATGATGTATTTAATTAAATGAATGAACTTATGCTAAGTATTTCTAAGGTTATTCCTTTATCTAATTGATGGATTGAAATGATATTATGGGGGTTTGTATGTTTGTTTCACTAGATTTCGCCTGGTCTAGATTTCCCCGGAATTCCTCTCCAGTATGGAATCCGCGAAGGGGGCTTAAACTTGAACTTTGATATATTGACTTCTTGCACTTGTTGTTTCTCTTGGGCCTCATTATGGTTGCTTTTATTTGCTTTCAGGTAGGATTAGGACAAAATGTTGCGAGTCAAGGCAAAGGGAAGACAGATCCAAGTGTGGAGACTTCTGCCATCTCTAATGCAGAGAAGGTAAAATTGGATATAAAGAGCATAATTTCTAAGAGCAAGTTGACTTCAATTTGGTCATAATCACGGATACCAATGTGGGTATGTGGGTTTATGAAGAGTTTAAGGCTGAGATGTTAGCACAGAACCCTCCTTTGTTGTCTAGGAGAATGGTAGACTCAGGGTTAGCTCATGTAGTACGTTTCCCCTCCATGGTGTAGTGTTATGAACTGGTACTTGAGTGTGCCAAAAATTATGATAGAGGGACACAGGATAATTGGTCCCCAAGGAAGGATTTTGGTAGGCTTTTTCCTTGTATCCATTGCTTCAACTTTTGATATGCCTGACGGGTCCCATGTGGTGGCCTTTGATATGGATGGTGCCAAGAAATACTATGAAGAAAATGTATTTAAGTCCCAGCAGGTGATCAATTCTTGTTTGGAGAAGCCTAAGTCTCATTTCTCCAAGTTGCCCAAGCAACTATTCAGGCTCAAGTTCAAGAGGGAATATTACAATGTCATCACTCTTCTCAGCAGACTGGTAGGGTTGAGGAGTGCAGGGGTATTTGAGACTTGGATGTTTGATGTCATTGCTCGGATGGAGCAGGGAATAGATTATCATTGGGCAGGTATCATAAGTGCAATGATCCATGAATAGTTGTGTAATGTCTTGCAAACCAAGACTTTCACCATGACCTCCTACCTAGTGTATGCATTGGAAAGACTTCACCCATACAAAGGGTTAAGCACTAGGGGTATATTTGGATAGGATGAAATATATAAGGTATATCCATAGCTGTACCTAACTGGAGGAAGCTACAAAATAGAAAATGATGCTTTCACAATGTACATCACCAGATTACTCCAAGGTGCAGAACATGTAAGAATTTCTGATAAAGCTAAGGAATTGATAAGGAGGTATGGGGCATGGTTTATCCAGTTCCCCACTTTCTCTTACATTTGAATTGATGATTGTCAAAGGGCTCCCTACAGACTCCCAAGGTACTCTACTGATCATATCATATTTTTGGAAGTCACTAGGTAGATTTGTGACTTCAATATAGTTGTAAAGGGAGATATGCATAAAACGGGTTTTGGGAATTACTTTCCCTTGAAGATAAGAATGGGTGAAGTTTATCCTTCTATTTAGTCTACTCATGCTTCTGAGGAGGAGATGGGTACTTTTGGCCTCTCTTTCCATTCCAAAAGAGAAAGTTTTTACATCACTGGTGAAGCACAAAGGAAAGATAGTAAGGAATACAGCCATAAGGCTAATATTGAGGATTATTGGGTTAACCTTGTTGACGAATTTGAGGTAAGGAAGAAGAAGTTCTCCAGGTTGCCAGTGGATTTGGTAAGGCTATACAATGTGAAGGCCATCCCTGACCAGGTGGAAGAGGATGGAAATTTAATTCTAGGTCATGTCTATGAGGTGGTGAAAGATAAGCCAATTGGAGATGTTGATTGGTTAGAAGAAGAGAAAACAGACTTGGATCAAATCATGACCCCGGTGATTAGGTACACCAAAATTTGGTTGAAGCACAAGATCCTAGAGTTGGAGAGTGAGGGTGTCCAATGTTCTTATGATATGATGGGAGACTTGGAGTCTCATTCTGCTTTTGAGGAATCACGCGAGCAGGATCCTAAGGGTAAGGAAAAGGTGGATTCCCCTTTCAAAATTCAGGTGAGGGATGTTCAAGCTGAGAAAGTGATGGAAGTGGGTAAGTAGAGGAAACCTATCGCCAAGAAGAGGAGACATGTCTCTAGGAGAGAAGCTGAAAAGGAAAAAGGAGAGGAAGAGGAGGTAGAGGTTACTCCTCCATTGACAAAGAGAAGAAGACTTGTGAAGCCATCATAGAAATTGGAAGAGGTTCCTAAAACTGATAAGGAGGTTGAACCACCAGTGGTAGAGGTTGAGAGCTCAGGGGAAAGGACACAAGTATACATGAGGAGATCAAGGAAGCCTTCCCCAAGTGATGTTGTTGTGAAGGAAGATGTTCCTATGACTGCTCCCATTGTTGAACAAGAAGTATCTCCATTCCTCGGGATATTGGTAGCACACAAGAAGAACCAAAGAAGGATGAAGATCCTAATGACTTGAGCAAGGAGGAATTTCAGGAAGGAGACCTTTATAGTGCATACGCAGAAATTGACAAATAGATTCAATATCCCTTAGTAGCATATGCAAATTCACCTGTGAGAGAGAAATTGAACAAATCCCCTCAATAGGAGGATATACTAGTTAGGATCCCCTCACCAGTGTAGGTTGTTGTAGACGATCGATTGCAAGACAAGGAGGATCCAACTAAGGGTATGCCTAGTGTTCCAAATGTTGAGAAGGTTCCCCTTAATGACTGGCAAGAGCAAGAGAAGAAAGATACAATCTCAACTGAGTCAACTGTTCCAAGTTGGTTAGCTAAAGAACTGAAAAGTAAAATGGTAATAGTAAAGGATCCTCCTCCTGATTGGGA
Organism: Sequoiadendron giganteum; assembly: GCA_007115665.2. Taxonomy (NCBI): domain Eukaryota; kingdom Viridiplantae; phylum Streptophyta; class Pinopsida; order Cupressales; family Cupressaceae; genus Sequoiadendron; species Sequoiadendron giganteum. The sequence continues at coordinate 443,886,009 of CM021108.1, read as the reverse complement.
TGACTTAATGGCTAATGTTGAAAAAGAAAAAACCAAGAAGAAGGCCAGGGTTGTGTCCCGGATTGAGAGGGATGGGTCAGGCAATAGAGTGGCTCACATTGCTACCCCTGCTCCAGATAAAGATAGAGATGATGTAACTGCCAAGGATTATCATGTGCAGACTATTGACTTAGGGCATGCCTCTGTAGAGCAAGATATTGAGGAGTATGAAGGCTCCAATGCTGTAATTGTGGGTAGATTAAAGAGATTTGTGCAAACCAGGCATGAGTTGGAGAAAGAGAATGAGAAATTGAAGAAGTACTTGCAGGAGTTGATGAAACCCTTACAGTCCATTGGCTCTTCCTCTTCTGTTGAAAGTTTCTTGCCTCAGGAAACAATCTCCAAGCTTGAAAAAATGAAAGGCACCATGCATGCCACAATTCCCTAGTTGCAGGGTGTCCAAACCAAGGGAGATTCTGCCATTAAGGATATCTTGTCAACTGGAGGGGATTCTATGAGATCGATAGATTGGTTGAAAGTTGTTTTGGCTTAGGAAAAGGAAGATACTAATCGTCTACTATAGAAAATCACAACAATCATGGGATTCACTGAGGATAAGCTGGTAAAGAGTGGGATTCTTCCTTTTCCAAGGGTTTCTGAACCTTGGGAATGGTTTGAAATCTTGCAAATGAGGTAGAGGGCCTTGAAGAAAATTCATAAACAAGCAAAGAAAATTGAGCACACTTTGACTAGTATCCATGATAAGTCTATCTCATTCTTTGAGGTCATGACAGGAAGGAAGAATTTTGCTCTGAAACATCTTAATCTGGAGCAACTTAGGAAATGGTGGAGAGATGTTTATTCTCCAATCAGTGAAGGTCCAATCACTGAGCATCAGCTAGATGATGTTGCAACCTATATTGCATTTATTGATAGATACTCAACTAATAGGGATGATTGGGACAGTACAGTAAGGCAGGCAAGAGATGATATCAAGTCTCTTGAGAGAAGAGTTAGGGTTTTTCTTGTGCCACCTATTGCTAAGCTAGACAGAGTCTTGTTGGTCGTGCATGGTGAAGAAGATCGAGCTAGAGACAAGGATGGGAAGTAGTTATATAGGGCTACATTGATATTTGTGCTTCCCATTACTTACATGCATTGGGCCAACCCTTTGATACTTTGGCCAACTTGGATGAACTTGGTGCTAATTTCACATTTCATATTATGTTCGAATATCTTTGAGGTGGACCTCTTGTAGGTCTTGTTTTATTGTAAATTCTTATTTTTGGGCCGACCTATCTTAGGGATTCTCTATAAAATAGGTGTGTTGCCTCATTTGAGATATAGATAGGTGATACATGATACACATAGGGAAGTAGAATAGAGATTTCATATTTGAGCGAATTAGGGTTTGTGTTCAAGCAAGTGTTGTAATAGAAAACTAGAATTGTTGCTATTTTGGATGACTTAATATAAGAAAGGATATTGTGATTTGATATCTATCTTGTGGATTTTCATCTGGCATGGTTCTTGTTGTTCTATCTTTAAAATTGCTTATAATTTCATAGTTAAATAGTTTGGTGATGCTTAGGGTTTCATGTTTGGAATGTTTGCAGTGATCTCTAGTCCAAAATTTTTGCAGTTAGTTGATTGTTAGTTGCTCTGTAAAGTTAGCATGGACTTAAAAGTGTGCTTAGTTCAATTATAAGGATTTGTTCAGGATTGCTTGAATGAATGTTTGTGATTTTAAAATCTTTAAATACCTCAAAAGATTGCACTGTTTCTGTAAAATTGCAGACTTATCTGGATTAAAACATAAAGTAGTTTATGGCAGATCGGTCCATTTTGAACATTTTATCCTTTGGCATTTTCAATCTTAGGGTTAGAAATAGTCTTAGAATTATCTCTGAAACTTTATCTTTTTCTATTTCTTTATTATCAAGGTTCGATAAAAGATTCAAGTACCAATTCACTGTTTAGATCTGGCAAATTCACATTCCAGCATTTGCTTGTAGTAAGGTCCCTTTGTGATTACCAACATTTTCACATTATCTTTGAATTGTTTTGTTGCATTGTCAAGACCTGAAATTGGAGACCTTGGGGTTGTCTCTTTTCCCTTAGAGATTTACCTTTCAAGAGAGATAGGATATCATATTCTGTTTGAGTTGTTGTGCAGAAAACACCATCAACAATAGCGTATGCTATTATAGAAACTCTTTTTGGTGCTTTTGATACTATTTCATCATGTGAAAACTTTTGACAACTAAATATTCGTAGAAATATTTAGGTTGAAAAATATGATGATCAAAAATATAGAAAAACTAATTGTCCTTATGTTTGGACAAAGTAACAACATACACAATTCTTACTATTGATGTCTCGGACTCACTTTCCCACCGGATATGTCAGTAGTAGTATTAGAATCCAAACTGTCATTAATGGCTTAAGAGGCCTCAAGACCCATGACTATCATGTCATAATGGATAATATTTGACCTATTGTGGTAAATATATTAAGTTTTGCAAAGGGGCCAAGATTGGCAATTATAAGGTTGGGCCTAATATTAAAGAGAATGAGTTTACATGTATTAGATCCTTCAAAATTTGATGGCTTGAGGGAGGAGGTTGTTGAAGTCCTTTGTCTATTGAAACAAGAATTTCCACCAACCTTAAACATTTCTATGCATCTTTTGATACATCTACAATATGAACTAAAGCATTGTGGCCTGATAAGAACAAGATGGATGTATCTTATAGAACAATATATGAAGGTTTTGAAAACATTGTTCGTACTAGGGAAAAACCAAATGGTAGCATGTCTAAGGGATATTCAATGCAAAAGGCCATGGGATTTTGTACAGAATATATGTAGGATTTTAAAATTTTCAATTGACATGTATGGGACGATGATGAAGAAGACACAATTGCAGGTGAAGTATTAGAAGGAAATGGATTTCATTTCAAGATATCACATCAAGAAAGGAGTGTGATACATGCCTATATTCTTCAAAACACATCTTTGTTCGATAAGTGGAGCAAGTAAAAAAAAAATACACAATAATTTATTTACTCAATTGCATTTACACATTTATATTATCAATCTTACTATTTTTATGTTAATATTCTATGTAGAAAATATGAAGAAGACAATCAAGCTTGGATGAAACATCAACCTCAAAGGCACAGACATCATGTTGATTTGATTGGAGGTGATTCTTTTCCAAAATTTGAAGAGTGGATTGCTAATGCAGTCAGTGATGCAAAAGAAGAAGGTCAGGATATAACAACGGAGGAAATTGAGCTTTCACAATCTCCACACTTGTGGGCTATATGTTTCAATGGTATGTGGGCCTATAGTAGTCATTTAAGAGTGTAAGAAAAATACAAAGGAAAGATAAATTGTGATTGTGTTGTTAGTGTTGAATTTCTTCATGAAACTGAGAAGAAATTTTATGTTGGATCCATCCAAAAAATTATTCTAGTGGACTATGGTGAAAATAGTCCTATATTATTAAAATGTAAGTGGATCCGACCATCTGCAATACAATTTGATGAGTATGGATTTGTACGATCAAATACAAGACAATTTTTATCAGAGACAAATGAGTCATATGTTTCCCCTCTTCAAATTAACCAATCATTTCTAATTTATGATGTAAGAAGACCAGGATGGTCATATTTCATTCAAAACAAAAATTCATAGAAGTTGTTGATATAATGCGTGATGGGCAATATGTTAATTTACAAGAAACATTTGAAGAAGTGAATGAAGACGATGATGGAGTGTTTGAAGAAGACATTTTGATTACCAATGAAGAGATTGGGAGAGAGAATGCATTGCAATTCATAGCTGAGGATGAGGAATAAAATCAAGTAGATTTAGATGTGAGTGATTAGGATTCTAATATTGTTGGCAATGCAGATGATTATGATGATTTTTTTTCACCTTAAGAGGTTATCTTGTCACCTAAAATTTGGTTATAAGTATGGCATAATTTATTATTGAATGTAATAAAGATCTGAGTATAGGTATTCTTATTCATTTTTGTTTTACTGATATATTTCTAAATGTAATCATCATTATTCTACTGGTACACTATATACAAAACCTGAGATTTTTACTCTTGATTTCAAGTGCATTTAAAGTTAGGTTCTATCATTCTTCTTAGTTTTGTTACTTTGGTTGAAAATTTGAAATTAATTTTTTTAGTTAGAATATAATTTCTTCTATGTCCTATATGTTGTCTAGATGAAAACATATAATGAAAATATGTGATTTAATAATACATATAGATATTTTAACATTAGGTGAACTAAGCCTTCCCATTACAAACAAAGAAATAATCTCTTAGGTCTGATTGACACTGAAAACTAAAACTAAGACTGTAAAATTAGAAAATTGTTCAATCTTTTCAATAAAATGATATCTAAAATACTACATTCATAATAAAATCCAATACC